>VZTH01010718.1:1971-61556 GCA_013397815.1 Aleadryas rufinucha
CGCCGACCCCGCCGGCCGCGGAGCCGCGGGCAGCGCCGAGCGGCGGCCGCCGGGGCCCTGCTCCCGAGAGTGCTACGAGGAGATCGTGGCGCTGGAGCAGGCCGAGGACCGCATCGCCAAGCTGGAGGAGGAGAACGGCAGCCTGCGGGAGCTGGTGGAGGACATGCGGGCCGCCCTGCAGAGCAGCGACGCGCGGTGCCTGGCGCTGCAGGTGAGTCCGGGGGGCTTCTGCAGCGGCCTCCCCGGGCGCGGCTTGGGGGGCCCCGAGCGCTTCAGGAAAGATGCTGCTCTCGGAAAGTCAGTGTGAAAAACCCCTCCATCTCCAGAGTGAGACCGAAGTCTCTCGTTCGTCCTCGGCATTAACTTTTTAGCGAAGTTTAGTTACAGGGAGGCTTTAAGGAGAAATGTATCTTCACTGATGTGCCATTATATATAGTTGTGGGGTAGGCTGATGAGCCTGTTAAAAGTTTAACTCTGTTAAAAGTGTAGGGGAGTTCAGCTTTACAAACCCAAGTGTACAATGCTGCTGTTTCTTCTATTGCATGTGCAGTCAGGATGTGCTGGTACCTTATACTGGATATGCACCACTGCAGGGTTTTTCCTGAAGTGAGAAAGAACTTTCGGATTCTTACCTGCACAAGCACATGCACTGCCTCAGGAACATTAGAAGTATGTTTTCTTCAGAGCGTGGTCACAAGAGTCCAGAGTTGGAGCCGGTTCTGTGGGCAGGCTGATGAACGAGTCTCAGGCTCCTCTGCAGAGCCCCATTAATTCTGGGGCTGGTTTCTGCTGGTTCTGCTGTACTGGCAAAAAAGCAACACATACACACTTAACAGCAGTTAAATTACTCTGGCATGAAATAGTGTGGAACAGGCAGAGCGGTGAAGGGCAGCACAGACCAGTTGTTCTGGCAGGTCTGATCAGATCTGATTTGGTACTAACAGCACTCACAGAACTGCTCCATGTGTGACACTTCCACTTGTGTTAGCTGGCTGTTTCTCTTCACAATGTCCATCATGGCAGGTCAAAGCCACTTTTGCCATTTTCATCTGAAAAGGGAAAGGAAATCAGAAGCAAACATGAAGTCACCAGTCAGAGGTCCCAGGAAGAATCAAAAGGACAAAGAGGAGAGCTCCAGAACACCCCTGGCTGCTCCCTGCTCTCTTCTTCTGCACACAACTTCATTGGAAATACCTTTTCCAGCACATTACTTGCCTTCTGAGTACAGACCATAGTAATGACATTAAAGCTGTACAGAAACTTGTGCAATGACACAATAGCAAGTAGTTTGAAAATTAAATGTATAGCTAGATATCAAAGTCTACTTTCCAGAGATTGTTTCCTTGTCTCTGTATTTGGCAAAGGTCAAGTAGCTTTAGTTGCTGATCAGCTATATGTGATTTTAAAACCCCAGCAAAGCACAGTCTAGCCATTCTCAGTCTTGATTAAAATGTCAGTTGGCTTAAAACACATCAATTTCTCCCTGCTTTCTGCTCCTGGTCATTACAGGTGGGACTGCGGAAGAGCCATGCCAGCCATAAAGAAGAGGGAACCTGCTTCGTCGGGAGTAAGAGACCATTAACACAGAACCACTCCCAGACCAAGTGCCTCCAAAGTGTCCTGCAGGAAATGGAGCTCATCCGGAGCTCCAGGGATGGGCAGATTGAAGAAGCAATCAGGTTCAATCAGGAGCTGGAGAGGGAGCTGAAGAGCTCTCAGGAAGCTCTGGTCAGTCTGGAGGACTGCAACCGTAACCTGAAGAGGGAGCAGGCAGAGATGAGGAGGAAGGTGGAAGAAGCCAGACACGCTGTCCTGAACAGTCTTGGCAAAGTGAAGGAGCTGGAAGAGAAAGCTAATGAGGTGCCACACCTGCAAATATACATTCAGCAGCTGGAATCACAACTGCAGCACTACAGGTAGGTTGGAGTCCGTCAAAAAGTGCTATAAAATCACAGTGTTGGGACAAAAGTTAGTTTGGGAATCTCTGGTTGTGGCTTATTAAATGTCTCCAAATACATCCTGTAAAATCTGGCCAGAGGGAAGTTAGAAGCTGCTTGTCCATTTTCTTGGGTTTCCTCTTAGGGATCCCTATCCATGAGAGAGCTGGGAGCATTCAGTGGAAGGCAGGCCAAGTAAGGGTGCTGGTCTACAGAGAGCTGAAGTTACTCCTCAAACACACAGCAACAGAACTCAACATGGTCATGCTTCAAGAAAGCCCCAAAACAAATTCCTGACAGTCCTTCAGAAACCATTTCCAACACACTTTTTTTTTTTCTACTCCATTTCCTGGTCATTAGGTCCCATCCCAAGCCAGCTGCAATCAGATGTCTGGCACTCCATTTCATAAAAAAGCTCTTCAGCATGTCCTAGGAATTGGGGAAATGCACACAAGGACAACTTCTGGCCAGTGGTTTTGAACTTGCTGTGACTTCATTGCTTCTTCACTGACAGAATAGATAATACTTAGAAGAGAGAAGCTGAAATGTTCCTAAACCCACAAAATAATATAGTGGGAATCTCAAACAAAAAATACATTACCCAACTAAACCCCACTTTTGTAACAGCACAAACAAATCTTTCCAGAGGCCAGAAAGTTGGTCACAAATTTAATACTTCACTGCTTCTGTTGCTTTTTATCTCAGACAAAACTTGGAATCACTGATGGTTATTAAGTGTTAGGTATTTCTGCCCAAGTTTCAGACTGACCTATGGAATAAAATCTAGTTTACGTTTTCACTGACCCAAAGCAAAACCAGTATTTGTAGATATATTTTTACTTACACTACTAAATCTAGTATTTTAATGAATTGCCCCTTCTGAACTCCCTTGTCTCTTCCTAAACTTACACTTCCTCTGTTTGCTTATAAGAAGAATTCATAGTGAGTTATTTGTGGCATCATAGCTATTGTACTGTTTTATGAAGTGAGGAAATTCTAAAAATAACCATTTTATCCAGTGTCTTTCTCTGAGCATTGTGTATGTTAATACTTGCATGGTTGCAGAAGATCAAAGAAGATAAAAGCATTTATTTAAACATCTATAGGATTTAAAAAGCATGTAATGTTCAAGATGACTGTCAGGGATGAATGATACAACTCCTGGTGCTAAAAGGGACCACACAACTTGTCAGGTCTGTCATGTTCTCCTTGGCATGAGCACCAAAGGTTTAAGATGAGTTCTTGTCCTGTGGAATTGCTTTTCCAAAATACGATGAAGGATAAAAAAAGATCACCTTGAAACAGGTAGAGGTGAATGAGTTAAAGGCAATAAGGAATGTCCACTGGCCTTGCAGAGCAGGAACTTCATGGGTTGCATCAAAACAAGGAGTGTGAGTTTCAAAATGTAAATTATATGTTCCTTGTGAGATAACCTTCATTTGTAACACTTCTTTTTAAATTGCATGCTGATTTAAAGTGAGTGTCAAGCTCAGGAATGGTGCTGGACTGACCATTTGGGAATTACACCCCTTTTTCAGCCCCCTGGCACATTTAGCAGAGCCCAGGCTTTGAGATTCCCTGTTGGCCATAAAGCACTTCCACCTACCCATCCAGGTAAAACAGCTCTTGGTGTAAACAGTTTAACTTAGAGATGCATAATGATAATTGTGACTTGCATGCCTGTGGCCATGTTCCATAGCATATGGAGTGCCATCATTCCACACATTCCCCAGCGTGGCACAGAGGTGCCCAAAGTGGCAGCAAACAGGGAATCAGCAGTGCAGAGCGGTGTGTTAGGGTGGGGAAAGGGGTCAGCAGCAGCGTGGATGGCTCTGCCCCTCTCCCTTTGCTTGCTCACACTGGAGCTAAGGCAGCACAAACTCCTCCTGCTCTGAGAGAATCACCTTCTTTTGATGTGCAGGAGTCCACATCCGTGGGTGCAGCTCGGGTGAGGTGCTGGGAGTGCTTGGTGAGGGGAGGAGATGGGTTGGCTGAGGTGTGGGGAGGGGAGGACAGCTGGGATCCCACTGGGTTCTGGCTGTCACTTGGCAAGGGTGTCACTTGTCCTGTTGGTTAAGTCAGGCTGTGTTTCAGTNTTAGCAGTTTTCTCCCTTGCCAGGTGCCACACAGAGTTTGTGAGCAGGATCTGGATTTGGCAAGAACCAATGCTGCAAGGTAGTGGTGAGGAGAAATGGGTGGGGATTTGGGTGTTCTGTAGAAAGCATTGACAGTTGCAGATATGTCTCCTGAGAATTCACCTTAAATGGCTTGGTGAGCCACAGGTTTCCTCCAGATAAAGTCAGATTTCTTCCAGAGAGGATCATCTTCAAGAGTGAGTCCAGTCTATGAGCTGTACACACTGCTCCTGTTTATAGTTTCATATTTATAAAGGAAATGATTTCTTCTTTTAGGTTCAGATTTTAAAAGCTCATTCAGCATCTAAATTCCTCTTCTAGACCTTCATCTGATACCTACCTGCTGTCATTTAGATCTGGAATCACAACCCTGACCTTAAGTTATAATCCCTAATGCAGGAAACAACACAGTTTGCATTTGTTCAGGAAAGTGTTTAAGGAGCTGTAAGTGATTAAATGTTGTCCTAAATTGGAGTCTGTAATTATAATCACCTATTCTTGATTAAATATTCCAGATTCATATTCCTGCAAATCTGTATGACTTAAACATGAACTTTTTCTGAGTGCACAGGTTCCTGTGCCAGGGTTTGAAATGTCCCTGTCCCATCATTAGGTTCCTAAACCAGCCTAGTTGACCAAATAGTTCCTAGTTCTTGTCTTCAGGTGCACATCCTAATCTTCCTACTCTGATGAATGTGTCAGGTTTCTGTCCCCTTTCCTCCCCATGAGATGTCTGGACTATCTTTCAGCTTTTATTTTTTAANTGCTGTTACCTGTCCTGTTGGTTCAAGTCAGGCTGTGTTTCAGTCACTACTCCTGATGCCAGGATGCTTTTTTNTCAGATTTTAAAAGCTCATTCAGCATCTAAATTCCTCTTCTAGACCTTCATCTGATACCTACCTGCTGTCATTTAGATCTGGAATCACAACCCTGACCTTAAGTTATAATCCCTAATGCAGGAAACAACACAGTTTGCATTTGTTCAGGAAAGTGTTTAAGGAGCTGTAAGTGATTAAATGTTGTCCTAAATTGGAGTCTGTAATTATAATCACCTATTCTTGATTAAATATTCCAGATTCATATTCCTGCACATTTGTATGACTTAAACATGAACTTTTTCTGAGTGCACAGGTTCCTGTGCCAGGGTTTGAAATGTCCCTGTCCCATCATTAGGTTCCTAAACCAGCCTAGTTGACCAAATAGATCCCAGTTCTTGTCTTCAGGTGCACATCCTAATCTTCCTACTCTGATGAATGTGTCAGGTTTCTGTCCCCTTTCCTCCCCATGAGATGTCTGGACTATCTTTCAGCTTTTATTTTTTAATCCCTGTCAAGTTAATGAGTCAGCTCAGCTTTAAAGGTAAATTTCAATAAATTCCTTACTGAAAAGCATGAGTTCAATTCATTTCAGAGGAAAAAGACATCACCAGAAATTGTGTATTTATCACTGGTATCATATAAAAAGTGTGTAATTCCCAGTGCCTGATTACAGGAGAGTTTAGGACATTGGGTAAGTCCCATTTTTATGCAGTGCTGCCAGGGGAGTTATTCCCAAAGGATGAATCATTAACAACTATTCCCTAAACTCCCTTTTTTTTTCCCCCACTAAGTTTTGCTCCAGCACAAGGTGACACCATCCATATATTCTAATATAATCCAATGATTTCTAAGTATTGTTTATAAAAATACCACACATTAAAATGTTACTACAGTAAAAATGCCACAACTACTGCTTCATTTTATCCACTGAGCCATTTGCCCTGTCAGAAAAGGAAATTAGATTGGTTTGTGATGAATTGTTCTTGCCAAATATAAATTGGCTCTGTTTTCTGTACTGCATTGGAGGTGGCTTAGAAATCAATTACTTAATAATATTCTTTTTCTCTTTAATGGCATTGGAGGGAATAGAACAATTTAACAACGATTTTTTTTTTTGATCCCAGTGTAACAAATAAAAAGAAAGGTCATTTAGAATGGAAATAAACTTCATAATAGAGATGTTCACAGAGGGTTTATGTTGCTGCATTAGTCAGCAGCACAGTAATTACATAGGTCAGTGAAGGAGGTCATAAAATACCAAAAATGCTTCCCATATGCATGGTCTGTCTCCCAAATTACTTAATTATCCATCAGCATTTGTATGTGTTAATGAGTAGGAATCCTTTTGGCGTGGAATGCAGAGAGGTTTGTTTCAGCCCCTCATGTTCTCCTGTAAATATGAAGATTGAGGCCTTGAGCATCATTTTCTCCATTTATTTATTTCATCAGTGTCAGTTTGTCTGAGAAGTTATGCTTTAGGTTGTCCTATACTGGAAGCAGTTCAGTTTTTCTTCTCTTTCAGGGGACAGTGCCCTGATCTTTTCAATTATTTCTCAGGTTATCATTCACTCTGTAAAATATAACAAGGTGGATCAAACAGGTCCAAATCAATAATCCAAGAACAGGAGGGAAATATGGAAATATTGATACAGGATCAGCTCCATTAAGTGAAGAAAGAGAAGCCCTAGGAAGGAAACACTAATGCACTAAAGAAGGTGTCTATAGTAAATTATTTCCAGTCAGGACAATAAAGTTTTTTATTTAGGCACCCTAGAACTGTTCACCTACTTTAAAAATTAGACAATAAAGAAAATCTGGGCAATTTCTGCTTGACTGCTGTCATCAATACCAGCTCCTTGCTGTTGTGAGGTGAGGGGCACCTTGGCAGTTTGTTCCAGGCGGCACAAAATTTGAGTGGAGGCTGTGGGTGTGCCAGTGCTGGACCACACCAAAGGCTGGACAGACCTGCAGGTGATAAAGGCAGGGAGCAGGGACTGGTGGCACTCAGGGGGAATGATGGCACTCAGGGAACTGAGCTCACAGAGAGAGAAATGAAATGTTAATTTGCAGAGCCTCATCTGCAAAAGCACTCAGATTCTTCTGGATGGACTGATGTCATCTCGTTTTATTTTCTAACTTTGCCTGTAGCTGATGGTTTTTTCTGCTAAAGAGTATAAGAAGTTTTGTATTACAGAGAAATCTGCCAAAAACCACAGAGCTTCGAGTTTTTGAAGAAGTTAGCAGCAGCAGGTGAATATATTCCCATCATATGAAGCTTAGACTACTTGTGGGTCTCTAGCCATAGAAGAATCATAAGCTGAGCAAGGAAATCAGATTACTCTTATTGGGAATGCTTTAAAGGAGCATTTTGTTTCACAAGAAGGGATAATGGAAGGTATTGTTATTTATAGCAGAGAGAACTGTACAGAGCAATTTAAATACATTAATTTGGCATTGTAGAAAATGTATAGCACCTCTTTCTGTGGAAGGGCTACTTTTATTTCAAAAGCAAGATTCTTTCAAAGTGTCCCATAATAATGGCAAAACCTTTACTTCTAATCCATTGACATAATTGCAAGTTCATTTATCCCCAAGGAGCCTGTGTGCTGCACACTGGAGGTGCAGCCACTTCCCTGGCCTTTTTCCATGCTGGGCTCTTACTTGCACAGTGTTTATTCTTGGGAGGCTTTCCCTGGCTTCTCCCTAAATCCTCCTTTCACGTGGCTGGCCGTGTTTGCAGAGTGGGGAGTGAATCAGTGCGAGCACAAAGGCGGTGCCACACACAGGGACACCCCTTTGTGCCCCATCTCAGCAGCCCCCAGCACATCATCCCCTGCAGGGATGGAGGGTGAGAGTGCCCTGCAAGCCCTGCCGCAGCACCGTGACAGAGCCACAGCCCAAGGCTGGGATGGTTCTGTCCTCCCATTCCCGGCGAGCAGCTGCCTTTCCCAGCTGCCTCCTCCGCCCTTCTGTGCACGGTTGGAATCGTGCTAACCCCTCCTACACCACGGGGATTCGTTTGTTCCAAGGGGATGTGCAGTCAGGGTTTCTGCAGCTTTTTTTCCCCTGAATTAGTGCCTGGAAATTCAGGCAGCAGCTTGGTGACAGCTGTGCACCTCCCTCCTTCCTCTGGCTGCCCTGGCTTTGTGCAGTCTTCCCAGTACTAGACTCTCTTACAGCACAAACTGTCTAGGTGATCAGCATATTACCTGTCTTGTGACCCCCAAACAGGAAGACTGATTTCATACACAACCAAAACTTTGAAGGAAAAACTTCCTCCCCTACCCCTTTCATACCCAAAGACTGGAGTCCCCATGAGAGGCTGAAAGCAGCTCCCAGTCCAGAGTCACTGATTATTGATTACTGCAAGAACCAACACCACACGTGGTCCTGGATCATCACCAGCCCTCAGCTGCACCCCTGTGGCTTTCTGGGGTGCAGCATCTGTCCCTATCCAGCACTGGCTGTGTGGCCCTTGCTTCCCAAGCCCCTTGTGCCCAATGGGCTCAGCTTTCCCCTGACAGGACCTGGCTGCCCTGTGCCAGCTGGCCAGACCTCCCCTAACAGATGCTTTGAAGAGCCAGCAGGAATTTTGAAATTTACCTTTTCTTCAGGCCAGTTTTGTCAGACAAAGCAATAATACATAACCTCAGAGTGTAACCTGTGGCTGGAACTTGGAGCTTTTATCCTCCCTGGATGTCTAAGACTGACAAAAACATGAATTAAAACTACCAGGGATCTACTCAGAGATCCTGAGAGGACCAGGGAACTGATGAGTGCTTCAGTCAGGCATTTGCACACGAATTTTGTGTGAAGTACTTAATTACTCCACTGAGCCCCTCCAGAGATGAAATTAAAACAAATCAACCACCCATATCTCGGGTGGGTTTAGTGTATGTTATTTTTGTGTTGATTCACATGAAAATCAAACAGTGCTGATCCCCTACACTTAGGCACAAGCAGAGGATTCTCCATTCTTTTAAGCTTTTTATTCTGCTGATGGAATAAAAGGGAAGAGATTTTATGTGTTATTTTCTTCATAAAACTTGAAAATGACTTCATGAAAACGAGGAGAAGTTCTGCTAAAGCAGTAAGAAGGGATTAGTTACTCTTTGCTCCTCATCTCCCTTTCCTTCAGAATACAAAACAGACCAGGTAATTTGTAATACAGATGCTGCAAACCCAAATTTTCAAAGAGATTAAACTAATTTGTTTTGCCAAAATAGCCTGCTCTCAGAATAGAGAAGGATTAGTGATCTGCAGGGGAGGAGGCCTTATCTCTTGAAAACATCCCCAGACAGACAATGAGGTAACAAGATGAGTGAAGTCACCCTAGAAATGGGTGAGGGAAAAATGTAGATGTTATGCTTAAAAAAACCAAAACCAAATCCAAGAAAAAGCCCTTTAAATTTATGTACTGGAAAAAGCATGGAATCTGGACCTGTCCAGTCAAACCAGTCATTTGATTTGAAAGTGAGGTGTTCAGTTTCAGCATCCTGCTTCAACCAGGTGTCTAACAGAGTTGGCCACCCAGAGAAAGAGATGATAGATGCACATGGAACCATTCCATTTCATCCTCAACTTCAATTCTCAAAAAGGCTTCTCTATGTTACAATAACACTGAGTTATCTGGAAACCTGGGAAAATATCTACAAAGTAAATTAATTCACTCCATGACTTCCTTGGGAACTTGCAGACCCACAAGCTGAGTTCTTAAACCCCATCCTCACAGCCCCACAGCCAAGATGAAAAGGTTGTAAATGCCCTCGTGTTCCTCAGGACACTGCCAGGAGCAGGGGCACCCAGGGGTAACCATTTAAACCTGCCTGGGCTCTGGGGAGGCTGGGGCTGAGCTAATAAATGTCACTGATGTGAGGAAATACAGTACAGGCACCTGCTGCACTTCCAGTGACATGAGACAGTCCCTCAGCAGCCCTGCAAATATTTGTTCAGTTTGGGACTGCTGCTGGATCTCTGCCCACGTTTGCTGTGCTCTTCCCTTCCCTTCAGTCTCCTGGGCATCCTTTCAACTTTATCAGCATCTCATCTGGCTGCTTAGCAGCGTGATTAAAACCCACACTGATATCTGCCTGGCTGGGGGTGTCCTCTTTGTGGCACTCAGCACGTTTCCCTGGATCTGCCTGGGAATCTGAACCTCAGCTATTCCAAACTGCAGCCCCCGAAAAGCACTGAGGAAAGCTGCAGTCACATCCCAAGGAAAGTGATGCCCTCAAACCAGGAAAAAAAAGCTAGAAAAGGATGTCCTGCACTACAAGTAAAGCTTGGGTTAAATGGATCTGTTCTTACAGATTTGTGTCCTGAGATAATCCCAGAGTGGAAACTCAGACTGAGGTTGTGGGGGGAAGAAGGAGGGCAGGAGGAGGAGCTGATCAATGTATCTGCTTCAGTCCTTTCTTACAGAAAAGAGACATCCAGGGATACCCAGTTCCACCTCCCCTCTGGCAGGGGATCTTTAAGACCACCTAAAGATCTAAAGATGAACTTCAAGGTCCCTTCCAGCCCAAACCACTCTCTAATTCTATGGTATTCTCACAATTCCAGATGTGAAAGCTATCTGTGTGCTCAACTCAAGCATCCTGAAAGTTGTAAAATGCATCAAGAGACTGGCTTTAGTTCAGAGACCATTCCTCATCTTTGAAAAAAAAAAAAAAGGGATTTGTGTACATTTTTGTAGCTTTTCATAATACCCATCTGAAAATTTGGCAAATTCTGCTGAAAGTGAGCAGGTATGTGTGGCCTTAAGGGATCACAAAGCTGCAGCTCAACTTCAGAGATTGAAAACATAAAGCATGGACTTTTGACCATTATTGCAGGTGTCTGTATCCCAGGATCTGCCTGTGTTCTGCTCACCATTCCACACAGGAATGTACTTTATAAAAAAAGAAATCCTGGCCAATAAATGCCAACTGTAAGGTTTTGAGCACAAGGCATCGTTAGGAAGGTACTTTTATGGAACAAACAGCTCCAGCCTCCACAGCATCCTTCTCAAACCACTTGAAAAATAAGGTGTGGAGGCTGTGATTGACTGTGGGTTGCAGTCCCTCCTTGTTTGAGGAGAAAAATATTCTCTGAGGGCTGCCTGAGCTTGGAGTGCTAATTGCCACCAGGCCACACATCATCCCCTTCAGGAACAGAGTGCTGGGAGTCAGATTTCAGTGGAAAGACCCCAAACCTTTCAATAAACCCCCAGAATAAAAATCAGGCCCTGTGCTCTGTGTTGTGCAGAGCCTCTGCTCACAGCAGAATGTTTCAGGGAGGGTTCATGGTGTCCCATTAATCATAGCACTGGAAAATCTGGGACTCACTGCACATCTGCTCTGCATTTACTCTCTGTGCTTGACCCCATCACACGTCCCTGGCACGAGTTCACACGGCAGAAAAGCATCTGGGGCTGCCCAGGGTGAGGCCAGCCAAGTTTAAGGCACAGCACTGCCAGGTTGAAGCCGAGCTCTGAGCACGGTGTTTTCACTCTCCTGGAGCTGGTGGGTCTGGGGGGCACTGCTTGGCACAAAATTACACGGGGCAGAACTGTGAGCAGTCAGAGCAAAGCCAATGCTGGTGAAAATTGCAGAAGAGGAGGTTTTTCTACCCGTTTCTGTGCCAGCAAACAGGCAAGGGTGGCACTTCCAACAAGGGTACACCTGTGTTTTGTGGGGCATCACTCTGTTGTCACCCCTGAGCCCCCTGTCACTACTGAATGACATTAATAAATCAAATTTCAAACTACCACTTTAAGATACAAAAAAGTAATAAAATTAAATACTGCACTTTGGTTTCATGTTGAAGAGGCAGTTTCCCTAGTTGCAAAATATTTTTTGCACAGATTTCTAATTCAACCAAGCAAAAATAAAGGAAAATATTCAAACTGTTACAAGCAAAAGTTAGGAGAGAAGCTGGTCCTTAGTCTGAAAGGTCTGTGTTTCCAGTAATGAATGTACATGGCTCTGCTTGACTTCCAATGCTGTCCACATTCCCCAGGGACTATTCCTTCAGCAGAGAAAAAAAGAATAATAAAACCAAGAATAAGAAAGTTCTTAGATTATTTTTTCAGTAAAACTGTGTCTGTGCTGCTGGAGCCCTGGCTGGGGTGTGACAGGTTTTTCAGAAGTCTTCCAGCTGTGAAATATTCCCACCACTGGCAGGGTATTCCTGGTTAAATGCAGTGACTTTGAGCAAAAGACCTTTCAGTGCAGCCAGGGGTTGGTATCTCTCAGAAAAGCTGTGATTAATCTCTCTGCAGCAGAATTATACACCAGGTTTATTCCTGTGCTGTCAATCCTGCACTTGCTGCTTTCCTCCCTCTCCCCTTGTTCCCTGCCTGCTTTGCTCTCCTTGGTTTGGGGATTTTTGTTCATTGTGATTTACGGTTTCCAAAGGGTGCCTCAAATGCATTTAAAAATAGGAAAGTTGAAAATTAAATAAATTTAAAGCTTTTTAGGTAAATACTATGCGGGATATGAATGATCTAAGCTTTGATTTCACATCAAAACCCCATCATTAAGGATCTAAGATCCTGAGAGTTTAGACCTGTACTGTTTATAAATTTGAGGAACTGTCAATCCCTAAGGCTTGGCACTTGTTCTGAATTATTAAAAGTCATTTATGCTTAAATTGCAGTTCTCCAGCCTTCCCAGTTAAGGCCCTGCTTCTGCAAGCAGCAATGCCTTGCATCAAGCAAGTATTTTCTCCTGGTTAGGGTGCACCTTGCTTACCATCCAAATTACCTCTGTATCAAATGGTGTTGTTTTTAGAACAGAAAATAATTAATGCTGGAAAGGCAGCAGTTACTTCTTCCCCTTCCAAGCAGAGGGAGCTTTCCTGTGGCAGGTTCCCATGGAGCAGCTGAATTAATGGATCTGTGTTTCCTGAGCGAACGTGACTCACGGAGCGGGAACCACCAGGGAGTCATTGATGCTTTGCTGCCTCGTGTCCTCCAGCCAAACCTTTAATTCTGTTAACCCACGTTTACCTGCCATTGTACACAGGAAACAAACAGCAAACAACCCCCAGACGAAGCAATGACTCCACGGGCAGAGCCCGCAAAGACACCCTGAGCCCTCCGGGTTGTCTGGTCAGCGCCTGCAAGGCAGAGCTGAATTCTTCCCTTCTCCAAAGAAAGAAAAGGCCGTGGAGAGCAGAGGGGGGAGAAGGAGCAGTTCTGCTCGTTACCATGAAAAAGGAGCTGTCAAAGCATCACCTTTTTTCATCCTTCCTCCCTCGCCAGCCTTTTTCTGAGCCGGGCAACGGGAGCTGGAATCAAAGCGTGCGGGTGAGCGCTGGAGCCGCACGGAGCGAACGGGGGCGAGGGGATGGGACAGGGACAGGGACAGACAGAGCTCAGCTCGGGTTCCCTCAGTCCGTGGGGCACAGCCTGCTGCCTGTACAGCCACGGTGGGAGAGAAACCCCTCCCTTTTCCAGCCCTAATCCTGCCGGGGAGGCTCCTGCGTGGAGAACGCGGCCAGAGCCAGGCGTGGATGTCACCGGTGCTGCACGGGGTGTCCTTGTGCTGGGCACAGAGGGTACAGAGGGGAGAGAGAACAACACAAACACTGTCATTATGCACCTTCACAGAACACCTGTATCAGAACAAGGAAATTCCTGATCCTTTCACCCAAACCAGTTAAACTGGAAGAGGCCTAGGAAAGGCAACAAGTGTGGAAAAAAGGCATGGAAATCATTTGAGCCGCTTGCAGAAAAGAGAGAGCTGAGGAGAGGTGTGAAATGGGTCTGGAAAATTTTCATCCAGAAGATGAATAGTGGGGGAATTGTTCAGTCTCTCAGCACAGGAGCTGTGAGCCAGCACATGAAAGCAGGAGGCAGGTTCAAAGCAGACAGAAACCAAGGTGACTCTCACCCAGTGGGTCTCACAAGCTTGGAGCACCTCCCTGCACAGTGCTGAGCTCGAGGAAAGGTTACACAGATTAAACAAGCAACTAAAATATCAATTATAAAAACCATTTAGCAGGTATTAAATAGAAAGGTGACATCTCCACCTGAGTCACCATGGAAATTACTGAAGTACTGCAGTGAAAAGCCAGGGGAGGACTAAGGATGCACCAGACCCATGAAGAACAGGGGAAATGTATCTGTAGGTATTGTCTTTGAGCCTTTAATATTCATAAGATGACAGAATAAGGGTTTGAGTCTCTAACATCCCCTTGGCTTCGTCTGCAGGAAGCCAAGGTCACAGCCCTGAGAACCAAGCTCACCTCACACCTGTAATCTCAGAGGGCCCATGCTCTGAGCTGAGCCCTGACTCACACTGCAGACCACAGCTTTGGATGTCCCTTCACATCAATTTCCCCTTCTAAAAAGCTATTTTAACGACCCCAGAAGAGGGCAGCTATTACCCACATCAGTTACTGCTCCTACAATCCCCTTTAAGATGACCTACAAGCTTAGAGATGCTGTTCAATTCTTTTGTAACAACCCCCTCTCATTCAGATGCACAAATATCACTGGTACCTGCAGATCAGCAGGATTTAAAATGGATTAACTGCATATCTGTGAGGAGAATTTCAGAGTTACAGTGATAAATACTAGCTCAAATTTGGGGAAACCTCTGACTCTCAGCTTTAGCCCAAACTTCCCCGTCAGCAACCTCTCACAGGATTTCTTGCACACCCCTCACAAGCATTTCCCTGTGGGACATAATGAGTAGGATACAGGATTAGGTGGCTGAAGAGCCCAGCCCAAATCTGCTGTGACAAAACCCTGCACAAGTCCCTGCCTTTGGGTCAGGCTTTCCCTTCCTGGCCGTGTCCTGGCGGATGCCTATTGTCCAGCCTGCAATCACTTCTTTCACTTCCATTCAGAGCCCAGGAGCTCCCTGCTGGGCTGGGAACCAGCACGGGCCATTCAATGGAGATGTCAGCCTTTGTGTGAGGGACAGCCACACCAATATTGCAGGGAGCCTTTTCAGCCCTTCGTGCCTCCAGCAAGATTTAATCTGAGCAGCTGGGCTTAGTGTTTCTGACGTGCTGGCACAGCAAATATTTCCCCACGTAATTGAAAAAGATCATTTGTGAGAGCGTTGGCCCGGAGGTTCTCAACACAGGCTGGGCTCTGGGGGCAAGCAGAGCGTTTTCAGAATACTGTGTGTTTATCAGGAATAGAATTTGGGCTTTAACATTTCCATCCATTTGGCCCTCGTGCTGTTTGCAGCTGGCTGGCACAGACACACGCTGGTATTCCTCTGTGCATTTTGCTCACTTCACTCCAAGCTGCTTGGTATGTGCATAAACATCCAATATTAAAGGTTCTGTTCAATAATCTGTGTGATTTCATCCACCAGGTGTGAGGCATGTCCCAGTGCCTCACCTCTCTCTGCCCATAAGGGCAGCTCTAACCTGGTTTTTCACACCCTGTTGGAAGGACAATTCCTGAAGCAGGTGCCAGCACTGTCCCCACGAGGTGCTCACACCTGGGGGCGTGACGTGCTTGAAAAGCCATCTGAAGCAGATCTGCACGTGGAATATCCTTTCTTTCTGTTCCTAAGGACGTGTGTTTGGGTTTTAACTGGAGATCTGGGAACGATCTGGCATTTTAAACAAATGCTTCTGCTAGAAAATCAAATTTATGCACCAGTTGGGGGGTTTTTTACTGGCTCTGACCCTTCATCAGATCTGGAGCCTGTCACTCCTCAAACCAGCATTAATAGTGGCCCTCCCATCTGAAACTGAGGTCCTCTCTGTTCCCAGTAGGATGAGAGCCCTGCAAACAAGCAGTATTTATCCTGACTCTCCCAGGTCTGGGCAGGATCAGTGCAGCTCAATGAGCCTTTGCTAATGCAAAGCAGACTCGTGCATGCTCCTGGGATGCTGGCATTAATCCTTGCAGGACATAAACCTGCAGCTGGCTCAGTTTGCTGCCAGCAGCTTTCCTTAATGACCCTCCAGATACATGATGGTTAATGTACTCCTGCCCTGCTCCGAGGAATTTACAATCCAAAAGGCAGGCAGAGCCCGTTAAATGCTGCCTTTAGCTGTTCTTGCCAGGCTGATCTCTGCAGGGCGTGAAAATGCTCTCCCAGGGCACTGCTGGGGTCTCTCTGGGTTGCTGAACCCCCTGGCACATCCCAGGGCAGCAAACATCGCTGCAGTGAACGATTGCACTGATTACTCAGTCTCACAACCATCAGGAGCATTTTAAAGAACCACAAAAGATGCTTTGGAGGGAGAAGAGGGCTCTGCTGATAAATCCCAGGCTTAACACTGCAACAATACTGCACTTTGCACAGACTGTATTGATTTTTTTTCCCCCATTTAGTTGTTTAAAGTATCTGCAGAAAACAAAACCAAGAAATATCTGCATTCACTCCAAAGCCCCGCTGCTGTTTTTCAGATGAAACAGTCTCCTGACAAACTCCAGCGCTTCCAATCATTGCAGCTCGAGCAGCAAACCAAACCCATGAGGTTTTCCTGTGGGGCTGAGCTGAAAGGAGCCCAGAGCTCTGCAGCACATCGCTCCTGTTTGTGCTCTGACCTCAGAGGGGCTCCCTCCCATCTCCAAAGCCTTCTGCGCTCGCTCTGATGCAAACTTCAAAAAGCACAATATGAAATGTTTCCGTGAAATTCGGGGGTGCTGCTGGTGTGGCTTTAAAAATCGAGCCAGCAGCGTTGCCAGCTGAGTGGGGTGGATAAAAGAGATTTTGTTTCAGATGCTTTTGCATTGTGAGGATTTTGAACTTTTATTTCATGTATCTCTGGGAACACGATGTGTCTAATTACTAAAGCCTAGCAGTGGAACTCAGAAACACCCTCTGCTTTCGTTTTTTAGCATTTTCTGTACTAGAAATGAGCACAGAATATATTATCCCTAAGTCCTCAAATGCAAACATACTGTGAAGGCCAAATCCATCTTCTTCCCTCTGATGTTTGGCTTCATGACATGTAGAAAGTGACAGTAAAAGTAAGGTCAAATTTCCTTTGAAGGATTTACAAATTTAAGAGTTTCTCCCCCAAAATTGTCATTCCAGATGCTATATGCCAATTTTTTGATGGGCCTGTGTCACCCACCTGACACTCCACAGCCTAAGAAGCTTCCCAATGCAGCCAGATCCAAACTGGAACATTTTCCTGGTGTGACTGTACTTGCTTTAAAGGTGGAGAGTTACAAATTCCCCCTCCCTTTTCAGTGCCCACAGTAAAATCTAGAACAGCTCCGTAATATTTGGAACTTTGTGGGAGTTTGAGGATGGATCAGAGAGGATCAGTGCAAAACCTCTAGGAGGTTTTAATTAACAAATATTTCTGCGTGTCAGATTTTGCCACATTTTATCTTGACCTGTCTTCCCTTCTAACGCATAAATCTCAGGATTTGAGAGTGAATTACGGAACGTCAAAAAGCCAAGGGAAAAGATTAAGTCTTGTACTGGGGGCGAGAGGAATGGGATCAGCATTAGAAAGTTTGGGATCCCACCCAAGACTGAGACAGGTGGGAAGTTTTCCAAAAGGGTTGCCCAGGGCTGTAAGGTGAAAATAGAAAATACAGTGTAAAAACCTGATTACAGAAGTTCCAGTGCTGGTCACCTACAATGAAAAGCTAAATGGATTTCATAAACACCTGAGGTTTTTCATTCTCCTGCAGCCCTGTGATGTTAAATTTAATCACTGCTTTTACATAAGAGGACCCAACTGGTGTCACCTACTGCTTCAAACAACCACATTTATTTTAAGTCTTCCTCCTAGTGCTGGTTACAGAAAGCTGCTGAGAGCTGCTTCCTGTTTTTCGTGCAGATTTCCCTCTTTTCCTGTGGAAACCTATTGAGGAAGCTCTCTGAAAACAAGAGGAAGTATCTGTTTCTAAATACCTGTGAGAGTGTCCAGGGGAAGGGTCTTTGCCCCCTGTGGGGCTCCTGGGGAGGGCAGGGGCTGCTCGTGGTGGGGAGCACGATGTGTCCCCCCAAAAATGCTGCATCCCCTCACCCACAGCTGGGGAGAGACTCCAATAATGAGGGGGAAAAACTGCAATTAAGCACTGGCTTAAAAATAAAAACATAAATTAGAGAGAGAAGCAAAGAGCCAAAGCCTTTTGTTAAAATAATATTGACTGGGAAAAGAGGAATCCTGCTTACCCAACTTCCCCGTGAGGAATTTTCCTAGCAACTGTGCCCACCTCTCTCATTTATTAGCTCTGCACTGCAGCCTGTGCTGGCCCCATAACCCCAGCCAGTGCTCAGGGGGTAAAACAGCAGCACTGAGCCATGGAGGATTGAAGATCTCACCTCCAGAACGTTCCTTTTTAATCACCCAATGTTCTGTCATACCTTAAATATACAGCTGCCAAAGCAGAACTGGGTTTTGCATCCCTTAATTACCTGTAAGGTCACTCTGATGTGCTTTGGACATGAAGTTTCTACACTGTGGAGGTAGAAAATCCAAAAGTAGAAAGCTCATTGAACTTATCTCAACATAATGTAGTGCCTGTTTCTGGCAGAAGCTGGGTGCTATTTCCTCCCTGAGCCCTGCAGTTCTGCTGCATGGCCAAGCTTTTCAAAGAGAAACTGAGCCTTGGGCAGTGTTAAAGGGTGGAAGGTGCTTTTGTTTCAATTTTTCATCCCCCTGTTCAGTGATCTATGTGCAATTTCCAGGGCAGCACCCACTTGCTCAGTCAGGGCTTTTCCTTGTTCTGTTAAAATGCAGCTGAAGAAAGCAGGGGTGAGCGTGGGGAAGGGGGGGAGAAATGAGGGTTATTTTAATAAAACCTACCTGCTCCTTTGTCCTGCAAAAAGTCCTGTCAGCACTTGGGAGTTCTTTGCCAGGGCTCCTGTCAGGGTTTCATTTACCTTTTGTGCTAATTGACAGGATGGCACCTCGCCCTGGGTGGCTCTGAGGGGTCAGTGTCACATTGTCCCCACTGCACAGGGTCAGTGCTGGGTGAATCACACCACTGGGGAAGGTTTTACTCCTCTCACAGAGACCATGCCTGATCCTGGTTTTATCCCAGTGACACTGTGCTATGACTGCTGTCAAAACACAGGTAGGATCCTGATAAATGCAGAACCACTAGGCAGCGTTTTCTGGTCTCTAGGAACTGGCAAGTAACTAGTAAATATTTGCAATATGAAGGAAAATAATTGGCCCTGAGGTTGGCTGGCTTGGTCAGGGCATGGTGTTAACAATGCCAGGGTTCTGGGTTTGGTCCAGCTGTGGGTCATCCACTTGAGACTGACCCTTGTGAGTTCCTTTCAACTCAGAATATTCTGAGAAGTTCTGTGAATGAATTTGGGAGCTACTTTTCACAGTCACCTACCAGAACAATACTTGAACAAGGCAAAGGACAGGCTGCTGTCAGGAAACTTAAAAAACTATTTCAAAAGGCATCAAAATAGCAGGCATGGAGCTTGGGTTGAAGGAACATGCAGAACCCCAGAGTCTGTGGTAGAGAACAGCACTCTTTGAAGCTCTGAGGATGTTTCTACAAACCAGCAAACACAACGGGGTGAGATAATTGTTGTTGCTTCCTCATACAGGATCTGAGGAGTGGAAGCTGCACCTTCCCCACGTCCCCAGCAGGCAGCTGCTGGCTCTGGCACCTCAGCTCAGGTGTCCCAGTGCCTCCTGTTCCTCCTGCTGATGCCACGATGCTTTTTTNCCTCAGCTCAGGTGTCCCTCCTGTGACACCCCCAGCACAACTCTCCTGCGGGAGCACTGGGAACCCGCAGGCACCAAAAAGCCCTTGCACACCTCCTAAGAAACACCCACCTTGGGTGCAAAAATGGTGTTGCAGCCCTTCCCCTCCCACATTCCTGTCGGATTTTCCCAAATGCTCGGGAAGAGCCGGTCAGAAGCAGCTCCCAGCCAGCTGCAGGCACGCTGTTTGCTGTTAAATGAGCCATCCTTCTCTTCTGTCACTCCAGGTCCACGGGGCTCTAAATCTGCGAGGTGCTGAAATAAATCCTGGAGGAATTTCCGTGCCACTAAGCAGGAGCTCTCAGAGCCTGCACCGCACTCAGGGACAGCTGCAGTTCTGCAGGCATCAAACAGAGCTTTGGCTCATTTTTAAGCTCGCGGAGTGGAATTCAGTAGGATCCTCACCCAGCTGTTAAGTACCCCCTGACTCTGTTAAGGAAGAACACTTCCCTGTCTGGGAGACATTAAAAGGCTCCCTGCACGTTTGATATTCGCTGGCATACACCCGGGAGATAAGGGAAGGATTCCTGGGGATTACACAGCACACGGCTACGTGAAGGAGCACACGAGGGGTGAGGGATGTTACACAAGCAGTGGCGGAGGAAATGATCCCCAGGAGCACAGCTCTGCCTTCCGTGCTTTATGTCGAGTGCCTTGGTTAGAGCTGGCAGCGCTCAGAACGCCACAGTGTTTTAATTATCAGTTTTTGATTGCAGGCTTTCGAGCATCTCTCTGTAAAACCCAAGCCAGGACACCAGGAGAGACAGGATTCTGAAAATCAGAGTTTGAAAAGCAGGGAGGACAAACAGAACGTATCCAGGCGATTCTGGCACGGGCTGTGGGGGTGTGGCTGCGTTTGCTTCCACATTGCTGCGATTCCTCATGGACTGCACCAAAAAAATCTCAAAAAATGTGCAGAGAGAGGTTTTTCACCAACGGGACTGCCCCCCTGACTGGAAATCACAGAATACCAGGGTAAAAGGGACATCAAGGAGCACCTGGCCTGACCTTTCTTGGCATGAGTGAGAATTTATTCTCACATGAGCATCACCAGGTCTGCCAAAGGGGTGTTTGCTCTCTGGGCTGAGAGGATTGGCAGGGATGTGCTGTTATTTACCCAGCAGTCAGTCAGGGGGTCAGGACAATGCTGAATAAAGCCCCTCAGCCGTCCCTGAGTGTTGTGGTAACCCAGGGACAGCTCTGACTCTGCTGCTCAGCATTTTGGGGGTCTGGCACCCGGGTTTGTGCTGTCTCCAGAGTGCTTGAAGCCACCACAGGAAGGACAGCAAGGCACAATTCTGCTGTGGGACAGCACCACTCAGGATTTGCCTGCTTGTATCCAACGTGCAGGGAGGTGGAAGGGTTTGCAAGAAAACACATGGCCATCACTTAAAGGATTTCTTTTCTAGATGATGGTGATTTTGGCAAGAAAATGAAAATCATCAGCCAGTAACAGGACATCTCCCAGAACTGTAACCATTATAGTTGTAGTTATAACTGTGCTTTATAACTACCCATATAAAGCCAGGCTATTTAGTGATCTTTATTGTAGCCACTAAAAAGTCATGCTTTTGAACATTTATCTTTAATGCCTGACAGATCAAGCTGTTTAAAAGCTGAGATTAAGCATCTGGATTGATCACAGAAAGTTCATTCATAGGATTTCTGTTGGAGAGGAGCTCACAGCACCAACCAGAGACAGATGTATTCAGAAAACCCACCCAGACACTCAGCTCCAGTGTGAAAACATAACTTAATCTCAACAGTAAATGAAAAGTCATAAATAATTCAAAAATGTGCACACCTAAAGTCTCTAATTCCTGCAGGGGATAAGCCGAATCTGAAACCATCCTGAGTTCCCTGAACTCTGACAGCTTAGGTAAGATAGTACAAAAATAAAAATCACACCTCATTTTGGTTAAAAACCCCAAATCCTACACTTTGAAAATAAAATGTAGCTCTGAGTGTAACTGCACTCAGGGCAATGTACACACACAGCTGTTTGATCTGCTCCGAGTTTCTAAAAGAGACGAGTTAAAGGTCTGTGAATGCAAAGTTAATAATTCCTCGGAGTTATTTTGTGATCAGTCAGGAATTATTCAAGTCCCAGCTTTGCTCAGCCCCGGGAGCAGGTGGGTTTTCCTGCAGCTCCGTGTTTCCATAACAATACGGCAGAGCCAATTAAAAGCCAATTAGTCATGGGCATTACTTTAAGGTCCGGTACTTTGCAAACTCTCCCCTCTTCAGTGCAGCCGGGCTGGGGCTGCCCTTTGTGCAGGGCACAAAGGCTCTGGGATGAATGGGGGCTGTTTCCCTGTCTCCATGGAATCCTTGCCACGCTCACCCTACACAAACCTTCCCAGGCACCTCCAGCGCCGCTTCCCCCTCTGATCTTTGCCCCAAACAAATGTGCTGTTTATTCACTCTCCTTCTCGTTTATGGAGACCCGTTCGATGCTGTATGAATACCGATGAGGAAAGAATTAAAGGAGGATCAGGGAGGATCCCTGCTTCCAGCTCTTCCTCGAATCCCCTTCAGCCACACCTGCTGGGAAAGGTTTTCAGGATACTTGAATCCTCTCCGTGTTTTATAGGTTAAAATCTTAACCAGCTCCACTACTGCAATAAACATTCACTGAAATGTCAGCATCTCTAGATGAACTAACTCTAGAATCTGAGACCCAAACAAGCTAAATTATACTGCTGCTCAAACCCAAAAGAACAATCTGCTCAGACTGAGCACAGTGCTCAAGAAATTCTAAAAGATTCCTGCTGAGTACCAGAAAATCAGCACATTGCAGGGAAGTAAAATGCAATATCCTTGTGGAAGGAATATCCCCCAGTAGCTGTCTGAAGCTCTGTGACGCTTCCCCGAGCCCCCACTCTGAATGTCCAGGCTTTACCGTGCATTTTATTTGTGCACTACCCCGTAATTACTTTTTCCAGCACTGCTGACTGTCCGGGCTCCTTTCTGGGGATTGCTATTTCCCTTGGCTTTACAGGAAACCCAGTTGTTGCTAAGCTAAATAACACCACGAATTGCACATGAAATAAGTCATTAGTTTTTAATGCAGCCAGCCCTGCTCAAGGGGGTACAGTAAGTGCTGGCTTCTCAGCAAGGTTTAGCTCAGCTCCTTCCCTCCAGATGTTTTCAAATAGCGACTTGTGTTGTTATTAAATTCTTGATCTTGTTTACTCCTTACACTTTCCCAGGCAGCAAGGGAACTACCATTGGTGTGGCTCCTCCTCGGGAGCTGGGAGCAGCTGTGCTAAACAAAGGCTCTGCAATTCTGGTGTCCAGCGTGGCCTCAGCTGCTCTGTCCCTGCAGCCAAAGCCCCCTTCCAGCTGCAGATGGAGTCACAGGCAGGAAGCACCGACAAGGTTTGGGCAGCAAGGTCACCTTGCACAACTGCTGTCAGCAGGACCCATCTGCTGAGTGCTTCAGCTCTCCGTTTTTGCTGTTTAATGTGCGAAGTAAAGGAAATATTCAATATTCAGCAGACCAAAACTAATCTACAGAAGAATTTGGAGGGAGCTTAATTTGCTGTAAAAGTCTTGAATGTGGTTTGTTTTCTTCTTCACGTGGATTCTTTGTGAACAACACAGCAGCTCCTGGGAGTTTCTTACTATAAGAGTCTAAAAATTCTTTATACTTCTTATTTCAGTAACATTTTATTTCTTGCATATTATGCAGTATGCAATTTGCATATTATGTATGTTGTGTGAAGAAAACCAAGATTCTTAAAATCAGTTCACTATCATGTAGCAACTTTCAATTCCATAGACCTTATTTACTATTTTAAGTGTAAACAGGAGTCACAGAATTCATTTTCCCTGACAACTGTATTGTGTAATTCTATTGTATTGCCTCTAAAATAGCAATACTGCCCTTTAGTACATCCCTAGGTAGGAGCCAAACTGAATCAAAACAAATATTCCAGTCAAAAGATGCTGGCAGCTCCAATGGACTCATCATGCCTGTCGTTTCACATCCCATTCTTCCTACCAAAATCAATATTTTATTGAATTATTAGAAAAGAAATCTGTGTTATTAGATTTGTTAGATTTTGTTTTGTCTACAGTTAGAGTTTCCAATACACTCAGTGGTTTGTACTGTGTTACATGTTTGGGTGGAACATTTTCAACTCAACTGTACATAAATGTATTGTGAGTTTTTATCTATCTACCTATCATGTGCTACTCCATTTCTCAGAAGGAGAGAAAGTGCTGTCCACTTGGGCAATTAGAAATTCCTCAGTCAGAACGATCACTGTCCTTCACAATTAAATTGAAAATCTATTTTCAAATAGATTCTGTTAATCTGGTTTCAAAATCTGTTTTGTTGGCACCTTTGAGGACTCCTGTTCCTCAGTTACATCATTCAATCTGTGTCCCATCCCTTGAAAGCCAATCCTTTAAAACACACAGGAATGTGACATCCTCTCACTGACCTCGGGCAGAGACAATTCCAGATGGGGCTGTCAGCAGTGCTGATGTCCATTCTGATGCTTCTCACCTGCAAGCCCCTGCTTTCCAGCTGTGCCACCATTTCTGGATCATCCTTTTTCGACTGCTCAGGCTCTGACTCTGCTTCATCCCAGTACCCACCAGGCCTGGGTCAAACTCCCTGACACTCCTGAGCCCCAGGGACCGGGTGCAGGTGCCTGTGGCCAGAGCAGACCATTCCATATGTATTTTCTAGAGGCCTTTGACCTGACCTAGAAGTTATAAGAGCTGTTCATCTCTTCTTATCCAGAGAACAGCTGAAATCCACCTTCCTTTTGTTGGGGAAGCCACCTCAGGCAGCCCTTGGGGTCGATGGCCCCGTTCTTGAGCAGATCCCAGCAGCTGCACCCCACCGAAGCCCTTCGTGTGCCGTGCTGGGCACATCTTGATTTTTCCAAATTTCCTGCAACTCAGCTTGGCTTTGGGCTCTTTCCCAGGTTGGAAGTGGAGCGATCCCAGGTTCCCCAGGAGAGCAGCCCCGGGCGGCAGGAGGGAGCAGCCGTGGCGGGGGGCACACGCAGCGCGGCCGTGGCACCGCGGGATCGCCGCTCCCCCGCCGGCGTCGCCGAGCACGGTACCCGACCCCAAACCCCAAACACTGCCCTGCCCCGCTGCTTTGTGGGATCAGCAGCAGCAGAGCTCGCAGAGACGTTAAACCACCACGCCACGAGCCAATCCTAATGAGTCTTGAAATCCTGGTCCTGCACAAAACCTTGTGTCCCAGATTTCCGCTCCTCGCTCCCCACGTAATTTTGTGTTTAACGAAAGGCTGAACTTATCACTCAGAAATGTGATTTAAAACCGCTTTTTTCCATGTGAGTCATCCCACCAAAACTTTTTTCCTGGCTTAGAAAGTATAAAGATTTTGTTTCTTTGTAAATAAAAACGCAGAACCTCAGCAAAAATAATTTCCAAGGAAACAGTTTGCAGTTAATATTCTGTACAGCCACGCTCCTTGGAAATACCCTGGCTGCTCCAGCGACTCTGGACAGCCCCAAACTGTTTAGCACATGTAGCACCAACAGCTGCCATGACCCTGCACACTTTGGCTTCCCTGCAGAGATTTATTTTCTTGGGCACATCCAGTTCAAAGACCACAAAAGCACTTTTCTGACAGTAACTCTTGAGTTACAAGGCACCTTTACTGCAGCCTGGAGAGCTGTTTGTAGTGACAAAAAATGGGATTTTAGGTGTGTGTTGAATGGAGCTGGCAAGCAGCTGCTTGGGAATGTTAAAAGTAGTGACATGTGAATACAATTAATGCTGTGGCATGTCCTTCATCTGGTTAGACTTAGAAAGTAAAGTGGCTTTTACAAATGTTTTTATCAAATCACACACTTTGCCAGCTCAAAGAGAGTTTCCACATAAAATTACACTACCTGTACTTCAAGTACAAGCAGCTTTTTAGCAAAACTTTTCATACAAATAAATTGTGGGGTTATAGATTTTGAAAGAGGGAAAAATGTTCCATCAGGTAACATAGGATTAATTAGGCAGAAAAACTAACTCAGGGAGATGAACAAGTAAAAATGTTGGGTGCTTGAACAGTAATTGCCCACCACAACCACTGATCCTTCACCCTTATCCTTACCTGAGAGTAACTCGAGGAAGGAAGAGAATTGAGGTGAAACAGCTCCAAGTCACCCAATATTCAAGACTCTTAAAATAATATTCAAGACTCTTAAATATTCAAGACTCTTAAAATAAGGATCGTTGCTGCAGCTGCCTCAGCCCCTTCCCGGGGATGCTGGAGAGCCCTGCCTGGTGTTTCACTGGGGGTTTGAGCTCTCCCTTCCTTCAGGCTCAGGGGGTGCCTGGGGGTTGTTGGGGTGCTGCTGAGGGGTCCCTGTTTCCCAGCAGAGGATCAGCTCTTCCGCTCCGTGGAGGGCCAGGCTGCCTCTGACGAGGAGGAGGAGCGGTGGGCAGGGGACCGGGCTCCCCAGCTGGACCACGTCAAGAGGATCCTGGCCAAGCTCCCTTGCTGCGGCAGTGGGTAAGTTCAATTCGTTAATTAATGCTGTTTGAGCCCTTTGCAAAGGGAATTTCACGACCTGAAGGTCCTGTGGCTGCAGTCAGGAGCCTTTTGCCCATCCTTTATGGCACGTGGGGATCAGCCCTGTGGATATTCCCACTGAGCCCTAATTAGCGACAGCTAAGATGCTCATTTGTGGTCTGTGCTGCCAAGAATTCCACGGGAAAAGTGGCTTTTACAAACACAGACCTTCCCCATGAGGTTTCACTGTCTCTTCCCTTTTGGTGGTACCTGTAGATGTGATGAAAAGACGTGGAGGAAGCTGCTCTCTTACCTGGAGACCACCACCGCCGACGGCTCCGGGGCGGCCCCCGCGGAGCCCACGGGGAGAATCTCCCCCCTCTCGGAGCAGCTGGAGCTCAGGGGGCACCCAGAGGAAAAACTGGAGACAAACATGGAAGAGGTAACAGGCACCAAGAAGAGCATGAGAGAGTTATTGATGCATCTTCAGGGAGCGGCACCTATATGTATTTATATTTTATTGTGACTGTTCTGCTCTCTGTTGCTGATGTTTCTCGTCGTGCTGTAGTTTGTCAGCTCAGACATCTCCTGCTTCCCTCTAACAGCTGCATTTCTGCTCTGGTTCCTACCCAGAAGTGCCTTTGGAGGGTGAGATGTACCCCAGGCCCTTCAAACACTTGATTTAGTGAGGTTCCTCAGCTGTGGATGAAATACTCCCCATATCCTAAGGCATAAATCCCTCCAGCTGACTGAGACTCCCTCTTTTGGAGCAAATTATCCCATTTACTCTGCCTTTTTCTTGGGCTCAGACTGATGTATTTATAAATATGACCAAAATTAGTTCTCAGGTTAGCAGTAAGTCCAGCTCCCCTTGAGCAGAGGTCATAAACACGTTATTTAAAGCCCCAGCAGTCCTGTGGGATCTCACCATTTAAATACTGCAGACTTGAGCCACTGATGGGCACAGATTGAAGTGCCAGCAATGTTTCTATGAAACAAAAATAGTGCACCATAGGTATTGCCCTGGTCTGCTTTCTCCTGAGCTGGTTCAGTATTTTATACCCCATCTTTAAACAAAGCAGAAAGCTTTCAGTAGTTCTGGAAGTTCAGTGAAATATTTAAAGTGAGGGTAAATATCCAACTTCTTTACACGTTGCCATCCTTTGTGTTTTAACAGTGTTTCATATCATTTTCTCCCTTGACTAAATTAAATGTAAGAGTATACTTGTTAGGGAGAAAAAAACTAAAACCAGAATAAAATCCTATTTCTGCCTCACAGAGATTGCAGTATTCAGTGACAATTTATCCTTGCAGTGTTCTTTAGAGAAACACAAAGGTTCCTTCTCTACTGCTTAACATCAGCCCACAGAAAAAAAAACCTGCCTGCAGGTAGTTCCAGTTTTCTTCTCCTTTTTTCCCATTCTGAGGTGCTCCTCTTCTCCTGCAGCATCATACTGCCCTCTTTTTCATCTCTGCTGATGGATATCAGTTCTGTGCAGCCTGTCTGGAAAAGCACCATCATCAACAGATGAATACAAAATTCCAGAAGGAAAATGGGATCTGCTGCTCTTGATTTAGAGGCAGGCAGGGAGGTGAAGAAGACGTGGTGCCAACTCCCTGTGACGTGAATTAAGTATCAGTAGGAGGAATCATTTTGAGCCTGTTAGGAAATTTATTCTTAAGCCCTTTTATATTTTCCAGCAGTCATAGGGGAGGAGTTTGCTGCCACAAAACAGACAAGAAACAAGAAATTCCTGTCAAAAAGGTGACTCTTCTTGTAATCAACAGAAAGCAAAAAGGCAGACTGAGAAATGCTCTCTCTCGAGCACCTTGCACATAAATATATTGGCTTAATAAATGATCCACCAACACTTTCTCTGAACCTGACAAAAGTGCCTCATACATTGCTCTAGATGCTTGGAAAATCAGTGGAAAATGGAAAATCAGACCAATAACAACGGGGCTAACAAGCAATGGGCTCAGCAGGCGAGTGAAGGGCAGCACTCTCGAATTCTGATTGATAATTTCATCAGCCTGAGGCTTGTAAAACCAGGGCACGACAGAGTTCTGAGATTTGTCATGTCTAGAAAGTTCTACTTCCCAGCAACCACACACTTAAAAATAGCTTCTGCTGAAGACAGGGTGGTGACCTGGGGATAATGGATGGGGAGAGCATGAGTGAAGTCTAAAAAATAAAGTGTTGTGCTGCTGAGCGTGGTGTTGCAAAGAAATGCCAATTATTTTCTGTACAAGCTTGCATGCAGGCTGCCAGCTTAATTAAAGAGACAATTAGTTTATGAACTGCCACACAGGGTCAAATGAGAAGTTCATCCCAGTATGTGGAGAAAAGCAAGGAGGAGCAGTGGGGAGGGTGTTCCTCTTGGTGTTGGTTCCCAATTCCCCAGGGACAGGCACATCTTCTTGTCCCACTGAATGTACAGGTGATTGCTGTGTGGGAGCTGCAAGACAAAGGTATGGCTGTGGTGAGGGCACACAAATTAGTTATGCTTTATTGAGGACACCAGGAATGCAGAAAGGGGAGGAAGCTGAAATAGCAATGCTAGTATTTAAATAAAAAATAGTATTTAAATAAAAAATAGTATTTAAATAAAAATTAGTATTTAAATAAAATATATATAATAAATTTAATATTTGAAATTCCTGACTGACCTGCCTGCATCCAGAGATGAATGAACTCCCGCTGTGCACGAGAGCAAAGCCCTGATTTCCTGACAACAACTGACATTTCACTTTCTGTAGCCCATCAAAGAAATCTACTTCCCTTCAAGAGAATCTTCTGGAGCGAGCCCCGTTTGCCACAAAAGGGGGGAAAACTCAGCTTTGCAATTCTTGGGCAAGAAGGGGAAAGCTCCAGTGCCTTCAATTCGCTGTGTTTTGTGCAGGTGAAAGGGCCCTTGCTTGGGGAGCTGCAGCAGAAGGTGGAGGAGGCAGAAGTGCTGAAGATGGAGCTGCAGATGTTGGAGACCGAGAGGGTTCGCCTGTCCCTGGTGGAGGAGAAGCTCCTGGATGTTCTGCAGCTTCTCCAACAGCTCCGAGACTTGGTATGGAGAGAGAGCAGTCCTGGGGCTGAAAAATGGGTTTTGTTGTGTCCTTTCCAAACCAAAAGTTATGTTCATCCCTTCTGTTCAGTACAGAATCCTTTACAGCAGGACAGATTTTTACATGTGTTTGCCCTGGGAGCTGCCTCGGATTGCAGAAAGCTTTTAGACCCCTTTGAGTGGCTTTCTAAAAGCCTAGAGGTCTCCTTGGAGTTTAATCTTCAAGCTCATTACCCTCTAAACCAAAATTTAGGGGAAATGAGGAGAACAAAGAAGTGAGTAATCAGGAAAATTCCAGAATATGTATTTTTCCTTCTAGAGCAGGACCTTTAACTGCACCCTAATGTAACTCTGAGTCAGTATTGAAGGGATAAAACTCCCAGGAGAGTTTAGCTAGAACCCCCTAAATCCCTGGTGGGATATAGCTGAGACAAAAGAAACCCTTCCCATCAGAACCTGTGGATTTAGGTGTCACTTCCCCAGCACATTCACCTTCATGTCTGAAATACCCCAAGCACCTCACTTGCAGCAGAACCTCCCACAAGCAGTGACTGTCCAAAGGCACACACACATAATAAAGGACTGATAAAACCTCACACCGTGCTGCTGAGGCCACGTGAAACCCTCAAAGTGCTTCACACTGTGTCCCAGTCCCCACTGGGGCAGCCCAGCAGCTGGGAGAGGCCCAGAGCCAGCTCTGCCCGGGGGTAGCAGCATCTCCCTCCCAGCACTGCTTCCTTCCATCTCCACTTCTCCAGGTCTTAGCAAGAACAGCCTGTCCCTGCACACAGGGGCTCTCCAAGGGCTAATTAAACTGATTGCAAGACCATCTCCCAGAAACACACACACACACACGAGTGTCTTGACAGCAAATGAGGAGGGTTTGCTTTTCCAGGCACGTTATGTAATGTCCCACCAGGTTTCTCATGTCAAACCACCACTGGCAGAGCCCATCCACGTCCTGAGTAGTTTTTACAGAGCTCTCCCTTTGGCTGATGTTGTTACACCTCCAGATCCAGCAGTGGCCCTGCCACAGGATGTTTGCAGTGTCCTTCAGCTGGGTGTGAGAAGAGCCTTTCTAAAATAACACCCCCAGGTCCAGTTCACCTTCCCCACAGAGCTGGCAGAAGACTCAGAAAGCTTTGGCTCTGCTCACCCTCCTTGCCACCTACAGCTGTTTAGGCTCACACTCTGCAAAATCCTCTATTTTCCACTGAATAATTCTTATTTCTCTTCCTACAGCCATATTTAGGAATTACAACAAACTGCTGTTTGAGCAGGGTCTAAGATAAAATGCTTGAATATAAAGCAAATATCAAGTCTCGTGTTAATCAGGGTTCAGTGCCATTTTGGTTTAGTTTTCAAATGTAAATACCCTGCACACAGGTTCTGTTGCATGTCTGTAAACTGGTGAAGGATGTATTTGTGCCATAATGTTGTTTTGGGTTTTTTTTAAAGAACATATCTAAGCGAGCCCTGGGGAAAATCCTGCTGAGCACTTTGGAATCCTGCCGTGACCCCCAGCCTGGTAAGAAAAGAAATCACATCGAAAGAGCAAGAAGCATGAAAAGTGTCCTTTTGGGAAAACCACTGGATAATGCACAGATGGGTAGGAAAAGGATATTTCAGATCCTGGGGTACAGGCTAGGGAGAAGGAAGTGGTTTGCAAGAAGGTTACCTATAGACAGTGATGCTTTCTAGGCTGTGACACATCAAAACCACGTCCAGGGTGCTTTTTAAGCCAAATTTTAAATAAAATTTGGCCTTTGAGGGGGTAATTCAGTATCCTACAAATGTTGGTAGGGCTCCATTGATGCAAGAAAGTGGAAAAATGACCGAGTGTGTAATGCAGCTATTTCCCAGGTTTGCTATCCCAGTGTGTTGTGTTCCGGTGCTGCAACACGAGATTTACCCACCACAACAGTTCTGTACAGAAACCAGACCAAACCTGCACTCCTCTGACATCAGCATTTCATGTTCCTGGGGTGAAAATTAAACTTGCAGACTCCTGTCCCTTGACAGTGGTCTGGAGCTGCCTTTGCAGGAGGCGAGCAGGGATCACAGCCCCAGGGCTTTGGTTTGATTCCTTTGTTCCTATTAGCAGAACATTCGTCCTTACCTCCAAGAAATGAACGTCCTGTCCCAGGAACACGGCTTGGAGGTGCTTTTAATAGGCAGGCAGCAGTCAAAGACAAGATTAGAAAAGACCAGATGTGGCCTGGGGGCTCGGTTTTGGAGGATGTTATTTACAGGGATTTAGGGAGGGTAGCATGGAACCCTTCTGGGGTTTGCAGTTTCAAAGCCTGTTTTTCCCTCGTGCCCAGCAATCCAGGGCACAGGCAGCCCAGAGCCAAGCTGTGCTCTTCAGCTGCAGAGGGAGCAGAGGAAAGAGGGCAAAGACAGACCTTTGTAGGCTCCAGAACCCCAGCACAGAGAGAAACCACGGCTGAGCCACGGGTTTGATGTTCTCCTGGGAGAGCAGGAGGCTGTTTGTATCCACAGCACAGTGTCCAGAAGGTACAGCCAATGATCCTGCACAGGGCTCCAAGGGATGCTGCTCAAAGTTCCTCCCTTTGGAGCAGCAGCACAGCTCAGCTCAGCTCCCTAAAACTCCTGCAAGTGCTGCTCTCTGTCCATTCTGCACCACCACTGCCACAAACAGCTCCCCTTCTCTGCTTCCCACTGTCTGGCTGTGCATCTGGTGGGAGTTTAGCAGCTTTCCTAAGTGTTTGTAATCAAACATCTTTTCTTTGACAAGTCTGAGTGGATGGATTGGCAGCTGTGAAAGTCTTTGTTCACACAAGTGTAGGAGACCTCAGTGGGCAGGGAATGAAGCAGGAGAAGTGACAGAGCAGACAGCTCAACCCAGCTTTGCTCACGTCTTTTATGGGCAGGAATTCATTATTTGGTCACAGAATTTAGACATTTTATGAGAACCACTTGCAATGGCACCTATGAAGAAAAGAGCTTGTTATGATTGTGGAACTGCAGCTTCCTCACTTTGTTCAAATGCTAATGTTTGCCATTTTCTTCCCCAAGGCAAAGCCCAGCTGTTGGAAGTGCTGGACACCCTTCAGCAGGAGCTGACAGCCTGTGAGCTGTTGCACAGGCAGCCCATGGAGCAGGCTCAGAGCCCACGCTCCCTGTCCAACCCCCTGGTGATCTCCTGCTGAGCCCCAGGGCAGCTGGAAGGAGGGATGAAGGACATTTGTCCAGCTCAGCCATGCCTGGACTGGCCAGGAGCAAGGAATGAGCCAAGGGAAGGGCACCAGCCCCTCGGCCAAGCACAGCCCTGCCTCACCTGGACTGCAAACCCCAGCCCTGGGGGTGCTCCTGGGACTGGGCTGGCACCAAACTGTGCCCCGCACCCTCACCTCACCCACACACAGATCCACAGCCTTGGAAACTGGGATTGGATTGGCACCAAACTGTGCCCAGCACCCTCACCTCACCCACACACAGATCCACAGCCTTGGAAACTGGGATTGAACTGGTACCAAACTGTGCCCAGCACCCTCCCCTGACCCACACAGAGATCCACAGCCTTGGAAACTGGGATTGAACTGGTACCAAACTGTGCCCAGCACCCTCCCCTGACCCACACAGAGATCCACAGCCTTGGAAACTGGGATTGAACTGGTACCAAACTGTGCCCAGCACCCTCCCCTGACCCACACAGAGATCCACAGCCTTGGAAACTGGGATTGAACTGGTACCAAACTGTGCCCAGCACCCTCACCTGCCCCACAGAGACTCACAGCCCTGGTTCTGCAGGGGCTGGGCACAGTTTGCAGCCTTTGTGGCAGCCCCACTCCAAAGCCAGCCCGTGCTATCCCTGGATTTGTTATCCCTACAAAGCCAGCCCGTGCTATCCCTGGATTTGTTATCCCTACAAGTGACAAACTGAGTGACAAACACGCCCAGGAGCCTGTGCCAGCAGTGCAGGTTTTAGGGGCTCTGTATTTCTCACTCAATTATTCCCCTTATTTAACTCTGAAGCTAGATTTTTTTATTGCTCTGCTGAGTTTTGTGTTTGCAATTACAGAGATGCCTCAGGAATATGCAGCAGCCTTTCCTGACAACACTCAGCTCTCACATAAAAAGTTAAATGTAAGTGCTTGAAGAAGGTCCAAAGCAATCTCGTTGCCAGGCTCTCAGGGAAAGGAAGGGCTGAAAAATTCACTTTGCTGCCTTTTTGTGTTAGCAAACAACTGGTGCAGTGCACAAGTGAGTTCTCAAGTTTAATTTCCCTCAGTGCAACTGCAGAGACACCAATTTAGGCCCCACATGCAGGCCAATTAATGTAAAAGCTGGGCCCAATCGTGGGGCCATGGTGTGTTTTATCAGCAATAAAATAATTCCTGAGGCAAAAGGGAAAAAATAGGTTTCCTCCAAGGTGCTTTTGCTGTGTTGTTCACCTGTCACACACAGAAACTAAAGAGGCAGAGCTCCTAAAAGAGCCAGCTGAATTTGTGTTATTGAGAAGATGCACTGTGGATCTTTTAAGATTATGAAATGATTTGCCTGAGATAATGCCAGCAGTGAAATAAGACCATGAAACTGTGCATGTATGAATTTTTCCCAGGAAAATGGTTTTCATCCAGGAATCAGGTCCACAATTCAAGATGGGGAATGAGATTTCCACTCCTTTCCATTCAGAGCACACTGTGTGCAGCTCACACACACCTCCATTAAAAATTGGGGCACATTTGAGCCACAATGGCAACAAAAATTTGTATTATTTTCATTTTAAAGGAGAGAAAAAAAGGTGTTATGCAAACAATGAAACAAACTCTGTCCAATGGTGTTTCACCTCGTTGGTTTTTTTGTGTTTTGGGGTTTTTTGTGGTTTAGCAGAGGAAGATTTTAAGAACAGATCTATATTGTTAATGTACATTTTTCTTAAAGATACATTAGCCAGGACATTTATACAGAGAGCAATATTCACCCTCTAAGAAAGAAAACTGCCTACTGATGCTAAATATATTAATAACAAAATACCAGAGCATAATATACTATTGCTTAGTGTAGGAGGTATATGCTAATATTGTATCCTACAGAGACCAGCCTCTAAATGCTGGTAAAAGTTTAAATGCCACAGGTAAAAGTTTAAATGAGCAGAAGTTGGATCCTTGCTTGGGTTCATTTGCTAAAAAACCCGTTTCTATTCAGCTTTTGTTTTGTGCAGCTCTCTCAGATTTTCCCAGGAATATTGCAGAGGTCTAAAGAGGGAAAATGCCAGGAAATCTTTAAATAAGGCTGCTCTGTGTGCTCAGCTGGCAGGTTCAGCACTCAGGAGCAGGATTGTGGTGCAGGGACACACCTGGGTGCTCATTCACTGCAGGATTCTTGCAGCGTTTGGATCTGTAGCCACTGGGACCCCGTTTGCTGTTCCCAAACCTGGCAGTCTATTTCTCACAGACTTTGCATTTCCTCAGATCCCCACAAACTCCCTTGGCTGAGTTTATTGGTTTCCTGTTAATCCCCCAAACTGGCCCTAAAAGGAAGCTTGGATGTTTTCTCCCCTGACCCCCAGCACATTTCCACAAAGCAAACTTTCTGATCTGACTTCATCCTCAATGTCCCTTCCCCTCCCAGCGCCCTCCTCGCTCCCCATTTGGCACATTTCCCCCTGGGATAACCCCTGAGGGGCTCACACTTCCAGCACAAGTTACATTTCTCAAGGAGAGTTTCCTCCTCCCGTTATTTTTTACTTTACAGGAGGTATTAACTATTAGTAAATTAAACTCCACCTGATCTGCAAAGTTATTTGATAATTTTCCCCTTCATTTCCACTGAAGCTCTCTCTGGATTATTTGGCAGCGAGGACTCAGCACAGATGTTACACTGAATTTTTGCAGCAAACCACGGTGGCCTCCTCCAGCCAGAGCTGCTCCAAGGGGTTCAGTGCATTAAAAAACCCCTTGGCACCAGCTTTTGCTGGAATTAAAACTCCTCCCTTTCATGGTACTGTCCCTTAATCCATTACATGGTGCCCTGCAGCGATGAAAGGGGCTGGGATTAGGAAGAAAGGAACATTTTAAACAGTGCTGCATGAAATGGAATTGCTCAGTGTGAGAGGGACACTAAACCTTCACAGCATGAGTGTGGCACATTGCATTGCCAGCCACAGGCTCTCTCTCAGATTTATGATTTCATGGAGTTTAAGGCTCTGAATCCTTTAGCATTTACATTGTCTTATTTTCTTGATTATTTTATGTATAATTCCCCAAAATACAAAAGCTATAGAGTGTGTTTCTTAGTGTGAAATTAAATTTAAATCATCCTTATGTCCTTAACTACACCTCAGCTTCAAAAGACTGGGATTTTCAGAGGTCTTGGGTTTCTATTCTACTTTTCTGTCTCTTTTTTTTTGCCTCAGCATGGCAAAAAAGCTCAACTTCATTTTGCCCCCTCAACTTTTTTCAAATTACCTCGAGGCTGAAAGCATCAGACCCCACACCTGGACTGAGGTACCCATAGAAGAGCTGAGCTTAGCAAAGCAAAAACCCCCTTGTTTCATGCAGCTCGCTCACTTCTTCACTTAGAAGGGGTGTCTGCATCACAGCAAACCTCCCTGAAGTGAGACTCACTTCTTAAATGACATTATTTCCTAAAATGCTCATATTTTTCTGAACTGTGACCATCTCAGACTCTCTCTGGGGGATTGCCTGCTCCTAGACTTGATCCCCCACCCATTTCCAGATTGGAGAACGAAAGAGGAGAAGGAAAAAGGCTCAGAGGAATTCTAGAATTCCTAACTGGAGTTTGAGACCCAGCCACCAAATTCAAATTCATGGCCAATTCATTTTTGTCTGATGAAACTCCCAGAAGGACGGCAGAGTGTTGGAATGAATAGGAAAAGCTCTCCTTAAATTCCCACCTCTGCCAAACCCTGCAGCACAGAATTCTGACAGCTGTTTGTTTTCCACTCCAGTGATAGCCCAGGAGATAAACCAGAATTAACTCTGCATGAAGAGAAGGCTCTGGGGAGACCTTGGAGCCCCTTCCAGTGCCTGGAACAAGGAGGCTGGAGAGGGCTTTTCATGGAGGTGTGGGGTGACAGGGCATGGGGGGATGGCTTTAGGCTGAGAGTGGGGTCAGATGGGATAATGGGAAGAAATTCTTTACTGTGAGGGCGGTGAGGCACTGGAATGGGTTATCCAGAGTGGTTGTGGATCCCCCTGGGAATGCTCCAGGCTGGGTTGGACAGGGCTTGGAGCAGCCTGGGATAGTGGAAGGTGTGTCTGCCCGTGGCAGGGCGTGGAGTGAGGTGAGGTTTAAGGTCTGTCCAACACCAACCATCCTGTGATTCCATGAATATTCCATGAATATTCCATGGATAGCCCTGTGCTGCTCCTGCTCAGGGTGTAACTTCACTCACCCTCCCTGCAGCACCAGCTCTGCACTCCAGGCAGCTTCACCTGGCTCTCAGCGGGCAGGACTCAAACCCCACCGGGCTCCCGTGTTCCCTGGGGTGCACAAACCAAATTACATTATAAATTACTGCTGTATGGTTCTGCCTCAGGGAGCTGTGAGATAACTTATCTCTGCCAGGGATTGTGGGATGACATTGAAAAATGATCAGTATTTGAGTGGGTTCACCCACGTGCACCCTGCAAAGCAGAAAGGTTCACGAGAGCTGAGGGTTGGAGTGTTGCAGTTCAAGATAATTTCTGTACTTGAAGGTTTTATTGTTTGATAGCCTTGGTTTTGCTGATCGCTTCTCATTGATTTTTTTTTTTCCCCACAACTACAAGTGGAAAAATGGTCTCTAACAAAGGCAAGGCCCAGTCTTTTGTGAGGAATTTTCTACCTCTTAAGGTTGCCAAAAATAGATAAAGAAAAAAAAAGAGAGAAAATAAGTGGAGGCTGAGACGATTTGACTTAAAATACCATTTCGATAAAAAATGTTATTTTTAAATAAAAAACATGCAATACCCATGGAAGGATTTTGTTGTTTCTGAGCTGGTTGTGGAAGTCAAATCCATTTCACAGGCAGTGCCAGCCCAGCACACAGCAGGACAAGTCCCTTCCCTGTCACCTCTGCAGCTCCACCAGCACAGATCAGCTCTGGGGACGGCAGAAGTCAGCACGGCATCTAATTGCTAATGAGCGAACATCTGCCGTGCCCAGGGCTGAGCCACACCACTGACTCATCCACCAAAGGACTGAGGGTCACCCCAAAATGTCACCAGCTTCTCAGAGTCGTTTGAAAGTCGCCCAGGAATGGGATCAGGTTCTCAACATCGTTTTCTGCTGGGGCCGGCTCCGAGCCCTGCCGTGAGCAGCGTGGAGCTCATCCCACTGCCATGGAAACCATCTCTGGGTCACCTTCAGGGAGCAGAGCAGGGAAAGCAGCCCCTCAGCAGCCCCAGCACTGGAGCACAGTCCTTGCAATGAGGATTGCAGCACAGACCTCACATTTCTGTCCTTAATGTGCTGCGTCGCTGCTGTAGCGAGGGCGGAGAGAAAACCGACACAGGTTTGGTCCAGGAAGAAAGGAGAAGAAGTCCCTTTATTTAATTATATACAGCTTGTTTTATACCTTAGCATTCTTACATGGTGTAAGGTCATTGCACCTCTGGTCATCCACCTCCCAGGGTGATTGGTCAATTCTCCCAACACCCATTTCAGAATATTTCTCTGGTCAGAATCACAACAATCCTACAAACAACTGCAGGTGTGAGACAGCAAAGTTGGTTTACAAAACCCATATTGTTGTTTTAAATGGTTTGCATGGGAAAGACAGAGCTCTCAGGAAATGCTGCAGCCTCACAAAATGCTGCAGAAAGCTGGAAAGTTTCTCTGCTAAAGCTTGAAAAAAAATAGGGCTGGCCACAAACAAACAGGCACCCTCTCCCCTTGGGGATGGGGAGGAACAGCCCATGCAGGCTCAGACTCTGCTGTTCCACTTGGAGTCATTTAGGAGGGAAGAAAAACGATTTCCTGCTCCTCTGCATCCATTTGTCACGGAAATAAAACAGCTCAGGTCCCACTGATTGTGTGGGGAACATCAGCAGCTCTGGGGAGAAGCCACCAAGGGGGACCACGCAGCTGGAGCTGCCTTCACACACCTGACTGGAGCTACACATAAATAACACTGACAGAACCTAGAATTCAAGCCACTAAATCAGATTTAAGGAGCTGTTGAACTGAACAGCAATGTATGGAAGGGAGAGAGAAAAGAGACAGGAGGAATTTCAAACCCTGAAACACAGAAATATTTCAGGACATGAGAAGTAAATAATTACATGGGTGATTCTTCTCTGCTCAGAAAACACCAAAGAATAACTGATGCAGGAAGAAGAAATTTCGTTTTCACAGCAACTGTTGGTGAACACCAACCTTCAGTATGAAATCAGGATGTCCAGATCTGCAAAGGAAGTGTCTCAAAAAGATACTCTCTGGAAAGGGAACCTAGGAAGAAAGATAAATTTTTCACATTACATTGCTAAACCTGGAAATTTCCATTCTGTGGTGATAATTTTAACCACAATGAGTTGCTCTCAAGAGCTAAACTCTGAATTTATACTGCAGCTCTTCTATTTTTGTGCAGGGCACAGTCCTCCATCCCAGCAGCCACAAGTGTCATTTTTTTATAGCTATCATTTGTTTCCTTTTTTGCAGCTCTGCAGTTTGTTGTGTGCTTTCCCCCCAGTCAGGAATAAATCGTGCACCCAGCAGCCACCATTTCACGAAGGAAATTGCTGCAAGTCACAGCAGGCTGACCTCAGCCTACTCCATTATTTCATTCACTGCACGAGTCATCCCCAAACTCCTGAGAGCTGGGCAAGGCCAAGATCACAAACAATCGAAAAGGAGAGGAAAAGAGGGGAAAAAAAATAGGGCTGAGACTCTAAAATAAATCATACTTGACAATTCTGAGTCTACAGAAAAGGAGATTCTACTGCCAAGAGCTGTAAGAGGAAAAACTCTCTGGGATAAGTAGGAGCAATCTGCATCTCTGCATTGCCAGAAAGTCAACCTTTGACAAAACATCTCTTTAAGGTCACTTAAACTGTTCCACTTCCACTGAATCCCATTGTGTGATGGAAAAAAACCCCAATGTCATGAGATTTTAACCTGGTTTGTAATGTAGAGGCCTTGAAAACCTTGGTTTTCTTTGTTCTTTTGCTCATGCAAGAAAACAGCAACTCCAAGCTTGCTGATCTGTTCCTATTTTTTAAGGAAAAAGGGACTAAAAAGAACTAAAAAGTAGGAAGGCTTCTCAAATCTTGCAGGGCATTTGACATTGCCTCATAATCAGAAACAGACTTAATTACAGAAAGCAGCAGATAGGTCCATAAACTACTGCCACTAAAAATGGAAAGAACTGATTCCAGCAATTTGTATGAAATCTCTAGAAATTCCTCCTCACAGATTCACTTCACTCCTGCACAGGTGAATAAACACCACAAACAGTTTTGAGGCTGCATCTGCTGTTGAATGATAACGTTATGGGGACCTGGTCATAACTTCTGCTGAAAATAAACAGCTGAAGATCTCTGAAGGACACTGGAATTGTGGTGCAGGCTTTGACTGGCTCATAAATCATCACACAAGCAAATAGCAAATGTAAGTCACATTTTTTCTCTCTTTCTTCCCTATCACTCCTTGTCCAGCCACTGCCACATCAAAATTCCCACACAAATTGCAGCAGGTATGGGCACAGGAATGCTGATAAGTCACCTCAGGGCCCTGCTGTGACCATGTTACAGTGCAAGAGTGCTAAATAGACCCCAAAAAAGTCTTGGAAGTACTTTACACAATTATGAGAAATGACCTCAGTGCAGAGGGATCAATCCCTGCCCACCTCAAAGCAGTGAGGCTGTGAGTGCACAGGGTGTACATGGGGCAGGGGCTCTGGGGGCATCCCAATCCAGGGCCACCCTAAAAAAGATAAAAAAGATTTTTTTGTGTGAAAAAAGATATGATTTGTTTGCAATTAAAAAAATCTGGCTTGAATAATAAGGAGGGAAAATTTTATTTCTGTTCAGAAAGTTAAAAAAAAAAAGTAAATCAAGAAGAGGAGGGAAAAAAAAAATCCAAGTTACCAGACAACAGAGGAGAAAATGATGTCAGCATTTCAACAGGGCTGACACTACAAAGAATCCAGTCTGGCAAGTGAGCGTGCCCTTCCCAAAGTGTGAAATGAATCCTGCACACGGCAACGACTGCTAAGCACATCATTATGGAAATTGGGAACTCACAGCAGGAGCTGGGAGTCTCAGAAACGTGGAAAAATCAATGCAGAGCACGCTGGGGCCAGGAGTGGTTCCAGCAGAGTGACCTTTAAACCAGTGCAGAGGTGGGGACAGGAGGAAGGGGAGAGTGGATGCTGAAAAGCTTTCAGCAGAGAAATTTTCCAGCTTTCTGCAGTATTTTGTGAGACTGTAACATTTTGTGGGAGCCCTGTCTTTCCCATGCAAGCCATTCAAAACAATACTGTGGTTTTCTGTAAACTATTCTGCACCTGCAGTTGTTTGTAGGATTGTTATGACACTGACTAGAGAAATATTTTGAAATGGGTGTTGTAGAATTGCACCAATCACCCTGGGAGGTGGGTGACCAGAGGTCCAATGGACTTACACCATGCCAGAGCACTGAGGTATAAAAGAGGTGATAAATAATTGAATAAAAAAGCTTCTTCTCTCTCCCTCCTCACGATAACAGCGACAGGGGAGCACAGGGGACGCTCCAGGGGACACGGTGAGCGCAGGACAGCACAGCCATAAATTGGTAAAGAGGCTTAAATACCTTTAGCAGGCTTGCCTGAATGGCTGGCAGAGCACTGGAACAAGGTCCATCCATGGACAGCTCTTTGTCCCACTGGGCATTCAGCAAGCAGTGGCCCTGGCTCCGGGGCTCCTCCAGGAACTCAGCCTGGCTGTGGTTCTGAGGAATAACAATTATTCACCTGTGTTTAAGGGGTGGCTGTTTAACAGCAGTGCTGCACGTTGGTTCGAGAGGAGAAGTGGAGACCATGGGAACCACCCAGCAGGACAGCAGAGAATAGCACAGATGGGTTTGTCAGGAGCCTGTGCTGGGGCTCTGCCCTGCAGAGGGTGACAAGGACCCAGCAGGGGAAGTCCTGGGGGTGGCAGAGGAGGAGGAGGAGGTGATGGATCGGTCCTTTCACGCAGCTGGAGGAAGGACAAACCTGGCAAGGAGAACAGGAATTTTCCAGTGAAATGCTTTGGCCAGAGGAAGTGCACTTCATCAAACTGGACTTTATTTTGTTGGTATAAATTGCTCCAGGAGCTCTGCAGGACAAGCAGCACTCCTGGGGCTTGGTTCTCACCCAGGAGGGGGAAGATGGGATATGGCTGAGGAGGGATTTAACTCTGGCCTCCCACACCACCATGAACTCCCTGCCCACTGCACTGCTGACCTGCTGGGTCCTCTTTAATCTTCCCTGCTGGAGCTGCTCCACTTTGCATAAATAACTGCATTTTATGCAGGGCAAGGAATTAAACCCAGTGCTGCCATATCCTGAATGAAAGCCCTGACCAATGGGGCATCCACCTCAACTTTACATCCACCAGCTAAAATCTGCTTTTGAATGAAGTATAAGTGATCTAAATCAGATCAAACAACTCAAATCTGAAATAATTAGATAGATAAAATTATCTTCCTATTGTTTCAAATATTTTAAATACTTCTGTTTGTCACTCAATGCCAGTCTGGTTTAGATTTCCTCTTACCCATGGCTCACATGGGGTGCTTCAAGATTAAAGCACAGTAAACATCCTTTAAAATACCTGTCTATATAGAAATGCAATTTATTTAGATAGGTTTTTCCTTCTCATTAAGAACTACATGCCTACAGAATTATGATAAATGCTGCAATCATTTTAAAAAGCTTCTAATTCTCAGTATTTCCCTTTTGCAGCTCAGTACTCTAAATGCAGTCTCCCAGCAAGAACATTGACCTTCACCTCATTCAATAAATGTAAATCTCCAGCACTTCTGATCAAAGGAAGTTGTATAAATTCTTATATGGTAAAATACTGTTTAAAAAAAAAAAAAAGAGAGAAAAGTAGCAGACAAGCTGTAATTTAAAATCAACCTAAGAAACTTTTCACAGGGTTAATGAAAGACCCAAAATCTTTAGTTTGCCTTTCTAACCAAAGGAAAAATAATCAGTATTACTTAAAAAAACCAAACAAACAACAAAAAAACCCCCAAATCTGACAGATTTTCTGTAGCCATAAACCCTGAGCACTGTCCTTTAGCTGGAGCAGCTGAGGGTGCAGAAACAGCCAAGGAAGAGGCACACACTGGGTGATTTCAGAGAGGGAGAGCTGCTGAGCAGAGGGGACGGGGAGCTCTCCTCTCATTCCAGGCTCTGGTTTCCCCACGAGAGGCAGAGATCCTGTGCCTGTCAGCGTGGAGAGAATGACACCACGAGTGGCACTGCAGGACGACATCAAACCACCAGGATTTATCAAAACTGATGAGGGAATAAATGATAAATAACCTCCAACCAGCTCCATTAAGTGTAGGAAGTTTCACTGGATGCAGTCATCAGCACTGGGCCAGAGAGGCCAAATGAGGGCAGAGAGATAATCAGATAATGCAGGGAGAGCCTTGCAGCATCTTTTAATGAATGTACAATTCTCCTCAGAGGAACTGCTGCTTATTTATACCCTGCTGTAAGTGACCATGTGATTAATTCAGCTGCCAGCTTGATAGAACTCACTCTCCAAACTGTTTGTACATCAGCATGCAGTGATAGGAAATAATAGGATTAGCACAGCAGCGTTTTCAGCTCTTGAGATTTTATCACAGGTCACACTAAATAAAGGATTTCCTTCAGAACCCAAGGCACATGATTGGCTTTCATTAGCAATCTGGAGCCTTAAGGACCAGGAGCAGGACTTGCAAAATGTGAACCATAAAGGCTCAGAATATCAAGCCCATCAAAACCAAAAGAAAAAAAAATTAAATATCCTGCATTGCTTTGAAATGCAAATATCAAGGTTTTGAGGATGCAGTGCAAGAACTGGAAACTGGGGTTGGCAATGATGTTATCTCACACCCTGCAGCAAACTCTGGGTGGTTGCAGAGCTGGATTTGCTCAGGGCTGTCCTCCCAGCCCCTTCTCTGCACTCTGACATCTCCTCTTGGGTGGAACGGGGTAGCTGGGCTGGGCATTCCCCACAATCCAGCTGCTGGGCAGGGGGAATTCAGCAGGACAGGATTAAATCTCTCTGCAGTGGCTTTCTGCTGCTCTCTGTGTGTGACCAGGAGTCTGGGCAAACTCTCCTGCAGCTCACTGAGCACAGCAAACAGCTGGGCACATCTGCAAGGGCGGGCCCCACAGGCAGTGTGTAAACACAGCTTTAGTGGGGCAGGAGCAGTGGGGCTGGAGCTGCTCTCGCTGGGGGACGTGAATTCATCACTGGATATATATCCAGAGCTGGCTGGTTTATTTCAAAACCCATGAAGTCATGGCTTTGTGAAGGAATCTATAAAAATAACCATTTTTTCAGTTATGGACAGTGAGGGAAATTCTACAACGAGTTCCCACGGTAAACTCATCACCTGGGCTTCCCCAGTGCGGTCCTTCACATCAGGCACTAATTAACTTCTAATTGATCTTTCCCAGAACAACTGTTCAGCGTGGCCATGAAGTTCAATGCCCTGCCTTCTGCATTTCCAGCTCTTCAAGCAGAAAACAGCAGAGCTTTAGCCAATGGGGCTGAGGACTGATTTTTTTTGTCACCACCCTCCTTGAGCAGGGACGACCCCACAACACTCGGTGCTCAATAAATAATAAAACTCGTGCAATTTACAATCCTGACACAGCTCTTATGCAATAAATTGGTACAGATGCTTTAATACCTTTAGCAGGCTTGCCTGAATGGCTGGCAGAGCACTGGAACAAGGTCCATCCATGGACAGCTCTTTGTCCCACTGGGAATTCAGCAAGCAGTGGCCCAAACAGCTGGATCAGGGCAGTGAAACAATCAGGGACTGAGGATGCCACATCCAACCACTCATACCAGGAGAGGAGGGGCTGGTTTGGGCTATCTTCAGTCTGGTCCAAGCACTGAGCCTCCATTAGCACCAATCCCAGGTATTTCCAGAGTGAATATTGCAAATTAATTTAATTTAGAAGGCACGCACGGAAAATAGAGAGCAGGAGATTTGCTCTGAAAGCTGAATCCCAATCCTAAATAAAACATTCCCATAAATGCAGTGCTGTGTTGTGTCTGACTGGGGCACTGTGCTGTATTTTTAATGACAGTGACTGTGCATAAAGAGCTAGAAAAAGAGCTGCTTTTCCTTAGAGCAGAGCAAGCAAGGCAGAGAGGGGCACAGAGCCTCCAGTCTGCCCAGCCCAGCACCGTGTGAATCCAAATCGACCATGAATATTTTCATTAATATTTTCATTAACAGGCTCAAAACCCTCCAGCTCCATAAAACACAAACATGTGCTTTTAGCCATCTGATTTAGACAGATCACTTAATACACACATTGTGTACCTCGGTTATATTTGAATCTTGGAGACAATGGAAAATAATATCCTAAAAAGAACACGGTATTTGGTTCTTTCAGGCAGTACTTTTGAAATGAGAAATTGTAGCTGAAGGGGTGATTCAGTGGATGCTCGGCATTTAAGAACAAAATAACTTGGATGACACCTAGTGGGAAAATAAGCAACCACTGGGTGAAGTTCTTCACGGGGAAAACGGCAAAGAGGGGGAAGTTCTTCACGAGAACAGGCGGGAGGAGAGAGGATTTCTTGATAAAACGGGTGGAGCACAATTTGGGAGAAGAATTTCCTAAATGACAAGACTTTGTCTGCCTGTGGAATAATTTGAGGAAATGGGAGTTCTGAATCGACAGAGGCAAAACCACATTAGGCAAAACCACGATGAATGTGCAGCAGGAAAGAATATGGACAGGAGGAAACTCTGAGTCCTCCTGTGCACAAAAACTCAGAAGGCTTTGGCAGCCAGTCCTGCAGAGTGAAGTGGGTAAGAGGAATATTTTGGCCCTTGGGCAATTTGAGAGAAGCCACAGTTTTTCTTCAATTCCTTTCTGCCAGCAATATTCCTTGACGCGAGGATGAATTGAGTGATTGATCTTTTTTTATCCCTCTTCTCGCTTATTTGTGCAATTCATTAATTACCAGCGACTCACATCCAATTACAAAGATCTACTTTGGTTAGTCTGCCCTCGCCAACCCCTCTGAAAGCACAAAAAACCAGACTTGATCAAGGTGAGAGGCTTTAAATGAGAAGCTCTTCTGCTGCCCATTGACAGTGTGAGGTGGCCAGGTTTTTTTCTGCACTGGAAATGGGAACAGTGCTTGAGGAAACTTCTGCCTTTCTAGGTCAAGAACAGGTCACTGACAGCAATAAATGACTGTAACTCCTTAAAAGTGACTGGGAAAGATAATGGCATCTTCTGCCTGAGTTTGCTCTCAGCAGGTCACGCGTTTGATCTGCACATTTATCTCCAGCTTGCAGCTTTTATTCTCTAACCACGAGGAGAGCAGTAATCTCCCCTCAGCCCTTTTCCTCCCTGAACAAGCAGGCACAGCCCCCATGGAACTCGCTGGAAAAGCCAAGGCCTCCAGAGAAAGCTGATCCAGAGAAAAAGGGGCTTTCAGGGGGTGAGGTGAGGAGGGAGGGGTTTGTTTGGGAAACAGGAGTGCCCAGAAATCCCCCTCTGCTGAGAGGAGACGGAGCCCCTCTCATTCACAAAAACTTCAAATGGATCCTCTCTGCGGAAAAAATGCTTCCATACCCTAACAAGATTATAGCAGATTATAACTAGGTTTTTTTTTTTCCCCAAATTGGCTCTTAATAAATCCTCTTAAATGAAGAATCCTCATTTGGCCTACAAAAAGCTATAGCCCTAAAATCATAAAGGCGAATGCCCGGTGCTTCTGCCACAGGGAGCTGGAGCATTGGGCAGGGCCCCATCGTGTGGGACAGGTCTGGGGACTCAGCAGCCACCTCTGCCACCAGCAGGGACACCTGGAGGTGATTTATTAAAATTCGGGCATAGACCTAGTATTGACACCCAGCTGAGACAGACAAAGGCTCTCTAACCCGTTAAAGTCAGAAAGTGTGTGTTTATTTAGGAGCTGGGCTATGCAGGGGTCACCCCCTAACGCACAGAGCTGAATCACAAAACAACACAGAGTCTATTTATCTACAAAGGGTTTGAATATTCAAAATATTGGTAACAAAAACACCTCCCATTCCCCGCTTCGTATGGAAATTAGCAAAAAAACTATTAAGCATGCGCAGTTAACTTTTAAAATGAGTCTGGGGTCGTCCTTTTTGGGGCGGGGTCCTTCTTTAATGAAGTAGAACTCTTCTTCCTCATTTTGACCTTTCTACTCCTCTGGTTTTTGGCAATACATATAACTTGGGAGGACTTCCAATTCCTTTTAAAACAATTAATACCTGTTTAACTCCCTTTTGATGGGGTTTATTTCTCATTACACTTTACAGCTGAACAAACAATCAGTTCCCAGACCTCAAAGCTTATTCCGGGTTCAGTTTTAATCATTAACCTTTTAATTGAATCCAGCTGCATTTGCTTTTTAAATCTATCTTAACTCATTTTAGCAAAAACGGTTTTAACTCAATGCTTACATGTTTAAGAAAATTCTGTGTTTCAGAGGAACGTGGGACCCTCTGTGAGGAGAGCACAGAGTGTGGGTGTGGATTCCAGGGGATCCCAAATGTCCAGCGGTGCAGAAGGACGCAGCATCCGATCCCACTGTGTAACAGGGAGGTTCTGATTCCCAGTGGCAGCATCCCTCAAGGCACGAGGCACAGATTGTGTGGGCACAGGGACAGACAGACCTTTATGAAGTCCATGGCTTTGGGATGTACTTCCCAAAAGCAGTGACACAACCCCTAAGATAGAAGGACCTTGCTGTTATCAGCAGCCACTCAACGTCTGACAGGCAGATGAGCCACTCACTTCCACAAGGGAGGAATCTCTCTCCTCATCTCATGGAAAAGATCAAAATTCAAACGGGGTTTGAAGTATTTTTGTCTTTTCCCCCTGGCGCTCTCTGAATTGCCTTTTCAGATGCTAAAGAGCAGAGATACACGTTAAGGCATTTTCTTAAGGATGTTCCTAACAAAGTTCAGGCTCCTGGTAACTCATTAGAACTAATGAAGAAAAGTTCTTTAAAAATAAGTAAGAATTAGACAACGAGAATTGGTATCAGAATAATTTATACATCAGAAATTTCCCTTCCTCTCAGGGACAGCAAGTTCTAAAGAAAGGACAGCTCAGAAACACAGCTCTGCTGCACTTCTGCAACATCAGAACCTCACCTGGGCTTTCATTTCCAAAGGCAGAACAGAGCTCCAAGCCTGACCCTAAAACAGCACCACACAGAACTGGCCTGAACAAATTTTATTGAAGCAGTGAGAAGGCAGATATTAAACAAAGCTGGCTGACAAATACAGAAAAACTCCATTTCACAGACTAACTTCAGCTCCCTCATCCGCTGGGGCTTGTGTCTGTCAGCAGCTCAGGCCCAAACTAACTTTTATACCTGGAGATTTTTACAGCTGAGGAAAAAAAACCCTATTAAATATCAGATTAGTTTTTCCAGATGCAATAGGAAAAACACACTAGGAATAAAACAAAAATCCCAAAGCATTTCCTCTTGTCTGCAGCAAACACAAAGCCCGCCCCAAGTGCTTTATACCACGGCACGACCACAAAGAGCAGCTTCCTCTGGGATGGTCTCCTGTCCTGCACAGGAAAAAGCTCATCTCCCCTGCCACACTTCCTTGGTGACTCTTTGAGCAGCCAGCCTGCACTGCCATCCACACTCCAGCCCTTCATCAGGCGCAGGGAAAGGGATCCAGAGGGATCAACCACGGTAAGTGTCAGCCAGGCACCTCCCCGACCCTCCCTTCTGCATTTTTGCCACAGTTCTTGTTTCTGTTTGAGTTTGGGTTTCTTGCTGTTTCTATATTAAATCAGAAGAGATCACCTTTTCCATAAACATCACTTGACTTTTTTTAGCCAGCTGTCGTAGTCTGCCCTTCTAAGATGTTTACTTTGGAAAAAAGAGCTCCAGTAGATTTCTTGAAAAATCGCAGATGAGTATCTGGAGTCAGAGCAAAGATACTCAGAATAACTCCCTGGCAAAGACATAGGAGGTGGTTAAGATGAGTATTTCAGCTTCAGAAAGAAAGAAGATTTTCAGACATTCCCAATTATTCAATCCCTTAAGTTTCATTTTGAAAACTGATTTCAACACACAATTTTAACACTAGATCTGTGAAGATATGGAAACGGAATCAAAGCCTTTGCCTGAAACTAACCTGGTTTTTCCCACCATCACCTGGTGACATTCCGTCCCAGAATTTTGATAATTAATATTTTTTTGTAAAATTATGAAGGGAAAGCAATGAACCAGAGAGGAAAGGGAAGAACTGTGCCATGTCTTAGCGTTTCTGCTGAAGTTGGGGAGGGTGGTTCTGCGGGAAGTACAGAAAACGAAAGATTTTATTCCAAAATCCTAAACCTGGGGTGGAAAAAACCACTGTGGTTCTGCACTGGAAATGGAAACAGTGCTTGAGAAAACTTCTGCCTTTCTAGGTCAAGAACAGGTCACTGACAGCAATAAATGACTGCAACTCCTTAGAAGTGACCGGAAAAGATAACGGCATCTTCTGCCTGAGTTTGCTCTCAGCAACGACCCTCACTCGGGTGTTATTCTGCTGTCTGTGCAGCTGGCCATGGCGCTGCTGGCCGTGCTGGGCTGTGCCCTGTGGGTGCTGCTCCCGAGGGTCCTGGGCGAGGAGTGTCCGTCCCCCTGCAGCTGCACATCCCTGGGGGAGGCGCGGGGGACCCGCGTGGACTGCGGCTCCCGGGGGCTGCGCTCCCTGCCCGCCCTGCCCCGCCTGACCCGCAGCCTGACCCTGCTCAACAACAGCCTGGCCTCCATCCCGCCGGGGGCCCTGGACAGCCTGGGCCACCTGCACGAGCTGGAGCTCGGGGACAACCCCTGGCACTGCGACTGTGGCATCCTGTACCTCAAGCTGTGGCTGGGCGATCTCTCCGCGCCCGCGCTCGCCCGGCTCAGGTGCGCCAGCCCCGCTCACCTGAGGATGAAACCCCTGGGGCAGCTGAGTGGCAACGAGCTGGGGGTTTGTACAACGCTCCTCCCGACCAAGTGTCTCCAGTTCTTCTGGAGAGACCTCGTTTTAATCGCTGGAGTGATAATTACGCTCGTTTTAGTAGCGCTGGCTCTGAAGTTCTCCAAGAAGCTGGTGTGCCGGCTCACCCTCGGGGGCCGGCGGCTGAGGAGGAACATCCCCAAATCCCACAAGGTACAGTGAGCTGTTCCCTGCCACCAGCCTGCCACAAACTCCAAACTCCTCTACGACAAAACAGCAACTGCACTGGTAACGCTGGTTTGAATAGTGAGTGCTACAGGGGCTCAAAGTCTGGGTCTCAAAGCAAAACTGTGTCTTCACATCTGTGTGTTCATTCGGATCCCCTGAGCAGGGACACTCCTCCTTTCTCCAGCTTTATTCTACATTTGTAACCTCTGCAGGAGAGAATTCCAAATAAACACGTGGGAATGCAGTGGTGTGAACATGGAGATGGTTTTGGAATATTTCCTCTGCGCTGAGCTTTTCAGAATTTTAAAGGACAACCACCTTTCTGTATGAATGCAGAACGTTACAGAAGAAATGCACTCTGCCATCTCTCATGGAATTCCCTCAGTGATATCTCTTGTTCCCCCAAAATGAAATAAATCATTAACACTAAAAGCTTATCACTCTCTTCTGTGCCTACAAACTAGATATGCATAAGACAGTAAACTGCTTTACTGCCTGCCTTCAATAGTACAAATATCTTAAAAATGAGCAATTAGCAAACATTTCGGCTTACACCAACCAACACATTAAATAAGATGCACAGAATACAGGAAAAAAAAATTGAGAGAACATGTTTTCTGTCCTTATAAGACGAAAGAGGAGGGAAGTAGTTGAAATTCAGCTAAAACACCACAGTATTTATCACTTGTCATTCATTTGGGCTTTATTTAAAAGAACCCCTCTGCAAAGGGAACAGCTGGAACTGCTAAGTGAGGGCTCAAAAGCAGCACTCAGTGTTTATCTGGCAGGGCCACTGTGTCGTGCTTAAGCCACACACTCCATCAAATGGCATAAATAACACCACAGTTGCTAACAACATGCAAAGGCAGGAAAACACGTCAGCTATCGAAATGGAACACGCAGGCAGCGCTCCCAAAATGGGTTTGGAACCTCCCAGAAACTGTTACTGCATCCTGCCTGCAAGGGGCAAACCGGTGACTGCATCTGCTCTCAGAGTCTGGGAGCACAGGTGAGACTGCTGGGATGAGGTGCAAAGAAAAAGTTATGAGGTTTGCTGCCACGTTGGGCAAGAAAAGTCATCAGAGTCAGCATTACTGACCAAAACCTCAGTGCAGCACACAGGGGAGACTGGTGTGAACAGCAATTCTGTGTGAACAGCAGTTCTGTGTCAACTGCAACTCATTAAAATGTGGAGAATATTTGCAGGTTTCATTTATTAAATAGCACTGCATGTGAATCACCTTTTTGCCTTGAAATTCTCAGTATTTGGTTAACACTGTAGCAAACAGCATTGCTCGAGCTGAATGACTTCTGCTCAGCTTCCTGCCTGCTTTCTGCCAGGGTTTAGAGTTTATCAGGCCTGTTGTTTGAGCTCAGGCACCAGAGCAGTTTGCAAAGCTTCACTATCACACAGAGCTCATCTCCTCTGTGCTAAAGGGCCACCAGCCTAACAAAATGTGATTGTTATGATGATCAGTGTGCTAACAGGCAGCTCTGGAGCTCTGTAAAGCACAAGGCAGCTCATTCCCTAAGAATCACCCTGTCTCAGCTCAGAGTGGGCTGAATAAAATCAGCTGTGCCCAGTAAAAGTGGCTCTGCCTGGTGGAGTCCAACTGGTCCTGCATCACTGATGTCACTGCTCTGGGTGCAGCCACTCCTGGCTGCTGAGAACAGCTACAAACACTGCTTGCTGCACCAGAACTAGACTGGTACTTAAGAATTAAAGCACTTCTGCTCATTTACAAGGCAGAAGAATTCCCAAAACCCAGGAAGAAAACCACAGCACAACTGGCCTTGGGCAGCAGCAGCTGCTGGAAGCACAGCAGGAGCAGGGAAGCCTGGAAGGAGCTGCCCAAGGGGTGCCAAGGGTGGAGCTAAGCAGGGAAAAGCAGTGGCACTGCCATGGACACTCCATACGCCTGCTTTTTAAAAATATTTTTATTTTTAGTGTGAAATATGCACCTGCCACGCACAGGGCAGTGGCAGCTGCAGCCCAAGTGCCACTGCCAGGGAGGGCTGGGCACCTGGGTGGTGCAGGAGGTGACGTGGCTTGGGGGATGGAGCCAGCTCCAGCCCTCCTGCCCCGTCTGCTTGCAAAACAGAAGCACAAAGGCACGTCTGGGATTTAAGTTACTTTAGAAGAGACGCTTATTCCGAGTAAAATTGCAATATTCTCACTAAAAAATACCTGTCACTGGTGGGGATTCACTGAATCTGCTTGATTTCAAACCTACCCCCACGTTCTAAGGATGCTGGTATTTTAAAAACATACATTTCTCGTGTGTTTCAAATCCCACATCCTGCAGGTGAAGGTTGAATGATGAATGAGATCTAAGTGCACTCGACAGCTTTTTTTGCCCCCACAGAGCAAAGAGGAAGCAATCTGAAAACAGCTTTTTGTTTCACCCTGGAGTCTCTCTCACGCTTTGAGAACCAGCCCAGCCTTTCCCAGGAGCTCTGGGCAGCTCCATGAGGTGGACACATGGCATTTTCCTGCTCTGACAGCCTTCTCTTAAGTGTAAGTAAGTGTAGGAAGTAAATCTGATTTTACACATCTCCATGGGCTCACATTCACGTCTAACCTGCGAGGATTTTGACTGCAAACCTGTCCTAAGGTTTGCTCAGCAACCTGCTTAAAATTAATTCACACTAAATTCATGCTAGAGACCAAGCACAGCTTTGCTCTCAGGAACAAAATGCCTTGCAAAGTGAACGAGCTTGTTCTGTATTTATCATTTGGCTAAGCAGCTGTGCATTTAAGGATTCAGATTTAGTGCTCCCTCTCAAAGTATTTAACTGTGCAGAAAATGAGTAACACAAAGTAAAATATTTCTTTCTGTTCAGTTAAAGCCCAGCTATGCCATAAGACATTTGCCAGATAATGACAGTAATTTTCCATTTCAGTTGCACACCTTCTGCTTGCACTGACCAGGTACGAAACTGCATTGAAAGCTACCAGAATAACCCGTCCAATAAAAAGAGAAAAACTCACCCAAGAGAAAGTTTCAAACAGCAGAAGACCAAGGATATTCCTAGCCTAACAGGACAAAAAAAAAATAGGGATTCTCTCAGGTGAACAGGAAATTTCTTTTATTTTTGAACTAGTAAACATAAGCTGTAAGAACTAAACACTAATTCAATGTACAAAATATGCCCAGAATGCAGTGAAATAGGCTGTTAGCTGTGCTGCCACTCTGGTACTCTAAATTAATTAGCCAATACACATTCATTCTCATGCTGGTTTATGTTTAAATGCCCTGTTTGGGGAATTATTAAAATAGAACTTGAGGCTTCACAGAACTGCTGCTTCTTCTGGATTCTCAAGGTCCACACACTTGCGTGTTATGATTTACACCTCAATTACATGGTTTCCCTTTCGCTGCCAGCAGGTGAGATGTCTGCACTGAAATATCAACAATTCCTACCTAATGACTCCTTTGATGGTGCTAAGATCCCTGCAGTGCTTGGTGGTGCTGACTTTATCTCAGCAACGCTGTTTATCTCAAAGCCTTTTCTCTCCAGAGCACAAACCAATTTCCCAGAGCGCTGCGGCTCTGTTGCTAGAACCCATGTAAATATTTTGCCATTACACTGACTCCAGTGAAATTTAGATTACGCTCAACGATGGGGGCGTGACAACAAATTGCTCCAGTTGCATAATGGCCACGTGGCCGCTGTTTATGCTGAGCTCCTTCCCGGGGGCACTTTGCTCCTGACGTGGCCTCTCCGAGCGCCTTCCCCGGCAGCACTTCCCAGTGTTTATCCCAGTGATGTCACTGCAGCAGGCACACAGCCACGGGCTGAGCTGGCATCTTCATTTTGGGAAAAAAAAAAAAAATGGGATGTGCCCGACAGGAGTTTGTTCAGGTTTCCTTTGGCGTCCAGTTCTCTGACAATGGGTGGTTATTAAAATCCAACGGTGCTGGTTTGCATCAAGACGTTCCCAGGGAAAAGTGGGTTGAAACCTCTTCCCTCAGAAAGATATTAAGGGATACAGAAATACAGAACATTCCTCTTAGTCCAAGGGGAAAAAATTCAAGTGAAGCCCTTCCTTAAATGACCTTGATCTCCAGGGAAGGGGGTGTTGGCAGGGATGGATTGCAGCCTCCCTTTTCTCCTTGAGTCATTTCTCTTGTCTCCTCTTTAGGGGTCAAAAGGGTTTTACCTCTTAACTAATAATTTATTTTTTGACAGGGATTCGTAGATTGCCTCTCATGGCCACGGAGAAGGACTGTGGAACCTGACACATCCAAATAAAATCGACCTTTGCAGCCCTGTCCCATCAGAGCAGTGCAAAAAGGCCGTGGCAATGGCCACGCCACCAAAGGCTGCCCTCAAGACATCAGAGCCCTTAGAAGTGAGGGCATTTTTTAATTCCCTGAGTTTGCAAGGACACTGCAAAACCCACTAATTTCATTTTCAGATGCACTTACCAAAAGCTGAATTAGGGAAAGACGAGAACTAAACCAGCAGCGATTACAAGCTGAAGGAAAGGGGCAGCCCCAGCCTGTGAAAGGACACAAACCCTGCACAGCAAAAACTCCCAGCCCAGGAGGGATTCCTGGGCCTCCAGCCACTGCTTTGTCCAACTGCTCTGAAACTGGACCAACATTGGCACCTAGTGGCTGCTGAAACACGACAGGGACAGAAGTTCCCTGAATTTGTCACCCTTTCCAAGACCTCAGCAATGGGATGTGATAAAGGGATTTTCCAGACAAGCTGCCAGTTAATGCCAGCTCCTTCCAGAGTCTCCACGCAGGTTTTCTGTCCTGAAGAGTCAGATGGTGCAAAACATAAATTGTTTTCTGTTGGCAGAAACCTGGAGTTATTATAATTCTGGACACTGGGCAATACAATCTCCGTTTGCTTTCTTCTCTGTGATTAATCATTTTTAGACGTGCTTGGGGTTTTCTGCTGCTACAGCTCCCAAAGTCACAGCTCAATATTTATATTGAAGCTTGACAGAGGTTTAATTTCTTCTGTTCTCCTAAAGTCATGATGAACTTTAATGTAAATTCAAATTAGACTAACAACTTTGTACTATGGCTTCATCCTATCAAAGTGCAATAAAACAAAAAAGGGGAAAAAAAAAGTAGAAAAAAAGTATGTTAAGTAAAATGAAATAATGAAACCAACTCTCTTTGTGGGTTTTTTTCTCTACCATTCCTCTACCTAACTGATGTGCAGCATCATAATTTTTAAAGGCCCAAATATTAAAACAACTTGAGCTCGCTCAGCAATCTGTACCAGGGAAAAGTTACCATCAAAAACCCAACTGTTGTGACAATATCAGGGGATCCCAAACAGACACGAAGAGAATGAAAGCTCAGATTTTAGGATGTCTGATAAAAAAGAATAAAGAGCCAGCAAACACTGGAGGTTCCCAGGTGATTCTTTACTGAGTCTTTAGCACTTTGTGCAGTATTTCATGGACATGCAGCCTCAGGCCAGCTGGTAAATCCCAGTCCCCGTGTGTTGATACCCAAAGTGCAGAGGACATTCCTCTGCCTGTTTTGAGCCGTGTGACCCCCCTGGACAGGGTGTGTTTTGATCTCTATCCATGGAGGAAGCTGCCAACTCTTTGGGAAACTTTTGAATCTGAAATGGTTTGAACTGAATGTTAGAGCAGTTTGTAGTGATGTTCCAGAGTGAAAAATCTAGAGATTTTAGGATTGCTTATGTAGTGAATAGACAGTAGCTAAAAAAGCCAAGATGGAGGACAGTTGTTGTTTTCCAGGCTTCTTTCTCCTTCTTCTACACCTCCATATTCTGCAGCAAGGTGATTTAGGCTGATTGGACAGAAATATCTGCATTTCTTCCAGATATTCAAGCTGAGGTTACAGAGTATTGGCAGAGAAAAGAAAATATGTTTCGTTTCAAACTTCTATTGGGGGATTTACCTTTAAAAAGGGCAAGAATTTGAGATAAGCTCTCTTTTCTGTGCCTCTCTTGAACTGCTACCAGGGTGCCACGCTGGGCACTCTGTCTCTCTGATAACGCTCATTAAAACAACGATCTGGAGCAAGAAATTCGGAGACTCCGCTCGTCTTTTCACTTTCTGGCCAGGACTTTGGGCCTCCCCCAGGCTGGAGGAGTCCCTCTCTCATATCACCACCAGCAATACCCGTGAACCCTGCTGCTCTGTGGGACTGGCTGCACTGGAAATGCCAGGCAGGAATCCTGGTGGGTGCAAATGCTGTCAAAGGAACCCTCTCATTCCCTGGCCCTGCACTCCTGAAGGTGCAGCTCCAGCCAAGGTGATGCTGGTCACCGAGGAGCTCAGGGAACTGCACAGACACCCAAAGCAAGGGGACTGCCCGTGAGGATTGGCCACTGGGTTCAGTTTCATCACCCACTCTTTGATGTTTGAGACCGATTACCAGCTGTGTTTAAGAAACCAGTTCTGTAACTGGCATGGCTCTGAAGTGCTGTGTGTGTCCTCACACTGCGGGAGATAAAACCCATGCAACGACTGCCTTTCATCCCCTACAGAGCACAGACAAGGAAAAAGGATGGGTGACTGAGATTGATAAAAGCCTTTAGAAGCCAAGCAGAGGAGGATTTGCATTGCATTCATTCAGAGGATGATTAAGCCGTGTATATGAATATAGTATTTCAAACGACAAAGGGGCCAGTCTCCACAACTGAGCCATCTGAAAGGAGCTGCAAATGACTTATGGCTTCTAACACTCCAAATGCCTAACTTGGAAAACTTCATGAATACAATTACAACTTTCTTCTTACTCCCAGCTTGTTCTGAAACTTGGCTGATAGCAAACCCGACACCCACGCAGGGTGGGGAACACGTCACACATGACACAGCCACACATGACACAGTCACACACGACACAGTCACACATGACAAAGTCACACATGACCAAGTCACACATGACCAAGTCACACACTTTGCTGAACAGCTGCAGAACAGAACAACCGCAGAACAGAAGCTGTTTCACTGCTAGGAGTCACCATGAGGGAGACAATCTCAGTTTTTCTCATAGCAAGGGTAGGCTCTGCAGGCTCACAAGGAGAGCTACTCAATACAAATCCTTGGCTGGAGAAGTTTGGGACCCCGAATTCATCCCTGATTATTTGTCAGCAATTTCCTCATAACTTGACATTTCTGCTGCCACTCGTGCTGCTACAGCAACAGAACAGAGGCAAAATTTCTGCTAGAATAGGTCCAAGTGGCATCACTTTCTGAGATTCCAGGAGTCTTCCAAGTGCTGGGACTGCTGCAGCTCTGAAGGACAAAGGGCTGAGCGTGGAAAAGAGCACATAAGGAAAACCCCATTGTAACAATGTGGGGCTTCCCAGTTAAACACAGCTCTTACCATCACCCTAAAGAGCATCTCTATCCATGTGCTGCTCCCCAGTTCCTGCTCACACTCAACACAGGCATGGGAAAGAGAGGCTGCCAGCAGGAATTCCTGTACTCCTGTACAGCAGGAATATCTGTTCGCTGGTGATGGGCTTCAAAACACCCATCCATTTGTGTCAGCCTCTGTGAGTTAAAAGGTCCACACCCCATCCACAGAGAAGACAAAATGTTATCTCTCTTAACCAAAATCCACCCAGGGAAAAGGCTGTACCACACAAGGAGCATTGCCACATCGAGTAACATGCCTGCACTGTAAATACAGGGACAAAATGTCGAAATTTGCTGGGAAATTTATCTTGGAACACAGTAAAAGCAATGTGCAAACCAGGCCATAACTCAAGTCATCTTGGTTTTCATGAACAATTTTGGTGATTGTTCTACATTCCCACTGGAAGTCACTGGGGATGAATGCTTGCTGCTGCAGAGGATTCAATAAATTTACTGTGTCCTCACAGACCTACAGAACTTAGAACCCCTGCCCTCAGCTCCTTCGAACTGTGCTGCAGGAGAGCAGGGAACAGATTCTAGGATCCTCCTTGTGTTTTGTCTGTTTCACAAGAGATCACTGCAGATGTTTATTTAGAAGGTCAGAACTTAATTAATTTCCTTTTTAACTTCAAGATTTCAGCAGCTGCTTTGAAACACAATCCAGTCCCACCCCCCAGATCCGACGTGGAAATTGCCAACAACCTGCACCCAGGGCTCTGCAGCTCAACCCTTTTGGTGCAGCTGAAATTTCACTTCCCCTATTGAACTGAGAGAAGAGGAAACTGCGACTAAGGCCAGTTTAGGGGGTTTTCTAGCAGGTTTTAGTGCTGTTTTCTAGGTAATACTAGAGTAGAACTAACAGAGATACTACTACAGAGTGTTTCTAGCACTCTCCACCCTTCTCTGAAGAATCAAATCAAACTCCCAAATACAGCCAGATACAAACTGGAATTGACTCAAACCCATTTTGTTTTTCCTGATCTTTGCATGAAACAGGTGTTAACCCCAGTGGAGCCTGGGGAATTAATCAAAGAAAACCAAGTATTTTAACACCCCAAACCACTACTTATAGCTTTCACAATGTGAGAGAACTCATCGCAGATCCCTCACAGAAGCCTAACAATATAATGTGACAATTCGTGGTTTTGTTTGGGGAATTCTTTATTTTAAAAGCAGTTAAAGGCTCATGATGAAAAGCAGCAACAACAATAGCTAACTGAAAAATGTTTGCAATGATCTCTAGCAAGGATAATGAAATACCTGATTCATAATTATCTTCATAGAAATAGCACCTTTAGTTTTCCATTAAAATGAGGTGATACAATGATTTATAAATATTAAAGACTGACATCTCTAGCACTGCTTCCTCCTAACTAACCTAAATTTCCTGAAGTGTTTTTCTAAGCTCTGAAAATATAATTAGCATGAAAGCATACACACAGTGATGTCTTATTTCCTCTTTAACACCTTTTCTTTCCTGGCTGATCGATATCTGAGGATTCAGTGGCCTACTTAATTCAGAGTTGCAGGCTACCAGGAGCAGAAAGCCTTTGGTCCAGCCTGATGGAGTACTTAAACCTCTGCTCTTGGCTGGAAGGTTACCATGGATCACCAAAAAGATATACTCAGACCTGAAAAGGAATAATCATGGAGCCACCCAAAAATAGATTGGTTCAGAGGCAATTCAAGCCAAGCTGGCCTGGTTGGCTGTGCTGGCTCAGAGATAATCAGGTTTCTCTCCTCCTGCACAACCATCTATGGGACAATTCAACTCTCACTCTTTGCCATAGAACAGTTTCACTTCACAATTTTATAACCTGAAACGATGAGGATGGAATTTAACTGATCTTTGGTACAAAGAACGGAGTAACAAAACGTGCTCTGTCAATGTATTTAATTAGCAAAGCTTATTTCTGTTAGCATCTTGATTGACCACGTAACCTAAAGGAGAGTACCTGTTAAAGAGCACTTTGCTTTGCAGATAACCCCGACAGCAGTTAAAACACAAATAATCCCGGGCTCTTGACATACCCTCAATGCACAGAACCAGCCTGTGATGCAGCACAGTCACACACCTACATGTGCACATGTCAGACACGCAGCAGGATGTTCACAGCTCTAAAGCCGGCTCTCAGCAGCACAGGGTGAAAAACCATAGCCCTGAGCCTCGGCCTGTGCCTGTGGGAACAAACCACACCCAGCTGAGACCTGAAAATGAAAAGCCAGCAAGGCGAGTCAGCTGCGCTTCCTGGAAGGCTGAATGGCAACTGCACCTGCTTATTTCTATAAAAAGGGATAACCAAAACCGGGAAAACCCAGTACAAAAATCCATCACTCCGGCAGGGATGCGGACGGGTTCTGGCATGTGCGGATGCTCTGCCCGGGCAGCGATTAATGGCTCATCATCACCTCCAGAACCGCTACCCCTTGTTAGCCCACACACGATGGTTCGTGTTGGTGGGACCGAGACCCGCACAGACCCCGCGGGCACGGGGGACCTGACACCGGTCCGGGATGGCCCGGGCAGTGACCGATCCCTGCTCGGTAACACCGGTCCGGGGTGCCCGGGCAGTGACCGATCCCCGCTCGGTGCCAGTGACCGATCCCCGCTCGGTAACACCGGTCCGGGGTGTCCTGGGCAGTGACCGATCCCCGCTCGGTAACACCGGTCCGGGGTGTCCTGGGCAGTGACCGATCCCCGCTCGGTAACACCGGTCCGGGGTGTCCTGGGCAGTGACCGATCCCCGCTCGGTAACACCGG
>VZTH01010718.1:78767-89299 GCA_013397815.1 Aleadryas rufinucha
AAAGGAAAGGAAAGGAAAGGAAAGGAAAGGAAAGGAAAGGAAAGGAAAGGAAAGGAAAGGAAAGGAAAGGAAAGGAAAGGAAAGGAAAGGAAAGGAAAGGAGTGCAGATAGAAAGGCAAAGAGCAGAAGGCCACAGAGGGCAGCCAGGTGTGCTGCTCTCCTTCCAGGACTGTGCTCAGCGTGGTTGCAGCTCCAGCACGGTGGGGACAAGTCAACCCTGCCCACCCCACAGGGGCATTTCTGTTAAGGCTTCACACGTCACAGCAGAGAGGAGCAATAAAACCCCAGGGACACGGGAAAACAGACACAGAGAGGGGCAGCAGCAGGTTATGTGGAAGTCCAAAGTGACTGAGCTCCACTCTGGCTGAAGGGAGCATTCAGCACTTGCAGAATGCCAAGCACTAACACATGCTGTGCTCTGCACCAGCCCATTTGGAATGGACTGACCCCAGCACCACAATCTGATATCCTCAACATCCCCAACACCTAAAAGCTAAATGCTCCAGCAAACCAAAGGAGGTACTGTCATGGAGGGATGTAAGCACCAGTACCTGAGCAGGCTGCCATGAAATATTGCTATTAGAGCACCTAACATAACAAAGAGGAAGACAATAAAGGGCAACTCAAGCCAGAAATGACATATTTAGAAGCACTGTAGAAAGCATTATTGATATTTAATACACTTGAACACACTAATGTACCTACATGTACTACTAATAAGCATCCTTAATAGAAGATTGTGTTCATTTAGAGGTTAAAAAAATGTAGAAGGCAGCGGTTTGTGGCACTCCTGTAAAGCACAGTGTGTTTTGGGGAAGGAAAGCACAGCGCTGAGCGGTCCTTAAGAAATCCCATCACCTCAGTTAGGTGCAAAGTTCTCCAGCTGGAAGACCAGGTCTACAGCAGCATCCACATCTGGCACGATGTGATCTGGTTCCACCAAGCCAGGGTCGAACCTGAAGTCCCTGTGGCCGTGGAACACGCTCTCAGTGACGCTGTCCCTGCTGTCCAGGGGCACCTCGGTGTGGGGGTTGTACACCCCGGTGCAGACCAGCACGGACCTGCAGCGGGCGGCGGCCGCAGATGCCAGCTCGTTCTCCCAGCTCAGGGCTATCCCATCGTCCTGGGACAGCGTGGCAGGGCCTCTGCCACCCGAAACCTTGGCCTGGACGCGGGGTTTGGGGCCTTTCCTGGAGCCCTCCTGCAGGAAGCGGTTGTACAGGTTGGCACCGTAGACATCCGTCATGAGGTTGTCCCTGCCAACGACAAAAGCTCAGTCAGCTCTGCAGCTTCGGCTGCCACGGGGCATTTTCACAGCTCCCATTTAACATTAAGTTAAAATAAACACAATAAACATTAAGTTTATTCTGCATTTCACACGGATTTACGTGGACTCAGGCTCAGGGGGAGAAATCCAAGCCCACAGCTGGTTTGTGGCACCGTTTTCACGCAGCGTTGACGTGGTAAAAAAATGAATCACTCTCCACGCTGCAGATCGGGGTGAGGGGAGAGGAAATCAAGGTATGAGCAGCCTCTGAATGAGCTCATTGTACTTCCAAACATCTTGGAGGTTCTGGAACGGTCTTTAATACAATAGAGCTTTATCTCCTTCCCTGAGGAGGATTCTATGATGTGGCATATGACCAACCTAAATGACCTCAGAGATAAAGTCTAGCTCCACACTCTCTAACTTGTCCTTTGCTCCAAGCCAGTTGGTGTGACACCACCAAACCTAATAAAATAAAACACCCATGCAAACCCTTTTTGGTAGATTTACACAGCCTATTACAGAAATAAATAAATTAAAAAATCAGGACCAATCTTAGTTGCGTATAAAACACCTTTTGTGCCACTACAGAAATTACGTGTAAAAAGAACAAAGCATTATTAGTTTTTAAGATTAGAAACGTCATAAAAAATACACCACAGAAAGTTAGATGGTCTTAATGGTTGGAGAAACAAGCTGGGTAAGAGTTGTGTGTTTTTCTTGGCTGGCATTTACACTGTGAGTAATTTCCTGGTGTACCTGTGAGCTCAGCACACCTGACCCCACAGCACAGAGGGTCTGGGATTTCCTGATGTACCTGTGAGCTCAGCACACCTGACCCCACAGCACAGAGGGTCTGGGATTTCCTGATGTACCTGTGAGCTCAGCACACCTGACCCCACAGCACAGAAGGTCTGGGATTTCCTTACCTTACACCCCACAGCACAGAGGGTCTGGGATTTCCTGGTGTATTTGTGAGACCCAGCACACCTGACCCCACAGCACAGAGGGTCTGGGATTTCCTGATGCACCTGTGAGCTCAGCACACCTGACCCCACAGCACAGAAGGTCTGGGATTTCCTTACCTTACACCCCACAGCACAGAGGGTCTGGATGGGCTAGGATTTTCTGGTGTATTTGTGAGACCCAGTACACCTGACCCCATAGCAGAGAGGGTCTGGATGGGCTGGGATTTCCTGGTGTATTTGTGAGACCCAGCACACTTTACACCCCACAGCAGAGAGGGTCTGGGATTTCCTGGTGTACCTGTGCGGCTCAGCACACCTTACACCCCACAGAACAGAGGGTCTGGGATTTCCTGACCTTACCCCACAGCACAGAGGGTCTGGGATTTCCTGACCTTACCCCACAGCGTAGAGGGTCTGGATGGGCTGCTCCCAGCTCCTCTGCAGCGCCTGGGCCCGGATCAGGTGCTCTGCATACTGGTATGTCAGCCTGCTGGGCTTGCCCATCAGCGCCTCGTACTTCAGCTCTTTGCCAGTGATCTTCTTGTAAATGTTTTCCAAACAAACCATGAATGTTCCGTGCCCAAACCTACAGAGATATAAAACCAAACCATGAATGTTCCGTGCCCAAACCTACAGAGATATAAAACCAAACCATGAATGTCCCATGCCCAAACCTACAGGGATATAAAACCAAGCCATGAATGTTCTATGCCCAAACCTACAGAGATATAAAACCAAACCATGAATGTTCCCTGCCCAAACCTACAGAGATATAAAACCAAACCATGAATGTTCTGTGCCCAAACCTACACAGATCTAAAACCAAACCATGAATGTTCCATGCCCAAACCTACAGGGATATAAAACCAAACCATGAATGCTCTGTTCCCAAACCTACACAGATCTAAAACCAAACCATGAATGCTCTGTGCCCAAACCTACAGAGATATAAAACCAAACCATCAATGTTCTGTGCCCAAACCTACAGAGATATAAAACCAAACCATCAATGTTCTGTGCCCAAACCTACAGAGATATAAAACCAAACCATCAATGTTCTGTGCCCAAACCTACACAGATGTAAAACCAAATCAAATTACATTAAATTTAATTAAAAACATCAAGCAAGGCTTTTTTATTTTGTGATTTTTTAAGGAACAAATCGTGTCCTGCAACTATCAAATTCCCCTCAGCACGCAACATTTCTGCTGCTGGTTCACTGAAAATTAAGTGGTGATGAGCTGAACAACAAACACCACGATAAACCCACGTTACTGGGGTGGCACAATAGATTTATCTAGTTGTAAAACTGCTCACTGGAGATATCCTGGCTGCCTTGCTGTAGCCTGGAACTATTACACACACATATATCTTCTCCAATGTGCTAATTAGAGATGGCCTTTGCTCCCAAAGACAGGTATCTGAGCAGATCTTTGACCCAGCACTGAGGCAGCAATCAAGTCACAGGAACAAGTTTCCATTTCAGCACATCTTCAAATGCCAGGCTGAGGGGAAGGGAGGGGACACAAACCTATTAAAGAAGTACCTTGTATTGAAAGCTAAATCAAACAAAACCACTCTAAGAGCTCCTGCCACCTTGTTCTGCGTGTTCTCCTTGTTTTTTCTTATGTTCCTCAAAGAGCTCACTGCATTGTCCTCAGCTCAAAACCACTCACTGCTCTCAGCCAGCAGGGTCAGCCCTTTACCCTACCACAAAAAGAGAAATACCAAAGGGGAACCTAATATGAAACAATGGCCTTGATAATTTTTTCACTTTTGCCTTTGAACCGAGGCTCTGAGGCCCTCAGGGAAAAAAAAAGCTCTCTTTCTTCACTGTTCTGGGAGTGAGGGAACAAAAGGGTTCAGAGCTTAAAAGCAGCTTTTTCTCCGGAGTAACTGATTTCCTGGATGCAGAAATGCAGCCAGCAACGAGGCAGCACCAGCCCAAAGTGCATTACAGNAGATTAGAGATGCTGCATTCAGCCAAGAGCTCCACCAGGCATTCTGCATTCAAGTGTTGGCTCTGAATCCTGCTGGAAAAACGAGGGAGCCCCAAATAACACCCCAGTTACAGGAATGCTATAAAGCACTCACCTTGGGGACTGTGCCTCAGCCACCCACATGAGGTCCATGTTGCAGGCAAGCACGGGGATGTGAGGGTAGTTCTCCTGCTCGTAGGGATTCCCAGGATAGCCACTGGTCAGCAGGACATCGATTATCAGCTGCAGGCTGGTCTCCCATCTCACTGGCTCCCCAAACAGCACCACAGCTGGGAGAACCACAGGGACACAACAGCCACGGGGTTGTTAACAGAGCGCTGCATCTCTGACACGTGGTCTAAAATTTGATCTAAAGAGGCTGAGCAAGTAATTTAATATAACCAGGAACTGATCAAACAGCCACATTAATTTGGGGGTTTAATATATCTCATGCCCATCCATTCATAGAAAATCTCAGCAGTAACAAGACCTCACTGCAAAATCTACAGGTTTAGGAATTTTGTTTTACTGGTGAATTCTCTCCAGAAGTTACAATATTAACTTCTAAATTGTATTTCTACGTCTTCCATGACTTGTGAGTTCTCTGTTTACACACAGTATTTAAATGCTCCACCAGAGATGTTGATTTGTTCATCTTAGAACAAAATCTAAATGTTGTTTTTAAAAATTGTTTTGGTCTCCAGCAATAATCTGACATGGATTTTTTAAAATCTTAAGGTCCAGTTTCTTCTTTCCTGTAGTTCAGCTGAGATGAGAGTGAAAACAAAACCCTTCTCATACCACAGCTCCATCCTGACTACTCATAAGAACAAGACCAATTATTTTTGCATAATTAACATCAGTTCATTCCTCTTTTATGAAAGGAGGGTGACAATAGCCTGTCAAAGGCAGGTAAAAAGGAAAGGAGACCTCAAGTACCCTTCAAACTTCAAAAGCTGAACATTGCCCACGTTAAAAACCAGCTTTACAACACATGATGCTTTCAAATTAATGACAGGTGTCATTAACAAGGAAATTTTAGGATTGTCTCAGGCAAGTCTCTAAAGTGCCCAACAATCTAAAAATAAATTCAGATTACAAAATAAAATAAAGATATTTCATTTATTAACGTTAAGTTGCAAGTTAAATAAAGACAACTGACCCTCAATCTTGGGCAGCTCCACAGCAGAGGGGGACTGCAATAAGAAAAAAGTGAAAGTTTTCTACAAGATTAAACATCTATTTAGAACAGAATAAATCCAAGCCCAGCTCCCACAGCTGCCTCCTGTGGGATATAAAACAGAGGAAATGCACTCTCTGTATTGGGGTACATCTGAAGTCAGTTCACTCAGGAACTCGTGTTCCCATCCTGAAGTGACACCTCTGGCCCAGGGACAGCAGAGAGTGACTGTGCTGCACCTGCACGAGCCTCCTGCTCCTCCTGAGCTGCCTCTGGCAAGCCCCAGAGCTCCAGTTCTTTACATTACTTGTGGCTAAAAGCTTGGATGTTTATTTTTCCACAGGAGCAAGAGGCCTCCAAGCAGTACCAAGACACTTCAACAGCTTTTGAGATGTGTTTCTTTAACACTGCTAATAAAGAAGAATGCACTGTGTAACGTGTAATATATTTGTAAACAATTAAGAGCTTGCACTTCATTATTTACTCTCTGTGGTGACAAACACTTTAGGAGGTTCTTGAGCTTCCCCACTCACATGGGTGAGAAGCTCAGCAAAGGGTGACACACCTGAGTTATGGGTTCTGTGAGGCACAGAGAATGTCCTGGTCACTCTGCAGGCTGGCCCTGAGCACGGACAGCACACACAGATATTCACTGCTTCTTTAAATTCAGCTTTTTAGTTCAGCTGGAACCACTGCACCCACTGTTAACATTTCAATAGTGCCATGAACAGCAAAGGGAGCCCTTTGAGGGAAAATCATTTCTCTTCAAAGCCTTCACTTACAATCAAAGCAACCTCAGGGCTTAGAAACAACACCAACACAACCCCACAGTGCAGGGGAAGGCTTCTGTTGTCTTCCACGCTTTCTGAGGAAGCTAATCAGCTTTCCAAGACAGATTTTGCATCAGGTGTCTGTATTAGATTGTAAGCTTTCCCACAACAGTAGGTTACAAAATCAAAGGCTGGGTTAAAGAATTACTACAGAGAGAAAAGAGTTGTTCTTGAGAATGCTGCAATACAACAAACAAGGAAGCAGGAAAGCAAAGGCAAAATGCAATAGAAGAGCAGCAGCATGAGCTGGGTAGTTAAATATTGACCCCTGTTGTAAGATGCCATGCAATGAGCAAACAGAGAGGTTCAAACCTAAAATCTGCACTCACCAGGACGTTGGGTCTCCTGTCGTGGTCAACTGCATCGAGCAGAGGGCGTTTCTCCCGCAGCGTGTCGATGGTGATGGGCTGGCAGAAACCAAGGCTGGCACACACCAGCTAAGGACACACAACTGCTCACAGCAAGAGGTTTCCTAACTGCTCATTCCATTTTAACCCATCTGAATGTATTCAATTTACAGATTATTTAGGGATGAAAGCAACATCACAGACAGGCTTTTCCTTCTGTGAGACAAAAATATGATCATCCCACTGCTGAGAAATGAGGGACCAAAGTTCTTCCATTTTCAGTCTTCTCGTCTACTCCTCTCTTAGCCAAGCCTAATGAATTTTGACCATTAACTGGAATGTTCCTTCAACACCTTTTCCTCAGTTTTGTACTTCAAATAGAGCTTGTGCTTAAAAGTTGCATATACATTTTTTACAACTTCTGATTTACACCAACTTCAATGAAAATCCCACTAAAGGAAAGAGTGCAGAAGGGACTTCATGAAGTTAAGGTTATTAAGTTACAGTCTGAAACTTTGATACCACCATGACATCAATATAATTCAAGTTCTTTGGGCACTTAGTATAAAACCACATTCAAAACATAAATCTGACACCATACTAGGAACTATCATTACTGTTCATTACTGCATTTGTAGCGTTGAAATATTTGGTTTTCACTTCATCCACAGGATCCCCTGAACCTGATTAAGGAAAACCTTTGACAGAAAGTTGCTGGGTTTTTAAATTTTTGTTTTAAAGATACTCTTGAGCAATATCAAGAAGGGGTCCTTGTCCAGATACCAGAACACATTTTTCATGATAACGCTTGAACATCCGCAGAGGACTGTGTGACATCATCACTTGATCTTGTGAAATCTGTTTGGGATTTAAAAGCAAAAGGAGTCTGTTGTTTTTCAGGGTTGTTGTTTATACACAGATTCAATTAACAGATGTGACAGATTCCAGGAACTGGGAAACAATCAGCATTTTCTCCTTTCACAAATGACGTATTGATAATGTGCCAGAAAAAAATACCTTACTGACAAATAATCATACATCATACCCCTTTCAGCTTCCAGCTCTGTTTAACATGAACAAGCCTTTCTCTCCTAGTTTTATAAAATCACCAAATTAGTTTGGAAACAAACAGGGAAGGAGAATCAGAACTGCCCTGGTCCCATTCGTGGGCCCTTTGCTAAACTGCAGCACTGATTTAATTGCACCAGAGGATCACCTTCTTTTAGCTTCCATATCCCCACCCCTTCAACAGGACAGGTATTAACCAGTAGGGTTATTATCCTGGAAAGATGCTCCTGTGAATCACTACTTACCACCTTTGCAAAGAAATACCTTTAGCTTGGCTACTGGAAAAATCAGTGCCTTCACCAGTGGAAATGCATTAACTTTGGACAGCATTTTTTACTTTCTAATACCTCCAGCAAAGCATGTCAGGGGGCTTAAGGGAAAAGCAGACCTGATTAACTGAGCAGCAGTTAATGGAAGATGATACATCTGACACATTCAACGTGATAACGAAATAAAGAGGATTTAAGGGACTCACTGGGACTCCCAGCAGGTGAGACAACTGGTCGGCCTTTTTCTGGCGCAGGCAGTTCCCTGCATTGGTGACAAAGACCACGGGCACCAGGAACTGTCCCTGAGAATTCACCAGCTTTCGAAAGGCTGCTCTGGCAGCAGGGATGGGGGTCTTGCCTCGGACCAGCACCCCATCAATGTCAAAGAGAAATCCAAAGGATGGCAGCACGCCGAGCTGAAAGGAGGGGTGAAATCAAAGGGTACATTAGTCATGCCTGTACTTACACACGTTTGATAAGAGTTTCCAGCAGCTACAGCCCCCTGAGGACACACACCTCCAGTGAGAGCAAGGGATCTTTAACCCTGCACATTTTAATGTGCATGTTGACACAGGGAGCACCACAACTCCCTCTGCCTTATGCATACAGACTCACGAGTGCTACTTTGCCCTGCAAATAGTACCAGAACATTTCAAACGACAGGAAAAAATAAAGTTAGGCTGATCCAAAGAGGTACAAAATGCGTGCTGCTGTGCCAGCAAGTCTCCCTTCAGATTGGCTTGACCCCCACAGAATACTAACAAAATATACCAAGGTACATTTTTCAGTGTTAGGCAGGTCTTGGACACAAGTTTTGTACTTGGTTCCTCCCTTTCAGGGTGTTTATGGAGTAGAACTGTTCTGTTCCACGAGAGGTTTGATTACAGCCAGGTGACTGCTGTGCCCCTGCACATGGCTTCAGTCCTAGTTTTATACAGGGCAGACTAATAGGGAAAGTCAGCACCTCCTTAAACAAAGGTGCTGCTCGAGTTACTAAAATTTATCTCCTTGCCTGCCTTTGAGGCCGTGAGGAGCTGGACTTGGTGAGCCCCGGAATGGAGAGTGAGGAAAGATGAGCTGGGTGATAAACCCAAAGAGCAGAGACAGGCAGAGGAGTGTTGAGCAATGAAACTGTTACCGGATCAGGCTGGAAAAGTACGGAACAAAATCCATCATCTAAAGTTCATTTCCCTCTCGAGCCTAAAACGGAAACCAGGAACCTTGGGACTCACAATCCCCTGTGTCAGTGATGAAAAGGAAGGGGTTAAGGGCCGAGACCGAGCGCGATGGAGAACAGGCTCAGAAAGGACTCCAGCCACGGCAGGTGGGACAGCCTTTGCTACCGGAGCTGTCTCAGGGCACGCACCCGCAGCCACCGCGCCTCCTGCGCAGGAGAAGGGCACTTTGCCCACTTGAGCAGCACTTTGTTCCACATCAATTATTCACCCGCCACGCTTTTCCCGCACCGGGCACAGCACCGGGACAGGCACTGCCGGGAATGGTGATGCAGCACCGGGACAGGCACCGCCACCGGCACCGCCGGCAATGGTGATGCAGCACCGGGACACCCTGACCCGCTGCCTCTCACTGCCGCCTCTTCTGAACCCACGGCACTCAAAGGAAAATCCACCCCCCTACACAGCCCCATTTAATAACGTCAACACTGTGAACATATCGCATTACCATTCATTTAAATTAGGCTGGGTTTCTTGTTCAGCTTTACATCCAAGAACTCCCGCTGAAGCCCTCTCCTCTGTAGAATCGTCACCCTTTTATTTTAAAGAACAAAACCCCTGAAGCCCTTGTCCCCACGTTGCCTGCACCCGTTTCAGGAATGCTATGCCAGAAATAACCCAACCGCTGCAGAGATGCTGCTAAAGCCTTGCTAATAAATGGACAGCAGTCTTCCCAGGCTTTGGGAATCGGTACATGGAAGTGCTGAAACTATAGTGGTATTGGAATAATTTTGTAGCAGATGCGATTCTTTAAGTTAGTTCTGCTACATATAAATAACATGTATAGATAACAGATTACAAATGAGAATTTTACAGTAAGTAACACTAGCGGAAAGAAAAAGAAAGTATTAAAGGAGGGAGAAAGCACTAAGGAAGGAACTGAACATCTATCCAGCAGGGAAATAATGAAGTCANCGGCGCATGGCGAGCGGAGAGCGGGGCCGGCAACCGCCCCGCCCGGCCCGGCCCGGCCCGGCCGTGAGCTCACGGGGCAGCGTCACACGCGTCACGGGCCAACGTCAGCCCCGGGCCGGCGGCTCCGCGCCCTCAGAACTGCTCCGCGCCCGGCGAGATCCTCTGTNAATAATGAAGTCAATAGCTTTTTTTCCCTTTTGACCCTAAAGAAACTGTTGGTGCCAGGAGTGCTGTGCCGCGCTGCACAACCAAGGGGACGGACGGAGCCGGCAGCGGTCGGAACGGGTTTCCCCCGTTCCCTCTGGCAGACCAGGAGCGCACACAGCCCCAGAACAGGAGTTCCGCCCGGCAGCGCCCGGGAAGCCCGTCCCGGCGTCCCGGGGCAGCGAGGATCCCCCCGGGCATCCCCAGCCCTGGCGGGTGGCCCGGCCGCGCTCCGCCGCGCCCCGCGCCCGTTTCGCTTTCGCTGCGCCC
>VZTH01010718.1:90179-107271 GCA_013397815.1 Aleadryas rufinucha
GCGAGATCCTCCGTGCCCTGCGAGGGCTCTGCGCCCTGCGAGGGCTCCGTGCCCTGCGAGATCCTCCGCGCCCTGTGAGGGCTCCGCACCCTGCGCACCCCACGCCACCCCCGCTCCCCCGCCACCCACCCGCGGCTCGGCCTCTCCGGCGCACCGGGGGTGGTACCGCGGCGGCAGCAGTGCGAAGAGCAGCACAGCATTCCGACCGAGGAGATAACTGTGTTTTAATTTCATAACAAACCAGAAGAAACATCCTCTCTGGCTCTGCCTGGCCAGAGGGTTAAAGGACTGGAGCATCTCTCTTACGAGGAAAGGCTGAGGGAGGTGGGCATGTCCAGGCTGAGAGGGGACCGCACTGGGAGGGGTGCCAAGAGGATGGACCAGGCTCTGCTGGGTGGTGCCAACCACTCGGACAAGAGGAACGGGCAGGAACTGATGCCCAGGAAGAACTTCCCTGTGCAGTGACCAAGCACTGGAACAGATTGTCCAGAGAGGGTGTGGAGTCTCCTCACTGGAGATACCCCAGAACTGTATGAACAAATCCTGTGCCATGGGCTCTGGGATGGCCCTACCTCAGCAGGGAGGTGGCACCAGATGCCCCATGGTGGTCCCTTCCAGCCTGACCCATTCTGTGACTCATTTTTTGGGAACAAGCCTACCATGCAAAAACACCACAGTCCCTCAGCTCTGCACTGCAAAGGCATTCCCCAGCAGCTAGACTTGAAAGTGAGACAAGCAGCACACAATGTCATTAGTTAATGGGTACTCTGCAAAGCTATCTCTGTTTATCTCGCTCGTCTGCTAATGCAGATGAGGTAAATCCACTTATTTCCTAGTGCTGCCAACTAATATTCCTCACCACCCCTCTGACTGCGGGGAGAAACTGATCCTTCAGCGATGGCACTGCGCTCACCAGGACACAGAACAAGGGAGGTGGCCTTCGATCTGCACCACTGACGAGGCTGGCATTCAATGAAACACACCAATGCATTCCTAAGAGACAAAAGCAGGCCCAAATCGATGCAGCAGGCAGAACAATTTGAGTTTATCCCCTTGGTGCTCGAGCCAGGATCATGCACAGGGCAGAACTCTGAAGCAGACAGAGCAGGCTACATGTAAGAATACATAAAGTACTTGTTCTATAACCTGGATGTGTTTAGGGCTGAGGCATTCCAGAGATGGTACGAGCCATAAGCCTGACACCACACACACATCCAAGCACAGCTGCACACTCAGAGCACAGGCAGAGCCTGCCCACTGCTCCATCCTCCAGGACAAACAGGATCTGTTTCCTGGCTGTGGCCACAGCAGCTTCCCCACCCTGACTCCACCAGCAATTCCACAGCCTGGCAGGACACAGGCATTTTGCTACAGCAAATAATTACTCTGCAATTTGTTCCCTCAGACGCAGCCAAGAGCACTCAGCTCAAAAATGCTTCACACTCAGAGCTACAGAGAGAGGATCTGGCACAGCAGGGCCAGGCAGGAGCCAGTCTGCCTTGCAGTTATACACTGCATTTTTGTGCATTTATTCCATTTCTGTGTTGGTTGGCAAAGATCAGCCCTGTCTTAAAAACTTCCCCTTTGCATGATGATGTTGGTCATACTCCTTTGAACATGAATGTAATTACAATCCTGTTGGTTTTTTCTCATTCTTTCCATTTATTCTTCTTTTCTATTTCTGTTATCATCACTCTGTCCCTGATCTGCCTTTACCCTTCTGTCTTCTTTGATCTTAGAGATTCATATAGTGACAGAAGGGATCTTCCATTGGTATTACCAAGCCCTCAGACTGTAGCAGGCCATAAAAACTAGCTGGTTTTTCCCCCCTTAAATCCAGTCTGGTTATCTCCACCATAGAGTTTAGCAAATCTACAACGAATTATTACAAGCCACAAACCCATTGTTTGGTGCTTTATTACAAAGCAGAGAAAGCTGCACTGCTGACAGGAAAAGAGAAGAATGTGTTTGTGATGTTAGTTGTCTGCTTGCTACCAGTAATGGAGCTTTTGATTTATTCTGGGTTTGGGTTTTTTTAAGGTTTTAATTTGGCAGCTCTTTCCACTTTTTCCATTCTATTTTTTTTTGTTTGATCACTTGCATCAAGTAACACAAAGCTTGTCTCTATAATTTAGAGCTTTGATTGTTCTGGAGTGGATGATTCACAATAGACAGTAATAGATAAATACTGAGAGCATCCAGAAATGCTCAACAGTCCCAGACTTGGCTGTTAAATACTCTGCTCCTTAGACAGAAACACTCCATGGCTGCAGATGTCCCATTTCAAATGCCATTCATGCAGATCTGTACAGCAATGTCAGTCACCCATAAGACTCTGAACAGGCTCTGCCTTGCCTCTTGTCCCAGGATACATGAGCCAAGAGCAGTAGGGGATGCAGAGCTTCAAATCCCTACAGGGATGGCTGGCTTTGATCCCAATCTTTGGCTACCATGAGGGAATCACCACAATTCTCTGAGCTAGAATAAAACAAGACATCATGTTGAAAATAAGTTTTACTAAAAAATACTTGAACAAGGTACTGCAAAGTTTTTTTACAGTAGCTGCTGGAATATCCAGCATTTAAGCAATTTATCCAGGCACAGTAACAAACAACAAAAAGGGTAACAGGTTTTAGACACTGCATGTTTTGGAAAGAACCAAATCTCCTCCAAAGTCACTCACAAGATCTGCCTTCGAGGTACCTCTAGACAGGTTACTCTGGTAAATTAAGCAGGTCTAAGTTACTTCTCAGCTCAACAAAACCCAGCATGAGGAGATGTGCACACTTACAGTCAGGACAGAGCAGACAGGGTGGCAGAACACCATGGGTTTTCCTTCAGGATTTAGGAGATCACTGAGTGTGGTTCTATCTGTAAGAGGCCCCACTGCACAGACCCTTTCCCAAACTGAAAGCACTGAAGAGTTTTTGGGTGCAGAGACAAGTTCACCAAGGTTTGACCTTTTCCAGCACTGGAGTGAGTGCAAGTCATCCTAGTGGAGAACCAGAATGAGGGTTCTCCTTCTGCACATCACACTGTGATTCCAGCAGTTTACTCCACACCCAAAGGGACTTTCAGAGCTAAAACCCATTGCTACCAGAACTTAGGAACCTGCTGCTTTCAGAGGGATTACACACAAACCAGGCCACTGGTGCAATGTTACAGTCCTAGAAGTGTCTTTGCCTCCTCGCTCTGTGCCAGGAGGGTTTCACTGGCGTACTTCTGGAGCAGCTCCATCTTCTTTCTCCGTACAAGAGCTTCCTCAATCTGCAGAGATAAAAATAGGATGGAATCAGCTCAACTGAGATGCTGAAACCTCAGATGCTCAGCTGTAGAAAAACAAAGGAAGGAGAAAACCACAGGAAAGAGCCTGTGAAAGTTGGAGCTGTGAAGTGGTGTAAAAGCAGTGGAACTAAGATGAGTCAGGAGAATCTTTTTCAATACTCAGCTGAAGCTCTTGGGAGTCAAAAGAAGCAGTGAAACAGATGCCCTCTCCCTGATCTCTGCTCCCACCCTTGTTACTCAGGGTGTTAGCTGCCATTTTGATCTCAGTTCAGTCACTTGGGTTTTGTTCCAAACAATTCTCTCAGGTAGAGCTTTAGGGAATGGAGAACAGGTAGGGCTATGCCACAGAGCCCACAGCTCTGAAATCACAGTGAGTGTGCCCTTCAACATCAGCCACAGCCAGGAATTTCTGCATTCTGCCTACAAGTGCCAGTGATACATGATTCTTAAAAGAAGCATAAACTTCAAAGATCTACTAAAAACAACCTGCAAGAGCTATTTTAACTCAGTAATAATTTTGTATCTGTCCCAATTGCACACAGCATCTCTCACAATGAGTGTCCTGAACCTCAGTTTTTAGTAATTTAGCATCTAGAAGGCATAATCCTGTAGGCATCAGGTATGGAGTGATTTGTCACTAAGAAAGAGAATCGGCTATGTAACTCCAGAACATTTTTGCCTGAATTATTCTTCAACCAACTTGTTACTGTCCAGGTAATATACACTCTAGAACAATTGCAAAATGTAACAGTCAGTTCAGGGTCATGCCACCAAAATAATTTTAGAAAATTCATGAGAGCAAACCTTGCAATTCAAAAATCATCCCATTAAATTAAAAAACAAGTCAGACCATCAGCAAAAAGGCACAGTCCAGATGGAGCAGGCAATCCTAGTTATTGATCACAGCACCACAACACTCCCCAATTTATGGAACACTTAGGAAAGTTTTGGAAATTCTCAGGTGAAAAGGGTTAAATAGCATTTGCAAGAGGATTAAACAGCTGCAGAGTCAAGTCACAGAAATAACAAATGTAGGGCACTTTTACTGATGACCTGATGTAAATTAAGATGTGTCTTGCAAATGCCAGTGTGCATCTCTGCAGAGGAGTGCTGTTATGTCTTACCTCCTGTTGAGTTGGCACTGGGACATGTGCAATGAATTTCTGTTGGCCATCTTCACCTTCTCTCTCTTTGCCACCTTCCTCATCAGACTAAAAAGTGAAAAAAATCACATCAAGTTTTTTTTATACAAAGATCATAAAAAATACATTTTTCATTTGCTTTGCCAGCAGGAACCTGAGCATGGGAATGGGTGAAGGGGACCCAGCACCACAGGAACACGACAAGGATCACATGCAGATCCTGCTCCTTGACATTTTCAGCACCTCTGCTTCCATGTCTCACATGGCCTTTGCTCTGCTGTGGCATGGGCATGAATGTAAAGCTCCATTTCCTCTCCTTCCATAACTCTGGCTGTGAACAGAAGAGGAGCCAGCTAAGTGAGAAGACAGCAAGTGTTTCTCACTCCAGCCTTCAGCCCTCCCTAAACCTGAGCCAAGTGCACTCCCCTACTACTGATTCTTACTCAGCAGGGACAACTGTGTAGGGGGTCAGGTGGAGAGAGGGGCAGCACAGCAGCAGACAGGTCCTTGGCAGGGTAACACCATGTCCAAGAAGGGAGCACAGAACACACATGGAAGGTCACATCACCTGAGCCATCCCCTACCTCTTCCTCGTGGACAGCATAGATGTTTTCTTCCTCCTCCTCCTCACCTCTTGCGAGTCGTGCTTCTCTCTCCATTTTCCATTTCTCCACTGCTTCTGCAATAACTGGGAAGCACAGGAAAATGGCAAATGTAGCTGAGAGCCAGCCAGAGCAGCGTGGTCTTACTGCCAGAGCTTTTCCAGTGGACTTAAACTTCTTGCCTAAATCCCCTACATCAGTATCACACCCTGCAGAACCTTGATGTAGAATGTAATAAAATATATCAGTGTATGCTCATACAGTGTCACAGTGTGGTACTTGCTAATGCCTTCATTTGGGGACATTTTGGACTCTAAATGTCCCATATAAATACCAACCTATTTCCTGACCTGAGCAGCAGGGTCACATGAGCAGGCTAAGTGGCTCTTACAGCTCTGTAGCCTGTCAGCAGCCATAGGGATGCTGATCATCATGTGGTTAATTAAATGATTATGCTCCTTAGTCTGACCACCCACCAAAGTCCCTTTTTCTATCTCAGAGGGTATTTCTCTTAGTTTGTAGCACAATCCCAATTCTGTACCTTGCTGCTAGGTGGAAGCTGCATCTCTATTACAGCAGAGTGACAGTAAGCACTAAAACAAGTTTTAAGAAGCTTAATCAGTGACATGGCCAGTGCATATGATCCTACAGAGGTGCCAGATTAATGCATCTTGGCAGTAGGAAATGCCTACAGCAACAGGGGCCAGCAGGCATTCCCCAAGCTCTCACAGATCACACATTAAAATGCTCTCCCTGAGAGAGCAAGACCTAACCAGTGGCACATGGTCTGTGTGGCTCCCTAACAGAAAAGGAACCCCAAATTAAGTTTTTTCAATACTTTGTTTCACAAAAACCTGATTAACAAGGTAAAAACTGCAAGATCCCAGAGCAGCAGGATGTGCAGGATGGACCCTGAGTGGGACTGTCATCACACAACTCCCCCTCCTGCACTAAGGACTGCCTGCAGCCAGCTCCCCTTCCCAGGCTTTAGGGCTCCAGGCTCTGCTGCAGGACACTGATAAGTGAAGCATTTCCTTCAGCCCCCTTCCTCCCTGCCCTCCCATCCAACCAACAAGGCATGACCCTGAATTCTGTGAATGCCTCACCCCTGGAGAAGGGATAACTGTGAGGATCAGCCAGTGCTCAGCAGACTCACAAAGAGAATTATTTGGGAAACTCAAAAGTGGTCTGTGCCCTGTTGCTTAGAGCTACACAAATCCCAGAAAATGGCACACAGTGCTGAGTTTTGAAGAGAGTTCTTCAGGAGTTAAGACTCATAATCCTGGTGTCTTCACCAGGGAAGTCAGTAGAAACAATGCTAGAAAACTGTGTGAGCAGACACATGGATAAGTATTTTCTATTGCAAAAAACTAAGTTTCAAAGGAAAAAATATTCACATAGGTGTTAAAAGTCCAAGATAGATGACATGGATAAATTAACACAGCCCACCTAGACTGCAGGGTTTCCAGCAGGCCCCTGTAATCTCCCAGAAAACTAACCAGCTATGTTTATGGATAAATAAATAATGAGGTGAGACAGGAAACAGATGGTAGGGTCAGCTTTCACAAGGGAGGGAGACAACTGCTTGGGTTCCACAGATCTTGCTGCAGCCTACTGTTCTACATTCTTAAGCATGAAAAGGGAGTGGGGAGGAAGGAGTTTTTGCTTCAGTAGTGAATGACTTGCTAAAATAATAAATCATTTACAGTAGTGAAGGTGAAAGTCAACTCTAAAGCACCTCCCCCCTGAAATGCCTCACAGTGATTTGTGTATGTATGTGACAAAGTCTGACAGCTAAGCACAAGACAAGGCCCACAGGGAGGAAAAAAGAGGTTCCTTAAATTCAGAATTCATCATCACCCCTTCCTGGGCTGATCTGTGCAGGTCTGGAATGTCACATACCTTTCTTCTCATGTTCCTGTTCCAGGGGCTCCAGAATCCCATCATCTTCATCCCTGTAGCCGTAGTACTCGGCATCGATGTCTTTCATGAGCTCAGCCCGAGTCTTCCGTGGGGGTGGCAGGGCTGCAAGGACACCACAGTCACCCACCCAGCTCACCTCCATCCCCTGCTGAGTGTCCCCAGCTCCTCCCCAACCTCACAGCACCCGCAGCTGCCTGGCTCCAGCCAACACCCAGCACGATGGAACTGCTGCCAGCACTGGGAGCACTGGTGTCACCCTCTGGCCCACACAAACCAGTTCCAGAACATGACCCAGTACTTCCACCACATCCTGGAGTACTTCCCATAATTTGTCTTTGCCTCACTTTCAGGCCCAAGCAATTCCCACTCATTCCATGGCAAAGTTTCATCCCATTACATTTAGTTTTTCCTACTGTGAAAGCTGCTTCTAAAATGATATTCAACCCAACTTTCCCTCTTTCATCATTTTTTTCTAGTCCAGTACTCCAGGTGCTATTTACAACTTCTCAATAAAGTCAGCCTGTTATGCTGGCAAGTTTCTACAGCACATCAGCCTTTACCATTTGGAACTCCCAGTAGAAACCAGTTTACTCCTTTCTAGATTTCCTTAACTGCAAACAGCCAAAGGTGCTAAGAAAAAGCATTTAATTAATGACCTGTGCTCAGTGTTTCATTGGGCTGACCTAAGACACTCAGAAATGCTGTTACCAGCACCCCCCACAAACTACAACAGCGTTTTACTCAAGATCTTCTTACTACACAGATTCATGTCTGGGGAGAGCTGCTCTTTACTTACGTTCCTTTTCAAAAAGCTCTCTGACTCCTGGCAAATCCTTTGCAGCCCCAAAGTATTTGTAGCCTCTGTTTCCTGGAACTTCTTTCCCTTCATGATCTAACATTTTGGGGCCAATCCGCTGGAAAATAAACAGAGTTCATAGTTTAAAACTTTCTTCTAACACAAACAAAGATTTTTAGGGGCTGAATAAAGAGCCTCTCCAATAAACACTGGCCAAGCCACCCATGGGTAACTAAATGTTGCATGCTTTTCTCAGCAGTCACTTCACTTGTAAGCAGAACAACCATGAAGTACAACATATTCCACACTCACAGCGTAATCAGGACCTCCCAGCTCCTTTATTCTGTATTCCCAGTGTCCTTTCTCCCTCAGAAGTTTGTTTATTTCATCGTTCAGGTCCCGAATTCTGAATTCGCCCAATCCAGCTGTTGAAGAGGAAAAGGACAACAAATCAGGCAGAAGCACCCGAGGAATCTCAGAATTTATGCAATGGAAACAGCATAGTTCACATGAAATGGGATTTTTACTGTGATTGCTTATGACTGGAGACTCAACAAATAAAACACAGAAAAATCTTACCATTTTGGATCTGTGCCACTTTCTTGGAAATCTCCCCAATGATCTAGTCAGATAAGAACACAGAAATTCATTTCTAAATCAGTGGAGGGTACAGAGAAGACAGAGCCAGGTTGTTTGAGAAGTACATGACAATAGGCCAAGTAGCAACAAAACACAAGTTGAAACTGGGGAAATCCTGACCAAATTCAAGGGGAGGGAAATCATTAAGAAGATAACCAAACACTGGAACAGCAGCCCCAAAAAGCTGGGATCTAAATCCCTGAAGATGTTAAAAACTCAGCTGGACATGGCCCTGGGGTAACCTGACATGGTAGGACCTGCTTTGAACACTGAGCTGTACAATCTTAGATAATATTCTATGATTTAACTGTCAGGGTTCTGACAAGTGTGGAAAACCCTTTGTAAGCAGGTTGTCTAAATAGGAAATGTAAAGTTCTACCTCCCATAGAATTGGAAAATCCACAGGCTGGCATTACCTGTCTCCTCCATTTCTCAGCTTTGGGCAGCTCATTACACTCTGATGCGAGGAAAGGCCTTCTCTCCTGTTTGACAGAAAACCACACACCATCAAATTCAGCTGAGCACTGACACACAGCATTTCACACAGGCTTTACTGCTCAATTCATCCCAAATTATGCTACCAAGCTCCAGGGCCTTCTGCTCCCATGGATTTTTAGTAAGTGGAGAACAATAGTGATTTACAGCCCTGACAAATTAAACTATCACAGACTATAAAAACCTACTTAAATCCACTTTACCCAAACCAAAATCTCTCACCTGTTTTTTTTCAAAACACCCCACAATCCTCTCCAATACAATAAATGTTCCATTCAGGACAGCTTCACCATTTTCAGCACACAACACCTGCTTAAGGTTAAGCCTTTCTCAACTGCTACTACTAAATAATGTAAGTTTTTCCAGTTTATACAAAGTACCTTCTTCACATTTCACTGGCTTGCTTACACAAACTAATACTTCATCTTGCTTCAAGGGTTTTGTGTGCAGTTATTTCATCCCTTTCCCCACAGTGTTACCTTTTATTAAAAGGCTTTACCTTTTTACTAAAAGCTCTACCTTTTATTAAAAGGTATTAAACCCCCTCCCTCTGCATAATATGCAATATGAAACAGAAAAGTAAAAAAAGTTCAGAGAAAGTGTGGTGGAGAAGTTTCCTGGTTGTGTGACAGTGTTTCAGCTGAAATATTTTCCTTCTAACTGGAGTCAGTTTCCTACAGGACACCTGGGCCTGGCCTATGGCCCAACACAGCTCTGAACAAGGCCTGCCTTCCTCCCTGACTTGAGCTACCAAACCTCCAGGGCTTCTACATCTCACCTTGACTTTTCCCTCCTCAAGCTGGGCTTGTCGAAACCTTGCCAAGGCCGTCCTAAAGAGAAGAAAGCAGATTTACTTTCACCAATCCACCCTCGAGTTCCAACCTCGACAAGTTTTGCTCTGGATGTTTATTATGGACTTAATTACAGTCTGTAGAAAACAAAGGCTCGAACGCATTCACTGACCACCTGTAGCTCTTGCAGCTAACGACTTCTCAACACTAGAAATCCTCAGTGGTTCACTTCTCAAATAAAGCAATGCTGACAGAGTCCTCCTATCCGGCCTGGCATCTCTGTTCCCAAAATGGGAACTGCCTAAAACCACGAGGGTCCTTTATAACATATTTCAGCACATGTCCCCCAGCCGCAGGGTCTGTCCTGCACAGAACCACCCAGCGCAGCTCCAGGAGCTCCACAGCACCGGGCACGCGTGTGCAGGTGCCCTCCTACTCCTGCTGCCTCTGGACCAGCACGTGTGCAGCCAAGTACCCAAAAGCATCATTAAACTGTCGGTGCTTTAAAAGAGGCTGAACAGCGAGTTCTAGGGGCCAGCCGGTCACAGCCAGCGGGCACAGATGTGCGATATCAGGGCCAGCGGGCACAGATGTGTGACACCAGGTCCGGCCGCAGCCTCACACGAGGTGACCCACGACTCCAGCAGTGCCCACGCTGCAATGCCCCCGCCGCACTCACATGGCCTTCTCCGCGTTCCGAGCCTGCAAGACACAAACAGAGCGGCCTCAGTCACCCCCGGCTCCGCCGTGCTCCCCGCCCTCAGCGCTCCCAGCCCGGGGCCGGTCCCCTCCGAGCTCCTCGCCGGGCAATGGCACCAGGGGACAAGTACCGAGCGGCCCCTCAGCCCCGCAATGCCCATGGTCCTGTTGTGCCCCTCAGCCCCGCACTGCCCATGGCTGTGCCCCGGAGCCCCGCACTCACCATGGCCCCGCCGTGCCCCGGAGCCCCTCAGTGCCCCTCAGCCCCGCACTCACCATGGCCCCGCCGTGCCCCGGAGCCCCTCAGTGCCTCCGAACGCACCGCGCACGCAGCAGCTCCGAGCCCCGGAACTGAACCGGGCGCCGCTCCCCAGTGCGCGTGCGCGCCCCCCGCTCGCAGCGCGCGCGCAGCATCCGGCGCGTGACCCCGCGCCGCACATGCGCGCTCCCGGGGCCGCGCTGGGGGGAACATGGAAGGATTTGAGGGGAACAGGGAAGGGTTTGGGGGGAACGTGGAAGGGTTTGGGGTGCGAAGGGACCTTAGCGAGCCTGCAGTGCCACCCCTGCCCTGGCAGGGACACCTCCCACTGTCCCAGGCTGCTCCCAGTCCCGCCCAACCTGGCCTTGGACACTGCCAGGGATCCACAGCTTCTCTGGGGACCCTGTGCCACGGCCTCCCCACCCTCACAAGCAAAGAAACTCCTTCTAATACCTAATTAAATTTCCCCTTTCAGTTTGTACCCATTCCCCCTTGTCCTGTCACTCAATTCCCGACGAACAGTCGCTCTTCTCGTTGCAGGCAAAGCCCAATCTTCACACCGGATGTTAGGACACCCTTTCTCCAGTCCTGCCTTACGGTGAAGCCCTGGTCAGCCAAGAGCTCCTGCACACCAAAGCTTTATTCACGGAGTGATTGGATGTGAAGCTCCACCGTCCATGTGCTCCTTTTTCAGCTGTGTGACCTCCCAGCTGTTCACTGAGCCTCAGTGAACCAACACAGCACAACCACCCCTGGACAGGGCAAGTGCAGATGCTTTAAGTTCTTAGTGAAGGCTCAGGTACTGCTGGACAGAACTCATTGCTCAGTTTGGAACTCCCTGCACCTCCAGCAGCCTCTGTGCCTCCGGTAACAGTTTTTCCACAAAATGCTTTAACTGCACCAGCACAGATGGAATCAGCCCCCCATCCAGACCCCAGTGCCCACGAACATCTGCAGACAGGACCTTAACGTGAGACAGCACGAAAGAAAAGGCCAAGCTGAACCTCCACATACCCCTTTTAATATGTTATTTTGCACTGTGTACAGGAAAACCAAAAATAAACAAAAGGAACTTTAGCCAAACTCCCCTTCCTCCTCCAGCTTTATTGATAGTTTAAAATTACATTTTCTATGTTCTAGGACTTCAATTGCTCTTACCATCTTACTTTAAAAACCGATTACAAGCAAATGAAACTCAGTTGTCTAAGTGATATAGTATACAAAAATAACATCTTGATTTCTGTGAAAATGCATTTATTTGCAACTCCTGAATAGCTCCAAATTGTATATGCTATGAGCACTGATGTCTGGGTTTCAGATTGACTTTGAGATATTTATTCAAAAGCTTCCCATTGCGTTCTGTATCTCCAACATTAACGTTCACTGACTGAATTACTGTTACTTTTAGATTTATTTCAGATTTCTCTCTCTCTCTCTCATGGCCATTAACAGGCATGTGCATCTTGTTTGTTTACTCCCACTCAGCTATATGCTCTAGGTAGGGCCTGATGCAGATATCACTTGGTGTTAACAGCTACTGAGGTCAGACAATCCAAGGCCATTGTAATAAAATAAAAGTTATGAGGAAGTTTAGACACTTCCAGAATTTCTTTCCTCCTGCATAGGATCACTTCCCTGTAACCCAGAGAGGGTTTTTGCTGGTCTGACTCGAACTCTTCCCACTCATCAATCCCTATTCACCAGTGGCACGGAAAGGGGGTTCTTTAACAAAGCATTATACATAACACCTCTACCAAACTAAACATAAACATTTTTGTAGTTAAATGCAGAAAGTTGATTTTTCCACCCCTTTCCTCCTTTTACACGGCAAGTAAAGCTCACTGGCCTGGGAGTAGCCTCTATCTGCCAACCTTTGGCCAGTGAAGAGGATTCAGAGAAAAATAATACAACCATCAATCAGAAAAAGGAGGGGCGACAAAGGAAAATAATTAGGCTGTAGCTTCAATTGTGCATTCCCGTGCAAGGTGCCCTGACTCGCCGCAGCGGTAGCAGTTGACTTCGCTGGTCTTGCTGCAGTTGATGGCTACATGGCCAGTTTCACCACACCTGCAAAAGCAAAAGGTGTTGTCAGAACAGCCACAACGCTCACAGGAGCAATCCTACTCTGTCCCCAACATTGTCTACTTCAGTTTTATGCAACACCAGTTCTGTATTCAAGGCTTCTGTATCTCTGTTCCAGAATTCTCTGACATGAGGCAAGTTTGTCTTCAGCAGAGCCATGACCTGCTCCCAAATGATCAACTCACATTAATCACTGTATATGCCAAAATCACTCTACATTAGCTTTGTGTTTGCAGGTTTTTTTCCCAACTGTGTACTGGGTTTTGCCTGTTCCCAATGCTTACGGCTTGCAGTTTAGCCTTGTTTTGAGAATAATTAGTTTTAACTCAAATACACCATGTTCTCTCTCCTTCCTCCACAGAAGGGAATGTTGGTGGGGGTGAAGAATACTGCTCTCAGGAACGTGCTGTTTCTGGTATATGCCTGCATTCAAAAACCAGACAACACTCTGAAGATGGCATTTCAAACCATTTAACACCCACTTCTATTCACTGTTCCCATAACCAAGGCATCTTCAGTGTGTTCCTGCTGGGGCTGGCTGTGCCAGTCAGCTGGGCTGTACAGCTGGAGTTTGTTAGCTCTGGCACAGGATACAGGGTACCCAACTCTGTGCCACAGCCAAGTACCTCCTGCTACCTTCTGCAAAAGGACATGGCCCTTTCTCCTGCACAGCTCAAATGATTTAACACCTGCATTGGGTGGCCATCCAGAGGTACACCATGGAACCTGTACTCCACCTTGCTAGTAGGTGTTTAAGCCTCAGTTTTGAACAACAGTGGGTAACTGTTCAGAGATTTCCCAACCAAAACTAGACACAGAATGTATCTAGCACATGAGGTGCATCCTGCAGCTGCATCTTGCCCATCCTTACCTATAGCATTTCACTTTGGTGCAGTCTTTTTGAATGTGCCCGAACTCTCCACAAGAATAGCACTTCTGCTCGTCTGCGTGGTCGCAGTCGCGGGCCAGGTGGCCGGGCTTGCCACAGTTGTAGCAGCACTGCTCCCTCTCCCTCTTGGGCTCCTTGCAGTCCTTCGCAATGTGGCCACCTCTACCGCAGTTATAGCAGGCTTCCACAATAAGAAAAACATACCAAACAAGACTATAAAACCTTGGTAGCATGAGGGGCAGCATGCTGTGAACAGGGCACATGCACAGCCTGCTCCCAGGGAATCCCTGCACCCTTCTCTTCAGCCACTGTGGCACTGAAGAGATGGAATATTTAGTGATACTTACCATCCTCCTGAAGATCACAGTCCTTGGCAAGATGGCCAGACTCACCACAGCGGTAACAGATATCCGGCAGAGATGAAGACATGAACTGGAAGCCTGCTTGAAATGGGCAAAGAAAAAAAAAAAGGCATATGTATTAAGTTCAGAATACTTTTAAGAATCAATCACAAACTGAATTGACAAGTTAGCTTCACTCTCACAGCCAAACTCTTAGGTAGAGGTAAATTTCACTGGTTCTTATTACCAATTTGTGTCTCCACTTCTTCACTCGGGGGTGCCAGAGCCAGTTTTACACATTACTCACAGCAGCCAGCTGGAGATCTGCTGTGCAAACAAACAGAAAAGCACAGCCACCACTCACCTCTGCCACGGCTCCTCATCCCACGGCCACGGCCTATCCCAGTGGGGCACTCCCGGGCCCAGTGGCCAGTACGGCCACACTTGAAGCACTCGTTGCTGCTCATGGCTGCAGATCACCTGTCTGAACAAGAAGGACATTTTTGAGCACCTGCTCCGCCCCCAGCCAAAGGCTACGTTACAATGAGAGATTTAGAGGTTTCCCAGCCCCCCAGCAAAGGCAATGCAAACCACACAGGACTTCCAGCTAAGTCAATACTTTATTGTACAGTATCTGATCATGACCACTGAAACCACTGCAGAGGATAAAAGTTTGCCTCCATTTTGCTTGGAGTAAGAGAGCTTTGAACAGACAGTGTGCTATGGAACTTTTCCTCCAACCATTTTGTAGCCAACCTTTACTTCAAGAACGTACAAAACGTTCAGGGAAAGGAAAAAGGAAACCCCTTTAACTATTGTAGTACCAGCCTTAATGTCATAATCTCTTTCAGTAAAGTACCTTCTCCCTCTTCACTGAGAGTTAAACTCAAACGCCAGTTACTGAATCTCTACAAGTTATTTACTCCTGGTAGTTGTTACATTTGCTCTTGAAGCATCTCCCCGGCAGCTACTACCTCTATTGACTAACCAGGCTTCACTCTGGTTGCTAAGTGTAAGAATAGGCAGTATTAAACCTAAAGCATTCAAAAGCACTTTAGCTTAATATTTGAAGATTTTAGGTCTTCTATGACCTAAAAAGCAGTTAAACATTGAAAAGCACAATTACAACTTGTCACTGATGTACAGCTCAGGATGCATATTCCACTCCAGGTTTACATGAAGGAAAATGTTAAGAAAGTAGACACTTGCCAACTATATGGAAAGCTAACTAGGAAAACAACCTTAGAATGCTCTGGAAGCATCAGACAGGCGTGTCTGTCCAACAGCACAATCCCTGCTTTGCCCATACTGGGAATGGAGGTCAGCAGTGCATGAGCAGAGCCAGCCTGCACAGCCCACCTAGGACGGGGCAGGTTCAACACTGCTCACACTGCCACACCTCCCCTGAGCTGCAGGACACTCACACAACACTTCCAGAGCCAGAAAGAAAAGAACAAGGAAGTCACACATTTGAACTGGAGTCTTTTTTAAAGCGTGCTTGAAGACAAGTTTAAAGTACACTGGTCTAAAAATACACTTATCAAGCTTTGTTTTGATGAAGTCTCCTGAAGTTTAAATACCTCACATACTCTCTTCCCAATTCATTCTTCTTTACCCAACAGAAGTAGCATCATTATCTGGAATGTTTGGCAGTTTACCTGATCCCCCTTCAAGGTAATCCCCCTGTAACCCTGCAGTTTATTCCCATTACAGAATGCTTCCCCTCCTCCCAGACCCTCCAGCATCCCAGATTACAGGAACATCCCAGGAGCTGAGCCTTGAAGAAAGCCATTACAGGAGCAGTAGAACAACGCATGACCTCCAGAAGGAACCAGAATTAGCATCCTGACATTTAGCTCTTAAAAACAGAGTGTGTATCTAAACATGAATTGTTACTTAGCTATTTCTAAAGTACCCCAATGTTTCACAATTTTACTGTGCCTTTTTATCCACTCCTCCCTCCAAACAGTTCATCCCTCTGATGGTCTTCTGCACAGCAGTGATTATTCCAACCACAGTAGATGGCTGAGAATTTAAAATACAAGAGAGACATATCTTAGCATGTTATCTCTGTAATCTCACATCTAACTTCCAGCTGGGCCAGATGATGGTTTTTGCCCTCAAAATGAAGTTCTGGAGTGAAAGGCTGCAAGAAGAGCTTAAAGGCATCTAAACAAAGTTAAAACAACTGGTTGCTGGAGCACTTAGAGATTCACTTCATTTCACACATTACTAACTCAGTCTTCTCTGCTTCATCGCAGAGTTCAGTATTTCCAAGCGTTTTCCGAGGACTCCCAGGGCTGAGCACTGCCTGCTCTGCTGGCAGCAGCTGGCACTCACTGTGCCATTGTTTATCCCTGTTTTCATAGCAACTGTGTTGACACTGCAGAACAGGAAAAACACAGGCAAAGCCAACTGCAGGAGCTGGGCTCAGGCACCATAGTGGATGCTGCTTTCAATTTGCAAGAGGGCCAAAATGGGGGTCTCTGAATTATATAGATATAATACATATATTCATTATATATAGGTAAGGGTTCATTACAACTCTTCTAAACAGCCCTCACACTAAAGCATTATCAAATAGCAACATAAGATCTACTAAAAAGAGCAAAAGTGTAGGCACCATGTGTAACAGAACTGCAGCACATCTGAACAGACTTCACTCCCAACCCTGAACCTGAGACTCCAGCACGACGTGACAGGACTGAGTCCTGCTGGCAGTGCCCCACATGAAGCACCGACAGAACCAGTCAGGTTAACACATGGTAAAAGACAAGTATCTGACAGGTGAGCCAGACCTGCTTCAGATACACAGTGGGGGAGTTTTTATACCAAGATTAATGGCAGACTACAGCTAGTATGTCCTTCTGCCAGTCTGGGTCAGGAGCTGCATGATGGACAAAAGCTCATTTCTCACTGCCCCAAAGGAATGTCAAAAGAGAAGTTTTAAATCTGGTTTAGAGGTTTTTTTTTCTTTTTAACTGCCCCTTCAAAAGGAAAACCTCAAGTTTCTCTTTCTCTGCTATACAGCAAATTGGTAAAGATTACACAAATTGAACTAGAAATCCAAAGTCAAACACCAGTCTCTGTGTACGGATCGTTCAAGACTGAGATTTATTTAAAACCCTCTATCTTCAGAGGCCCCTTTT
>VZTH01010718.1:112112-161254 GCA_013397815.1 Aleadryas rufinucha
ACTCCATGTTGTACCGCGGAGCCGTGCTCGGCCCCGCTCCTCTGTCCTGCCCAGATTCCCGCACCGAGCCGGGCAGCCCAAAGCCTCCGGGGGGAAAAACCCCGCACGCCCCAGCGGGACCTGCCCGGGACTCGCCACCACCCCGTTCCCCAACAGCCTCCGCCAGCCGGGACCCCCTCAACCTCCGTCCCACTCCCCGCGCCGCCCTGCCCGGACCCCTCCAGGCGCCGGTGCCGCGCTCGGCACAGCCCGCGGTGCTGGAACGGCCTTGGGGGTCGGGATGGGGCGGAGAGGAGCGGGCAGGGGCCGCATCCCGCCCTCAGCCGGCCCTCAGGCGCCGCCGCCATCTTGGCAGGGCGCGGGCGCCGCCGCGGCGCAGGAAATGGAGGACGCGGGGCCGTGAGGGCTCCCGGGGCTCCCTCAGCGCCGAGGGCTCCGCTCAGCAACCGCGCGGGGCTTCCAGCCCAAACACTGGAGGGGGGAAAAAGTTTTTTGAGTTGCTAAACAGTTTGCTCTCAGCCGTTGTGCGTTACGCAAAGCTCAGGAGTAATTTACCGCTTAGTTCAGCCTTCTGAGAATGTTTGCATAAATCTTCTCCCTTTTGCTTGGGAACTTTGTAAATGGATTAGTGGCCAGTTATTGCCCCAAACTGCACTCCTGCGTGGATAGTGCAGCAAGTACAACGCACCAGCGTTACCCACAATTAGTCGTCATCCTTTTGTTTAAATGTCTTTCCCTTCCTGTTCATCAGGTACAAGAAACCCCCAGCGATCCCCCGGGCTCAGGAATAAAATGTGTGAAGCTGATGGTGGAAACACTTTGGATTGACCTTTCCTCAAGCTGTGAATCTAATATTATAGCACTGTTAAGTTTCTTTAATTAGACTATGAGTAACAACGTGTGTCTTTTCCTCCCTGTTAAGTGCAGCTCATTTAAGATGGACTTGGGTTTATTCGTGTTTTGTGCGCTGTGTTTGCGTGTCTGTGTGGTGTGGTTTATAACACGCTGTATTTTCCACAGAACTAAACCCATCCTGAGCTGTGAAAAGGCGATGAGCCTCTCAGTGAAAACATCAGCACCGCCAACGAGCTCTGAACTCGTAATAACATTTCCCCCAGTAATAGCATTTCTTCCCATTAATTACTTTGTTAATCTCTACTGTCATAGTCCTCGTCCAGCATAATTTTCATGGCCTTTGGTTGCCTCAGATACATTACAATCCTGTTTGCAACTAGTCCCACGTTCAGTTTCGATCAATTACTGCTGTTTTCAGGTGATAGAGGGAAGAAAAATAGCGTGTATAGCTAAGGAAGTGCTCAGAGCTTATAAATCAGCATTTTTTTCACAGGGTGGAAAAAGATCAATGTCACTCGCAAGGGCTGCAGAAACAAAATCATATATCCTCATTTTTTTCATCAAATCTTTTCTAAAGTAGTAAAACCTGGCTTCTCTCTGAGTCTTTGTGATAGGACTCAGGGATTTCGGACCGACAAATCTCTTGTAATAAAACTTTTCTGACTTTTTCTTGCGTTGTACTGGTTGTCCTTCTGGAACTGTCCCTGAGGCCAGCAAACTCCAAGCTTCATCTTGGTGGCACCTGCAGACTTACTGTCGTAAAAAGTTTTTTGTGGCTGATACAGCTGATAAATTGCCCTGAGCAAATCAAAACTCTTTATCTAAAAGAACTTCAAATCATACCCTGGACTCTCCCTTAGCTGAAGTGGAACCAGGGTGCAACTGTGAGTGAAAATGCTTTACTCAAGAAGCGTTACTGCTGGTGACACATCAATTAATCACCCTCTCTAAGTGTCCTGCCTCACATTCAGCTCCAGTGTTCTCATAATACAGGATATTTTTAGCTACGTTTCATTATAATGGAGGAAATTCTCCCCCAGCAGATAGTAAGAAAGTCTTCTCACAGCATTTGCTTTGTGTACTTGCCTCGAGAATTAATTTGGCTTGTTGTATCTTCATAAAACTTGTAATTCTTGTTTTGCAAGTTTCTCTGATATTTAGGCAAAGGATAGTCTAGCAGTTAGAGAACAAAAGTGAGGAGTGTGTTATCTATTCTGGGCTCAGTTAGTACTTCCTAGAGAAAACAAAGGAGGCAGAAAACAAGGTGGAGGTACAAAGTCTTTACATTTCTTGCACACAAGGAAAATACAATTTTATGTCAGGTCCAGCGTCTGCCCCAAAAATCCCAAGCCTCAAGAGCAATTTGCGAATAGCTGTGCTCAGAGGAGCTGCAGTGCAGGCCCAGCTGAAGGTAATCTGTTGTTTCAGCAATATATCTTTCCTAACACAGTTCTTAGAAGTGTTGGACGAAGAGCCAAATGATTTTAAGACCAAATAAAACAGCAAATCACGTTTTGCAACCCGTGTCGTTGCGTTGTTCTCCTGTGAGTGGCTGGAGCTGTGGGTAGAGAACTGTTCCAGTGGCTGGGTGATTGTCATTGCCTCTCAGCCCCAGATTGCCATTAAATTAAATTAAGGTTAAAGCAAACCTTACTGCATTTTGTAGGTGGGATTTTTCAAAACCGGGGAGACCTAAAATAAATGCTATGGATTGTTGGCATTTGTTTGGAAGGGAAGCTGCTTCTGGAGTACGGCTGAGTGGAAAACAGCTCCTCAGCAGCAGTGTCACAACAAGTGGTGGCTGTTTCCCCTTCCTTCCCCGTGCCCTGCCATCCCTTCCCCTGACAGGAGGCTGCAGCCGGCCAGGAGCACCCTCACCTTTCCAAGGCCTGCCCCTGGATGCTGCGCCCCAGCCTCGGCAGCAAATGGAATTCCAGGGGCCTGAGAGTCTGCAGGCGGCTCTGTGGATTTATTTCCTTAGAAAAGTCACATTCAACCTGCTGTCGAATGGAGGCCTGATGAACCCCCAGTGAAATCAGCTGCTGTGCTGAGAAAGGAGACTCTGGGTGACCCTTGGCTGTGTAAATTACAGTTTGGGGAGCACCAGGGGTGACCTCAAGAGACTTTTCAAATGTAGAAGGCACATATTCCCTATATTCCCTATATTCCCTATATTCCCTGGGTGATGCAACAGATAGCAGGAGAGATCTGCCTCCTGCTTTTATAAAATATTCGTATTTGTATTCAAGCTTCGTGGCTGAATTATTTCATAGGCATATATATATATGTATTTTTTATTTTGAGAATGTGTCTATGTTAAATTAGCTATATACAGTCTTCTAGGGCAAAATGAGTCTGGTTGAAGAGAAGCAATCATACTGACTGATTCCAGATGCTTAGTCCATTTTGATTTATTATAATTAGCTGATGAGATTTCCAATAATTACTTATTTAGTGTATATAGTAATACAAGAGTGATGAGTTAGCTAATGACTGTTGCACAGATATCCACATTTAGAGTTGGGCAAAAAGAGCTTCCTTTGCTAACTAAGAACTGCAGCTACACAATCATCCCTCTATTTCTCTGAAGAGATTGAAATCAGTTATTCAGGAAGTCCTGTGGAATAAAGAGCCACAACTTCCATGGTACAAGGGGAGGCCTTCAGGACTCAGTGCCTGGAGCAGCAGATTGGTGTCCCATGAGAATGGGAAGGCAAAACTGCAGATGAAGTCACCACGAGGCCATACCCAACATAACCAATGTGGCACAGGCTGAGGAAATGTCTCAATAAAGTATCCTCTAAAGCATATTCTCTGTCATGGAAAGAACACACAAACCTCCTTTGTGCTGTTCTCTTATTTTTAAAACAACCTATGGAATAACCTGCTGGGTGCCAGCTGCTGGGTGTAGTTTAATATTTTACCCTGTGTCCACCTTCCAGGTGTCATTCCCTTTGGTCACACGGTCACACGAGCCCAGTGTTAGGGCTGCGAATGTGGCTACAGTGTTAAAAGTCACAGCAGCATTCCGTGGTGTGTGTGGCACTGCAAAGACCTGCTGCTGCTGCGGGATGGCTCTGACACCACACACCCCAAAGACTGAGGGATAACCTCCAAAACCCGGAGTGCCAGAGGCGCTGTGCCGCGAGAACAGCAGAGATGTTTATGTGTCGCTGTTGAGCGCTAGCCGAGTGCAAGAACCAAACTGGATCGGGTGAGGCGGAATTCTGATTTTATTATTTAATTCTAAAACTTATATAGACTTTTAAAAGTTTCTCCGGATTGGGTCAATTCAAAACCTCCCCCTAGGCCCATAGGCCAGGTAGAACTGTCCATCTTTCCAGAGACAGTTTCAATAACATCCAAACCTTATCTTTATTTATAGAACACAGGGAGAAGAAGAGAAAAATTCCCATGGGAAAGAATCTGTGCTACCACATTTATGTGCACAGCGTCGATGGAGTTCTGGTGTCCCTCTAAAACGGGATATTCGACTAAAGGGGCAGATTCGGTCATTCTGCTGCTTCTATTTTTGAGCAGTGCCCGGGGGTTATCCAGGACAATGTGGAGGCCGGGTCAGGAGGTGCCTGGATTGTCCCCAGAGTGCTGCGGCTCGCTGGGTCTGTTATCAGCTGCGTGGCCTCAGGCATCTGCCGCAGTCAATCTGCAGCCCGGGCTCCTCCCTTGCTTCGAATGCTTCTCGCACTGCTCCCAGCCACTTACACGAGTGATTCCAAAACGGGAGTTTTACTGATGAGGAATCGGCCACCAAAAATTTCTGTGCATTGCAAATACACAGAAAAATTTCTCTTCATTGCAAATACAACTCAAAAGGTTAATTATTAATTTAACGTGATTGGACTCGACGAGCCCAGGCATTCCATGATATTGATGAACCAGTCGAATGCTTGTGTCGTTCTGTTTACTCTGGCAGGGCATCTCCTGAGCTGTGACTCCAGAGGAGGATCAGATCCCAAAGCTAAACCTCCTCTTTGCTGGGCTGTGACAATGGATTTTGGAGCCTCCACTTGAGGTTCATAACCAGCCCATCTTGTATTGGTGTATATTTGACATCGAGCAACTGTACCTGGACACCAAAGGCTTTACATTGTCGAGGGGACACCCCCTCATTTTTTTAGAAAAAACCAGTATGCCCAGAGGGCAGTGGCTGAGCAGAGACATCCAGGTGCTGGAACAGCTTTATCAAGTTTTCCAGAGGCAGCTGGAAGCAGAGAAAATGGACTGGTCTGGGCTGACTCGACTGAAGAGAGCACCAAAGCAAAGCTGCCTTGTGCTCTCCCACTGCTGCCGCTCCCAGCAGCAGGTTCCTAACCTAGTTTGGATGCAGCAATCCTCAGCTGGGATCCAACACTGAAATGAGCTCTTTATCTGTACTTGACCAGGCTCCAAGTGATTTCAGTAAGAGGAGGCTGAGTCAGGACTTGGCTATAGGTGGATCAGAGCCTTTGCGGTGTTTATTTATTAAATATATCCCATCTGGTGTCCTGTTTGCAGCCTGCCAAAGCAAAGGGGATTAAAACCTTGCCCCCCCCCCCCAACATCTCATTACTGAAGTAATGAGTAGAACTTTTTTTCCCCCTCTAGATTATTCCTGGAATAAGCTGTCAAGCAAGCAGTTGAGTTGTTGCACCTTACCACAACCTTTGCCAAGAACGATTTAGCAGCGTGATAATTTAATGGAAAATATTATAGCCACATTCCTTTCAGACATAAATTCTCTGCAGAAAGATAGATATCTAATGGGAAAAAATTTGTGTTACTATTACAGTGATTTACCTGCTTTATTGTTTTTTCCAGTGAGGTGTTTTACCCAAAATAGTGCAGAGGATATAGGAGAGTGAGCTAAGTGAGGTTATCCCACCTCGGACTGAAATGTGGGTATAAACCTGACAGCATCCTTTCAGCTGCATTAAATAATACATAGAAGTACAAAAATAATTATGAGAAATACTCTTTTAGAAGAGATGTGCCCCTAAAGCTGTGCAAAGCCATGTTAGGGATATGCCCATCAGGAGGGAGCAGTGGGAATAACTCACAGGAGAGGAGAAATTATCTAAGAAATGTAAGCATTACCAACAACAAAAAGATAACTGAATTCCACGGTAATTTCCACCAAGTAACAAATGAAAACAATTGGGCTTCACCAACAGAGATGACAAACAGTTCTGTAGTTCCTAGAATATTTGTGTGTGCTAAAAATAAGCGTGGCTCACTTCAATTGCATGAGAAACTACAAGCTGAGGATGAGTAAAAGGTCATAAAAAGGGTACTGGCTTGGAGGTGGAAAAGTATAGGAACAGGCATATCACAATTCACAGTTGTGACAAAGGTGTGTGTGTGAGAGAGATAATAGAGTTGCTTTAATTATGTTCTAGGCTCAAAGTTGGAGCAGTAATGCAGCTGAGGCAGTTTTAAAGGTTAAAACCCCCCCAGATACTGTGGGGTTCCCCAGCAGTGCAATGTGTTTGGAATTGTAAAGGCAAAAATTCACAGGTAAAATCTCCTCTAAGCTACTCTGACTTCTGCTCTTTTCATGTCAATTCCATATAAATTAAACAGAAATGAAAAAAAATTCTCCTCATAATTGTATCATCATGTAATTTCTCAGTGCTAAATTTACAGATCTAATTGCTTGATTCAGCCAAATACAAAAAATCCTCAGCCTCAATGCAAGCTCTTGGTAAGTGACAACATCCTAAACACACCACCAGCTTCTTCTCCTCAGTGCACACAGCTGGGAGCTGCTCTTTCTTGGGATGTTCTCCAGTTGTTTTAAGGATTCCCCTCCCAGAAATACAAATGGACATTGCAAAACCGTACTGAGGTCCTGGGGCTTCACTGGTTTCAGCAAGACTTTTACTTAGGAAGGAACTATCTTCGTTTCCTAGGCTTCTCCTCATTAACATGTGTAAAATTTAACTTAGTGAACAGCTACCAAAGTCTTGAGTTTCAGAAAAGGATTTATTCATGAGCACATATGGCCTGCTATATAAAAGCATAGTTCATAATTCATAAGAGGTGTGATCTTCTCTGTATAAATAAATACTTTTCTTCTGTTTTCCAGCTTTTTGAATTGATTATTTATGAAATCTTGTGGTGCATTCTTAGGGAATCCAGGAATAGCTCTCTCTGGCACATACCCTTAACCCTTCCACATAAACTCTTCTGTGGTGTGAGTGCAGGAGGGGCTTCCATTCAGCATTTGGCCTTTCAGGATACATTTGCCAGTGCTCTCTCATCTTCCAGGTCCTTCCTTCTCGTGCTAAATACCCCCAGTTCTGCTGCTCAGTGTGAGGAGTGGCTATTTCTGTTTTGCAGTGTTGTACGCAGCAGATTTTGTTTCCCTGATGTTTTTAATTCCCAAGGAGTCTCTCTGGAGTGGCTGGAAACCCCACTTAGATGTTCTGTCAGACTTCAGAATGGCAGAGAGCACAGAACTCTCGTGCCAAGTGTTGCACAGGGGCTGTGATCTGTCCCTAAACCCAACAGGACAAGGTATCACAGCTCCTTTGCTTCAGAGAAGAGGCTCATAAAGGAAAAATACTGCTATTAAAATGACGGGCTTGAGCACAAACTGGCAGAACCCAACAATTAAAAGGAAAGATGTTCCTTCCTGCGTGTTCTGTAGCTTGAGCAGGCTGCATTATAAGGGACAGAAGTGAAGAGTCACTGCCCAGCCTGCTCAAGCACAGCCAGGGGAAGAAAATGTGCCCAATTAAAAGGGATATGTGCTTGGAGGAGAGCAGGAACAGGTCTGCCTGAAGCGTGACTTAAATACTTGCTGGCTTTTTAATACAAAACAGTGATTTTTGAAGACCTTAAGGACGGATGGAGGAGTCAGAGTAAACCCAAGTCTCTTGGCCCATGTGGAAGTGCTGTTTGAATTCCTTACCCCACACGTGAGCAATGATACTTCACACTCTTAAGGCATTTTTTTCCTCCAGTGCTTCATGATTATTTGACCAATTTTACACCACCCTGGGTATGGAATTAAAGAATCATAGAATGATTTAGGTTGGAAATGATCTTCAAGATCATCAATCACTAACCCAGCACTGCCAAGGCCACCACTGCCCCATGTCCCCAAGTGCCACATCCCCAGAAGAAGATGAACAGGGCCTGGTATATTTTCACAGTTTATCAGATTGTGTGTAGGGACTTCAGGACTGCAGCCACTGGGATTTCAAAACATCCCTAATTCCAGGCTGATGGTACAACTTATATTATATAGGATTGTGTTAGAATTCATGTAAACACCATAAAAGCAGACAGAGTCACCTAAGAGAAGGATGGCATTTGGTTCCAGCGTTTGTAATTCAATAAAATGGAGTAAAAAGCCTGTCATTGCTCAAAAGTATGGCTTGTTTTTCCTCACTGGCATCCTATTTGATAATATCACATTACAGTAATTAAATATGCAATAACTCATCTGAGACTCATATTTATTAATATTATCACCAGCTTTAACAGGCACACTTCATATTAAAGTCTTCTTTAAAAAATTCTTCCTTTAAGATTCAGGCAGCTGGAAGTCTAGTCATCATTAGATCATAAATATCTGTCTCCAAGGTTAGTCACACTAAAGAAAGGAGTCATCCTGGGGGATGTTTTATCCATGGCAGCCTGAAAATGGCACAATAGTGGTATCTAGCAAAAGATAGGGAAAAGGAGGTTGTACGTGAAATTAGGAGAAAAATCAGCTGTCCCTGAAAACTGGAGGATAAATAGAATCATTTGATTTTTTTTCTTTGCAGGAGGAAGATGCTGTTTTTCAGAAATTATCACTTGTTTTTCTCTCCAGTGTATACCAGGATAAAACACGTTATCTGCTCTGGCCGTGGTTATTTTCCTGGAAGCAGCTCTCAGCCAGCTTCAAACTGGGAAAAGCGATAGGAGCAATAACAAATGGAGAGTGCCTCAAGAATGTGTTTTCATATTTGGGGTTGGGAATGACCTTGGGTGTTGGCCGATGCCTCTATTGTTCCCAAGGTTCGTGCGGTGACTAACGCTGACACCGGAGCGTTTTGAAACAACCGCGTTCATCGGCCAACCTGATGAGCAGGTTTGTGGGCACGGAACTGCTGCCTGAGTCACGAGAAGCTCGGGGTGTTTGCTTGGAAACAGAGAGCTGAAGGGCAGGGAATGCGCTGTGGGGTGGCTGTGACCCCCTGGCGTGGCCCTGCTGGGGTCACTGAGATGGCCGAGACCCCCCAGCACCGGCACGGGGGAGCCCAGGGGCCGTGCTCCCCAAAGGGGACGGTGCCAGCGCCTCTGGGCAGCTTTTCGACCTGAAGGAAGAGCTTAATCAAGCAGCTCATCATTCCTCACCTGCTGGCCTCGGGGATCTCTTCCCCTGCACGGGTGGAAAGGGAATGTCTGAGCCCGCTCCATTAAATTTTCATTTAATGAAATGGAACCTCCTGCCTCCAAGGCAGCAAAGTGGCTTTGGGCCAGTCCATTAGTGCTGGTGAATAGAATCGTTAATTCTCCCTCCTATCTGAGCACTGCTGCACCTGCAGAGTGTTGGGGATGCAGTGCATTCCTAGGCAAAATTCCTCCAGAAAATGCAGTTATTAGAATACATTGGGACACAGATCAAACGTGGGACACGCTAGGGTTAAGTTTATTTTTACAACCTTAATTTAAGGACTCTTGTGGACAGAATTACAACAGCCTTCAGTGTCTCAACGTCCTTCCTGAACTGATTGTCCACTCTGCTGCGGGCATCTCACAGCCTGCAAAACCCCCGAGTTTTGCTTTGTCTCCCTTTCTTTTTAAAGAATAACTCGATAGAAGAATGACTCCCAAGTAATTATTGCAGAGTACTTGGAGACTGATCAAATGAATTGCAAGTCAGTGATGCTCTGTCTCTGTATTGCAGTACAAGTGGAAACGCAGACTCCTTGGCAGTACTAAGCTTGTCAAAATCAAATCTAAAACTCCTGGTTTGTTTTTCTATTTGGCATCTCTCTTTCTGGGATTTACACAGAAACTCAGGGAAAAAAATACTTGTGGAAAAAGGGTGAGTGAAAACTGGTAAAAGGTGTTAAGCAGAGCCAGGGGAATCCCTCTGTACAAACCAGCCTTGCCCCAGTTATGTCTCTGAGAACAAAACCACTGTCCATGTGTCATGCCCTTCTTTTTGTGTTGTCTCTGAAAATGAGCAATTTATTTCTGGAATACCAGAAAAGAGGATACTGAGACAAAGACTTTCTTTAGCCACTCACTGGCTTCCCCATCTCGAGTCAATTTAAACAGGCTAAAATCACATCCAGTTAACGGAGTAACTTTATAGAGTTCTCTTAAAATACAGTCCAGCTTATTTTCATTATTATATCCTAGAAAGCCACTGGTCTAACCAGGCCAGCATTTTGCACTTGCATTTGGGAGTGTGGCTGCATCAGGGGAGTAATTCTATATCTGAATAGTGACCAGGCAGAACCCCGTGGTACATGATGTGACAGTGGTCCCTGCAGGCTGAGATCCAGCAAGGGCCCTTTTCACCCTGTCCATACCACGGGGAGCTGGATGTGTGAATTCCAACAGATCTGATTTCAAGTTAACTCCGTATTTATACTGCTGGTGCTCATCTGTTCCACCAAGAAAAGATCATCTGAAAAATGTGATCCCTGTTAATAGTAGCTAAAAGGCTCATTCAGCTCATCGAGTGAAGCAAGCAGAAAGCTCCTGGCAGGGGCAGCAGCTGTATGCCTGACCTTTCCCCATTCCCCCTTTTCCCTGTCTGCACTCAGGACCGGGCTCAGGCGTTCCTAGGAGCCGTGTATTTGGAAAAAGAGAGCTATTTTTATTCATAAAAATGAATAAAACCTTGTGGTTTCTCAGCAGAGAGGTCTTCAGGAATATTTCCTTTCACGTCAATCCCTTTAAACATTTTACAGAGCAGAGTCTGTTCTGGGAAGTCAGTAAATCTGAATTCATGTTTTGAAGTTTCATCATGGCTGGGAATATAACGTGCAGAAGGCAGCCAGCAGGGCTGATGAATAAAGCAAAGGCAGGCTGTGGAGTCCTGCTAAAGCTATTACCAGAGTATTTTACATTTTCCGTGCACCCAAATTAAACCCTTTACACAAGCAAAGTAATCCAAAACCATCTGGCACCAGAATTTGGGATTTCATAATGCTTTAATGCAAACCATGTGAGCAGGATGGCCAAAATGTCTGTGTCAGTGGGTTGAATGAAGAGATGTGAAGAAGATGAACTTTGCAATAGCTTCGTCCGGTTTTCATGTGTCCAGTCAATGCCTCCCTTGTGCCACTGGGGCTGGGCAGGGATCACCTCTGCACTGTCACCTGTCCTTGCCTGACACCCAGCACTTCTCTGTTCCTGGACACGGAGGAAAAACCAGGATCAGAGAGGAGGAGCACAACTCTGAAGCCAGATGTACAACTCCAGAACAAAGCTAAATAGCCACAAGAGTTTTTTTCCATCTTGACACTGAGTGGCAGTCAGGATTTGTTATATAATAGGTCATCAAAGAGCTGTTTGGCCCTCGGTATGGAAGAGATGCTTCACCCTCTGCCAGCGTTCTCCTGAAGTGCTTCCCCACCCCGCACTGTGGTTTAACAAGCAGCGGGAACGACTGTGACCAAGGGAACTCCGGATCACTCGGAATTCAGGGCTCCTCTCTGCTCCTCTCGGGGCTCCACCCAACCAGGAGTCCCCAGGGGGTGACCAGGCAAAGGCTGGTTCTGTGTGAGGGAGCCCCAGAGTTCTCAGGAACAGGGCAGGGTGACACCTTCAGCAGCATAAACTCTCCCCTCCCTGGCTGTGCCTCCCCAGGGTGTGCTACAGGGCCTTTTCCAAACACCTTCACCTTCCCAGGCTCCTGGAGGTCCCAGCCTGTGGATTCTTCATCCCCTTCCCTGTGTGGGTTCTTTATTCTTCCCTACACATTCTTCTTGGAGGGCACTGCCAGAAGTCCCCTGCGCTGCCCACGCTGGCCTGGGGCCCTGAGGACACCACAGGGAACGGCTTCCCACTGCCAGAGGGCAGGGATGGATGGGCTTTTGGGAAGGAATTGTTCCCTGGGAGGGGGGGGATGCCCTGGCCCAGGGTGCCCAGAGGAGCTGTGGCTGCCCCTGGATCCCTGGCAGTGCCCAAGGCCAGGTTGGACGGGGCTTGGAGCAGCCTGGGACAGTGGGAGGTGTCCCTGCCATGGCAGGGGTGGGAATGGATGGGATTTAAGGTCCCTTCCAACCCAAACCAGTCTGGGATTCTGTGATTCTATACCAGTAGCCAGTACATTATCACTTATGGAGTGACTTTGCCAGCAATGTTCACTGGTAATTTAGTAGCTACTTCATTCCAAAATGATGATAAATTCAGTTTGCCAAATTAACAACTTGGAGTATTTTTCAATTCTCTTTTATAAATCTGTGGTTCTTTATCTTTGAATGCAGAAATGACGGCCAGTTTCCTGTCCCTGCTGCCAGGGATGGCTCGGGACAGCCCAATTTGCCCAATTTACCCAATTATTTACCCAATTTACCCAATTTACCCAATTTACCCAATTTGGGGCTCTCCCATCCCCGGCACCGGGAATCCCCGAGTCCACCACGAGAGGGAGGACGTGCCATGTGCCACGCTGAGATTCCACCCGGGAGCTCCCAGCTCGCAGCAGAGTTACACCCGTTTACATTAAGGTTCTATTTTAAATCAGGGTAGCCAAAATCGGTGCAAGATGTTGGCTGACATTTGTAGTCGAGTGTAAGAATAGCTTATTTTGGGTTGCCATAAACACGTCCCAGGCTGACATAAACTAAACTAAGAGCCTTTGCAAAGTGTTTATAGCGGGTTCACTGAGCTGGTTGAAACCTCCGTGGGAGATTAACCAGTGGGACCTTTGTGTTTGGATAAACACTGAGCCTGAAATGCACTAATTTAGCTCAGAATGGGAATGAAAAACTCTGGTTTGTCTTCAGAAGTGAACGGTGCACTGCATTCATCAGCAGTTTCACAGAAAGTCCCTTGCTCAGAAGAGGCTCCTCATCTGTATTTGATTGCTTCTATTGGAGTATTTTGCATTAATTTTTGCTGTTGATTCTGCTTCCAGACGGTCTCTTACCACTGGGGCGTTCTGTGAATGCAGCCACACGTCTGAGGACAAGGGAGAAAAGATGTTCTAGCACTTGGCTGCTTGAGAACTTTGCATTTAAAGCAAAATCTGTAGCAGAAAAATGTGCTGAGGATTCGTTCCGAGGACGGTGCTGGGGTGCTGCTGGTCTGTTTGCTCGGCTGCAGGGGGAAATCACTGTTTGAAGTGGCTCAGGTTGGAAATGTCTGGCTCTGTGCAATATCTTCTGAGTATTTTTTCCATCCCTCGCCTCTCTCAGTGAAGATCACCTCGTTCCTCCCTCTCACACGCTTCCTCCTAGGCTTTGTAATCTCCATTGCCCCAAGGAAATGCAGCTGTCGTGATGGCTCACAGATCAAAATTCAGCCTTTAATGTAGCTAAGGCTTGATCCATTAACCACTTTGAAGATTATGACCAAAGCCTTAAACTGGCATCTGAAATATGAGACTTCAGCAGGAGTTAATGAGGCCCAGGAAAGCTGCACAGCAGCTCTGCTGCCCCGTCCAGGGAAATCAGGGACGGACAAAAGCAGCCAGCACTGCAGCAGGAGGGGGCAGCAGGGCAGGGGAGAGCCTCAGATATCCCAAGCACAGGTAAAAAGGAGTAATTTTAGGAGTAAGAAAGGAATTTTTGGCTACAGGCATGGAAGGGAGCAAAGTCTGGCGACAAGAGCGACATGGCCGTGCTGAGATTCCCAAGCCAGGCAGCAACGCCCACCGTGACCAGGAGCTCCTGAGAGCAGTGAAAATACAAGGAGAGGCTGTCCTGGAGGCAGGAGGATGCACAGGAGCCACTTGCCAGAGCCAGAGGAAGGCTCTGGTGATGTAAATGGCAATAATCCAATTTATATGCCATGGGTCCTATCAGCTGAGAGGGAGTGGAGGGAAATAACCCAGCCTGAGCTGGGATGCAGCACTGACAACCCCTGCTCAGATCTGGGAGTTTCTTTTGAGTCAAAAAAGACCTCCAGTACTTAAAACTCCTGTTAAAAATAAGCTGTACCCTCATGTTGACCAGCACAGCCCTGGAGAGGCAAAGGTGAACCTACTGTTTTCCTGAGCTGCAGGAGAAAATGAGCAAGAAGGAGCCATCCACAGCAGCAATTAAACAGGATTCATTTCACATCAGCATAGAGAGAGTTGCTAACATCAAAAATTGTCCAATAAGTTTCCACCAAATCAACATTTTCTGATGGAAAACTCAGAATGTTCTGGGATTCTGGCCTGTCTGGAAAAGCTTCAGCATCTCAGATTGTCACATTGAAAGTAGCAGTTGTTGTTTCCCCATTCCATGAATACCAAATGCTCACAATTGCTGCTTTTTCGAGTTTATTATCATTCTAAAGATGATCCTGCTGTGACCCACTGGAACAGAGCAAATGGCAGAAAATGTAAATTGACAAAACTCGGAGATTTAGGCATGAGAATTATTCCATTCAGTGTGTGCTTCAGGCTCCCATTACAAAAATAATTTGAAATTTTGTTTTCAAATACTCAGCTCTACTTGTGCAAGGCAAAGTCACAACTTGGTTGTGCTCTTCTGTTTTACACATCACCAGCTGAGTGAACATATTTCCATCTGAATATTAAACGAGACAGCCAAAAAAGAACAATAATTAGTCAAAGTTTTGTGTTTTCAGCGGGTAACATATTCATGGACAAGCCAATTTTTACCAGCTGACACAGTGAAAATGGAGATGGCCTTGTTCATACAACTAATCCTAAATTATTCTTCAGCCTTTCCTGAGTCAGGCAGGATTCAAAAAACAATGTATTTGAGGTGGCAGGTCCTCACCCAACTGATAATGAGCAATTTTTTTGTCATAGGAGGAGCACTGTGCCCGAGTTTCAAGGAATTTCTTTCCAGTTCTATGCCCTAATCTGGGCAACCCTACAGATGAGCTCAGTCCCCCAGTTGTGGTGAATGAACTGATCCCAGCAGAGCCAGTTCACAGCAGGTCGTCAGTGCCAGAACAATTACATCACATCCAGGCACTCTGCAACCTTCTGTGCAGGGGACAGCTCCCACATGACTTCCAAGAAATGAAACTCCAGTTCAGAATTGGATATTAACTGCTTGCTGCTGGTACTTTTGGTCTCAGCAGGTATTTATTTGGTTTCGTTGTTTGCAGCTCACTGCTGGGTCAGGTTCTACTCCCTGTGCCTGGGAAGCGAAGTGTGAAATGCAGCTGGATTTTGCATCGTGACTTTTGGGGTCTTTTCACTTCTTTAGTGGCTGAGGTTCAGGTGAAAGGTGTAAATTTTGGGGTTTTTTCCCAGGTCTCAACCCATGGGTCATTACAAAAACACATCCTCTGGGTCGTGGACTCGACAGCTCAAGGCTCACAAATGCCTTTGAACAGCATCTGTGTCCCTAAACCAGCACAGCCACGGCAGTGCATCAGCCCCACAGGCTCCAAAACCATCCCAAAACCTGGAATCCCCGTTCCATTGATGCCTAAAAAGGACAACCTGAAACAGAGACTAGACAGGGGGCGAGGAATACAGGAGATCTTTCTTCCCCAGGCCTTCCGCGGTACACCCTGGCCGGCCACAGGCTCCCACGATGGACGCCCAGTCACGAGTTCTTCACCCTGTTGTAAGTTTGGTCCATTTGCATATCAGCATAAATTCGCCAATTAAACTTTAGCTAATAATGTAACCGCCCCCCCCAACTTGCCCCCCTGTCTCGAGATGCTGGTTTACACATTTTGGCCCAGGAGGGTCTGAGTGTCCTTGAAGAGCAAGCCTGGAGAGGCTTTGTTATGTCTATCTTAGCATGAGAGAGCAGCAGCTCACAGGCTGCAAGACAGATCAGAGTTACACACTGGGAGTACAGAGAATATAGAATTTGAAAAATATAAAAGCTAAAACCTAAGGCATCACCATGTGCAGCTGTGCTCGCTGATGAACTGCAGCACTCCCCATCCCCGCGAGCCCAGATGCAGCCTGCGGTTTGTGGATTGCAGGAACTTGGCTGCAGAGGCTCCCACGTGTTCCTTGTGTCCTTGCAGTTGGAATTTTTCACTCTAGAGCCGTGCCATGCCAGCTCCAGCACCCCCTGACTGCCAGGGAACTCAGCACTGGCACTGGGATTGCTTCGCTCGTTTGCTTAAACATTAACGAGCCTTTGTGATCCAGGATCTGAATAAAGCAGAGGAAGAGCCACTGGAAGAGGGACTGGAAGAGGGACTGGAAGAATGACTGAAAGAGGGACTGGAAGAATGACTGAAAGAGGGACTGGAAGAGGGACTGGAAGAGGGACTGGAAGAGGGACTGAAAGAATGACTGAAAGAGGGACTGGAAGAGTGACTCCAGACCCTGAACCCCTTCACCCCTCCATCCCACACTGCCACAGCCATAATCAGCTTTACCCACAGCCAGCAGAGGAATTTGCTGCTGCTCGTCTGCAGCTGCAGAGGCCTCCTCAGATGCCCCCATGGCTCCTCCACCTCTGCAGGTGTTTGTTTTCGAGCTGCCTGCAGATATTTTGCAGAATTTTCCTGCGGGGCAGCAGGGAAATTGTTGTTAACTCTTTCCAGGCCAGTCTGTACTCTGGAAGCCAGCCAGAAATCCTGGATTAATACCAGCATTGTCGGTGTTTTGTTCAGGAGCTCTGAGAACCAAACCCTCCACAGCATCCAACAAAGCCATGGCATTCTGGATGCTCCCTGGGAGAACCCTTGGGAAGTTGGCACTTGCTTTGAGCCATGAGCAGAGAGGGCAGGATTTACCCTCCCTGGTGCCCTGGTGGAGCTCAAGTCCAAAACTTTGCCATTCCTAATCACCTTCAGGCGTGTTTTCAAAAGTCTGGACTGAGGGGAAGCAGCTCTGGGTGGCTCTGGGTCCAGCAGGGCTGGCTGAGGTTGCTTTGGGAGACATCATCTCAGCTTTAGTGGGGTCGGTGCGGACGTGGCACAAAGCCCTGGGGACTGGATGTCACCATTTCCCAGGGCCAGCCCCTCGTCTGCACAAACCAGACCCTGCCCCTATCAACCAAACAGCTCCTTCCTCCTCAAGGTGGTGCAGAAGCTCTCCCTTTTGGGTATCCCTGCATGGGTGTGAGGAGGGGGCACGGGAGAAACAGGAGTGACCCCGAACCCCACGGGCTGAGCGTGCAGAAATCGGTGACTTTGTGAAGGTCACGTTGCTCTCCCTGGCCCTGGCTGTGAGCATTTCCCTCTGCAAGGCAAACCTCAGCTGCTGCTGGTGTTTGCTCTTTGCATACACCATAAAGTATCCAGGATACGGAACGGGGAGCACCCAGGGATGCAGGAACGCCTCTCAGGGAAAGACTTTCCTGATTTAACACTGCTCTGAGGTGAAAGCTTCGCCCTGCTGGGGTAGTTGCCCTCAGTACCTCACCAAGGAATGACCCTCCACCTCTTCTGGACACTGCAGGCACAGAACTGCCCTAAAGGGCCTGAGAAGGCTATTACAAATAGCAAGGAATGAGTGAAGAAATTCAGGTTGCTGCACATTTGAGCTCAAAACCAGCAAAAAGTTCCTATTCTCACCTGTGTGCTGCTCTTGCAGGGCTGTACAACCTTCCTGGCCCACAAGTGGCTTCATTTCCCACCTGTCTTTGAGGAAAGTATTGAGAAAGACACATGAACCCCCTGAAGTCACACTAAAACCCCCCAGGCTCTGTGGCTTTGTGTGGAATTCTCTGGCTCTGAATCGGTGCAAGAAGCACGGTGCTGAGGTGTCAGGGGTGGCTCTGACTGTGAGGGTCTGGGGCGATGGCACAGTTAGAACATCTGACCCTAAAAAAATAAAGTCCTTATTGTTGCTAAGTGGTGAAAATCTTAGAGCTGAAATTTAACTGCTGTTTCAGCTCTGACCAGAGTTTCCAAGCCCTGCACGAAGCAAAGCTCCTCAGCTGGTGGAGCCCTCTGTGGAGATTGGAACGAGCCCCACCAGGAGCAGCGCTCCAGCAGCAGAAACTCGAGCACTCGGTGCCAGCTGATAACAGGGGATGGAGCCCAGGCACTCCTCCCGCCCTGCCACATAAAACAAGCCCTGAACATCAAGGATCCAGTTTCAACCACAAAGCCCCGAGTGCTTATCAGCGCCAAGGAGTGTCTTTGTTCTCCTGCTGGCTCCTGACCCGCATCAGGAAGGCAAATAGGGCTGGAGAGCTGCCTTTCCTGTGTCTGAGGCACGAATGAGCTGCTGGGGAAGGCTGAAGTCCTTGCTCCAGCACAAAACCCCCGGTTATCTCTGCCTTTCCTGCTGCCCCGTGCACTTGGGATCAAGCCCTGTTCGCTGTGCTGAGAAGGGTCACATCCAATTCTCTGTTATTTGATAAATGAGGGCATCACAGAGAATTCATCCCTGGGCATGGGATGGCACAGAGACCAAACCCCGGGTTTCTCTCCCACAAATCCTCGTTGTAACTCAGGTGTAACTCAGGTGTAACTATTGACTGGGAGGGCTCTGGGATCCTCTCCTGGTTTTGCCTCTGCTGAATTGCTCTCAGAGCAGTTTGTGAAGCCCAACAGCTTCATGCTTGCTGCTGCACTCCTCACCTCCTGACACCCCAGCTCTCACCCCAAACCATCAGAATCATCAGAATTGTTCTGGTCATCAGTTTTATGAGGTAAGAAAAAAAATGAAATAATTCTTTTTCTCCAAAATGATATTATTTCTGCATCGTTTCCAGACTCAGCCCTGTCCCAGATGTACAAAAAAAATCCAGTTTTCTGTTTAGCAGTGTGGTGTGATTGCTCTCTTCTGCAGAAGAGAGAGGCTGGTGGTTCTTCTCAGTGATGTAATGGTCACAGGGGAGCTCACTCCCCTGCTCAGATTTGGTTCCTGCTTTCCAGTGTCTCCTCCATAAAGCAATTTATGTTACATGGAGAATTCAAGGGCGTGGGAGCCTGTGTGAGAAAGGCAAACAAAATGTTAACTATTGCATCATCCTCCAACATCCAAGTGAGCAGGTACAGCAATTGCTGTAAGAAAGCCGGGATTTGGTTAAAGTTATTTTATTTTTAATTCTGTTGAGTAATAACCTACAAGAATGAGGGCATAGGGCGTATTTTAGTCCAGAGGGTTTGCAGTTTAGTCTATCAAAAGATAAGAGATGTAAAAAGAGACCAGGTAGGGTGGCCTACTTCGATTCTGAAAAAGAAACACTTCTTTAAGCACTGTAAGAAACCATCTAAAATGAATTTATTTGCTCATTTTGGTGGTGACATCCTTAACTGCAGGCGGGATTCTGATTTGCTGCAGACTGTGTGCCCTGCCCCACTCTGGTATCTGCGCTTCTGGAAACACTGGCCTTCTTCTGAGCTGCACAAACAACCAGAAATGGGACCCCAAAACAGAAAGAAACCGGGTAAAAACACTGGAACAACACTCAAGAAGCAAGTCCAGGTCAGTAACAGGGTGGTGCTGGTAGGAACCCGAGCTCCTTGAAAATATCCTTTGTATAAAGAGTGCTTTTTTCATCACTGAACTAATTCAGGTAATTTCCCTGCACACAAAAAGTTGGGTCAAAGGCAGTACAAAGTGCATTTATTAATGAATGTTTGGTTTATGGATATGTCCAGACCATGATGCATAAAAAATGAGGGGTACACTTCTCTCCCTGCTGAAGGAAACATTTGGGAAAGTCGATATGTAAGGATTTTGGCTGATGGCACCAGTGACAGGCACGTTGTCAGCTGTGATCTGGAGCTGCACGTAAAAAATGTGTCAGTGGAAACCAGGGATTGAGCAAAACAGCCCAGAGAGCTGGATCTGGTCAGCATTTGACAGATGAGCAATTTTCCTCTCCCAGTGAAACGAGAGAGAGGAGATCACAGCCTCCCCAGTCTAAAGTGAAATGCTCATATTGAAGGAATTAGTGTAAAGTGGTTTGGCTCTGCTCATCCTGGCACACTCTGTACCCATCAAAAAAGAGAGACAAGATCTCCCATGAAGTGACTTAAATAAAATATGAGAGTCCACTTCTTTCCTGAGAGACCCCAAATGCAGATCCTGCCAATCAGGCTGTGTGGGTGCTCTCATCCTCTCTGAAAAACATCATTAAAATTGCTCTCTCTGAAGTTACAGGACCCAATAAAAACCTTTGGGTTTGAACTTGAATTTTCTATGCCTTCCACAACTATCTCAATATCACTGGGTTCAAGCCCTGCCCTCTGCCCAGTACAGATTCCCAGATGAACTCTTTTTGCCATGTCCAAAAAAAGTAAATAATAAATCAGCAGAGCAAAGAGCAAGGTGCCTGCAAGGACACGTCAGGGCAGGCAGGAAACAATCCCTTTCTAGAGATTGCTTGTAAAAAAAGCTGTTTTTTGGGGGCAGCTACACAGATCAGGGTTGGAATAAAATACCCTTGCACTGGAGAACGCAGCAGGGTTTCTGTTTACCCTGATGCACAGGACTCACTGTCTGCTTCACAAATATTTACATGGCATGAGCTTAAGGCTTCTTGTGTGTCCTACCCTCAGGGACTCCCTCATCTGTATTTCTTGCTGAGAGAAATGCAAAAAGGGGATGAATTATGACCAGAACTCAGTCCTCAGTGTTCCATCAGCAGCACCCCCTTTTCTCTCCATAACTGCCTCAGGCTGCACATCCTGGAACATCTGCCCAGCACAAACACTCCTGCACCATCCATCACCAAAACAAAGCCCTGCTCTGCACGTGCTGAGCTCTGTGTAAACACAGAGCACACTCACAATCACTTTCAGCAAGGAAATGAATTAAATAGGTTGTAATACACCCCCCCCCAATCATACTTTGGGTCTCAGCATTAAAAGGGGTTGTGTTGTGGCCATCCAAGGGATTTCTCATGGAATATTCTCACGGAATATTCCTCCCAGGCAGGGCAGAGCCTGCTGTGGTGTCCCGTATTTTCTATTCTGCTGCTCAAATCTGCTCTGGAGCTAGTCCAGAGGAGGCTCCAGGTTGATCAGAGGGATGGAGCAGCTCTGCTCTGAGGAGAGGCTGAGGGAGCTGGGATTGTTCAGCCTGGAGAGGAGAAGCTTTGGGGTGACCTCAGTGTGGTGTTCCAGTGCCTGAAGGGAGGATGGGGCAACACTTCACCAGGGCCTGGAGGGACAGGACAAAGGGGAATGGGTTTAAAATGAAAGGGAGTCGGTTGAGATTGGATATTAGGGGAGAAATCCTTCCCTGGGAGGGTGGGGAGGTGCTGGCACACGTGCCCAGAGCAGCTGTGGCTGCCCCTGGACCCCTGGAAGTGCCCAAGGCCAGGCTGGACATTGGGGCTGTGCCCACCTCAGGGGGCTCCTTGGTGCTGGACAGTCCAGAGCTGCTCCCAGTTGCCCAGGGACCAGCCCACTCTCAGCACTCACTGGACTTTGTGCCTTGAGCCCCTTCTCCAAGCCCTGTGGACCAAGCAAGAGAGATTTGTGACACAGATTTACATCTCCATATTCCAGAGCTCTCTGCTGTGCCAGCTCCCACTGCCTGGCAGGATCTGTGTGCACCCACAGGGTCAGACACCAGAAAAATTAAACAGCAGATCAGAAATTCCCTCAACAAATCACCAGTACTGTTCCACCACTTAAAAAAAAAAAGAGCAAGGCAACGGGACATGGGCAAATTGCCAGGTTTTGACTCATCACTGAGCCTGAATCTGAAGCACTTCCAAGGAGGTGTCTCAGGCTGCCAGCCAGCAGCAGGGAGAGAAAGCGAAGGCTTTGGGTCACTTGAGGAAAAATGTGGATGAGAAGAACAATTCTGTGGAAAATTTGCATCAACATGAAAGAACAGCAAGTTTTTCACTGCAGTTGTGCTTGATGTGATGAGACACTGCAGCATCCCAGTGGCAACAGCAGCTCCCGAACTCTGATACTCAGCACTGAGGGGAAATAATGTCACTTCTCTTGTGGTTCCCTTTTAGGAGTTTGCTGCCTGGGACAGAGGACATGAAGGGCTCATCAGGAATGAGCAGGGCCAAGGAGAACCAGGGGGAACTGTGATCCAAAGAGTACCTGAAAAGCCAGAGGATGAGGACACAGGGGTTGTGTTTTTACAGTCCCTTCCCAGTTTGTGGCACAGCAGAACAGTGGAGGCAGAGCCCTTCCTGCCTCTGTGTGAGGAGGCCCCAGGCACAGCTGGTGAGCTGCTCCCAGTTAGGTGAGCAGGTATGAAATAATGCCATCTTTGCCAAGGGAACACGCTCAGGGTACTTAATTTGCCCAAACCAATTTTAAATATTCCAAGAATAATAAAAAAACCCACCCCATAACCTTCTTAATGCAGTGCAGAAAACTGACAGGGCACAGTTGCTCTGCTGAGATCTCTGCTTTGCATTTGTTTTACTCTGCAGTTGTTACTTATGAAAGGACAGAGCAGCTGCCTTGTAAAAACCTCATTTTCAGGCAATGTCAGTGTCACACACGCTCTGGCTGTGCAGCCCAGCGTTCCTGCCTCTCCAAGCTGTTCCAGTGCTCTCTGTTTCCCTGGATTTTCCCTCTTTCCTGGTGGCAGACACCGAGCCCTGCCAGAGCACGGACAAACAGCAAAGAGGGCAGGGAGTGGTGCATTCCCAGCTTTCTGGACTTCATTCCCTGGAGGTGATGCCTTTTCTTGGTCTGAAAATCAAGAGCCAAACACGGTTAGAAGGGGAAAAAAGGGATTTTACCTGGGTATTTATTTTAAGGATCCTTGGTGCACCCTGTGCAGGTGGAGCACGCTGGAATGCACATCCAAATGCACACCCAAATGCACACCCACAATAGTTTGGGTATAAAATTATAGGCCTTACCAATTAGCAAATCTATCAAAGATTCCCCAATGAGAGGCTGAGTGAACCCCCCTCCCCGAGGAACTTTCCCCCCCTGGCCAGGCCTAGCTCAGGTTACAAAATGTGTTCCAGAGAAGCCCTCGGTGTCTGAGGCTTCTGAGATGTTTGGTCTCCTGGCTTAAGGGAATATTGGCTCTGTGCTGGGTATCAAAGCTGAAGAATGAGAAGTGTGGGGGCTAAAAGGCCCTTAAGAATACATAAAAGTTATACAAAAGAGTATATAGAGGGGGTATATATAAAAAGCAAAAAAAGCATCCTGGCATCAGGGGATGGGCAGGCTCCACACCCTGCTCCAATCCAGACTCACCGGGTCACCTCTGGGAAATAAAACACCTCCCCACACCCGGTTTTCTCTTCCTTGGAGCCGCCACACTCTGCTGCAGACGCGTTGCCGTGGTGACAGATCCTGGAACAGTCGGGATGAGCAGCTCCTCCATCGGATAAACTGGCGATCCTTCACTTTGTTCTCTGCTACAGAAAACCAAAAATTCAGTTCAGGCAAGGTGATTCAGGCAGATTTACTCCGGTTGTGCAGCGTGGGAGGGAAAGGTGAGAGCCTGACAGGCGCTCACCAGAGGCTGGGTGGGAGATGTGGCCCCGATTTATCTGCGAGCTCTGTGTGTACGGAACGAGCCGTCACACCTTGGGAGAAGTGACCCAAAAGTGACCTGCCAGCAGTGACCTGCTGCCCAGCAGCCTGTTCTCATTTATCCACCCGAATCAACCTCGCTGGCAGCATCCCTTTCCCAGGGCAGCCTGCTCTGTGCGTGCCTGGCCCGTTCCCAGGTGACTGCGCCGAAACAGCTCGGGCTTTCCTCTGAACTCCTCCTTTCTGGAAGTCTCACACAGACCCCTCGTGGGACAGACCTCCTTGCATCTGCGCCTTCTGTTTGCTTACCCCTAACCTTTCCCAGCTCTTTTTTTTTGCCGAGTTCCCCGCGGCTGCTGTCCCGAGCCGTGGGATGGGTGCGGGATTCGGGCTCCCGGGATTTGCCCAGCGCCGGGGTTTGCGCTCTCGCAGCGTGCCCATCGTGGCTGCAATTCCTGCCCCGCAGGGACCCGGGATCCTCTTACGCTGCCTGGCGTCGAGCAGGCTCCGCGGACCGCTGTGAAATACTGCAGCTAAAAATAATAAAAAAAAAAACACCCGCAAAGTCCAAACCCGGAGAGAGCGGGATATTGAAAATTCCGGGGAAAAACTGTAGGAAAGGCTGGGAAGAGGCGCAGGAGCGGCCCCAGGGGGAACCACCGCCGTTATGGGGCGGCTTAAATTAAACCTGCGGGGTTGCCTTTTTTAGAAGCCTGTCACCCGTGTGACCCCGCAGGGCTCAGCCTGTGGCTCCGGGTGTTTGTGCCCGCACAAAGGATGCTTTGGAGCGCTTTGGGAAGCGGAGCCATTCCCGGTGTCTCGGCTCTCCCCCAGAGCTGCTAACCCCAGGCGCACCTGGCTCAGCGGTCCCAAATCCCTTGGGATTTTCCTTGGATGCGGAGCTCCCGGGATGGGTGTGGGAGCACGGCTCCGGTGAGTGCCAGGGGCACCGGGTGGGGGCAGTGGGGCTTTCGCAGCTTTTGCAGCGCTTTTGATTGTCTGGAAGATTAATAATGGATCTCCGAATCCAGGCCAAAGGGTCAGGATTAAATACTTGCTGAACCTGCTTCCAGAGGTTAAATTAATTAACCTTAATTGCAGATCCCGTCTGCAATCAGATGGAAAAGCCCCAGTGCTGTTCTTAAGGGGGGGTTTATGAATTTTGAATGAAGGATTTGGTGGAAATTTCCACATTTTCTAAGGAAAAATCACAATCCAGTAATCTTTGAAATTGTCATTTCCGATTTAAATATTAAAGCAGCACAGGGATTAATGTTCACCGGGTACAAAGTTGTGTTTTGGGGTGTGACTGCCCTTTCCTGGAGCAGCACCGTTCCATTCCAGGCTTTCAGACTGCGTGCCTCTGACTCGTTTGCAAAAACCCTTTCCAGATTTAATCGAAGCCTCTTTGCAGGAGGCAGAATTTGACGCTTTGAACCCAGAGGAGGAGTGTGAAAGTGAGGTTTAAATGAAGCCGCGTGTTTGCATAACAATGAATTCTGTCCGCACAGTCCCGGGGCTCCGATTGTCCATCTGCTCCGGGAGCTCCTCGCATGTAGGTCAGGAGCTTCCAAGTGATGGCTGAGATTAATGTGTGTTAGGGGCCTGCGTTTTCCAAGTGTGCCACAGTTTAATCCTGGCCCTCGTTAGGGTTTTGGGAGCGCTGGGGAGTTCTGCTGCTCCACACGGAGCTGCCCAGCTCAGCCTGGAGCAGCCTGTGCTGCCCAGGGGCTGCAGAGTCTGGTCTGCAGCTCAGGCTCTTGCAGGGGATGCAGCCATGGGGCCCAGCACCTCGCCCTGTTGGGCAATTTGGAGATTTGCTTTGGTTTTCCACCTTAAGAGCAGCATCTCCCACTGTGCTGTGAGGATGGAACCTGGAGGAACCAGGAGGTTCCTGGAAGGAAGCTGGAGGTGATCTCCTGCCGGCCTTAGGTGGGTGTTTAGCACTGCACCGGTGTTTTGGGTGGAGTCACAGAATATCCCGAGTCAGGAGGGACCCACAGGAACATCAGTCCAACCCCTGGTCCCGCACAGACACCCCAAATCCCACCCTGTGCACCCCTGGGAGCGCTGCCTGTGGTTATCTCTAGCACTTGGATGCACAGTGTACAATGAGTGTCACGTTCCAAACCTGCCTTGCTGTCTTTGTGAGCTTTATGCAGCTCCATTTGTTATTCAGGACTTTTCCTTTTGGCTGAAGCTCTGTTTCACAGCAATCAGCTCAGTTTTTGTTAGAAGAGTTGCCTGGTACAACCCCAGTGTCTCCACGTTCATTTTCCAGCAGCAGCTGCTGGGAGCAGCTTCAAGGTGTGCCCAGGCTGCAGCCAGAGCTACCAGCACCCCCTGGTTATTGGAGAGAAAACCCCATCATTAACTGAAAATCTGCAATGTTTACTGACCTCCTATTAGCCCTGTATTGGTGTATTTTAGGCTCACCTCACCTCTCCAGCAGAATTAGAATTACCCCTCCAAAGACCTGGGCCAGGCTCCCTTTTACTGCTTCCTGAAGTCCTTAATTAAGGTAGCAGCTAATTTTGTACAGGCTCCTTTATTTTTTTGCTGTATTTTACGGAGTGATTGCTGGAGCCAGTTGGATGTGTTGCATCTTGAGTGTTACTGAGGCTGGAAAGCAGCCAGAGCAGCCAAGGAGCAAAACTTGCAGGCAGTTCTCCGTGTCTGCAGCAAAGTTATCTGAGGAATTCAGGCTGCGAACAACAAATGGGAATGACACAGATATAGGGAAAGGAAAAAACCCAAAGTGAGGCATTTTATGATTTTGGACAGTTTCCTGCAGTTACATCACTGCATTGCTTTTATTCCTCAGCAAAATCAGAGTCAAGAGATTGCACTTGAGCAGCAGCTCCACTCCTGTTCTCGCTCTCTGGCAGCCTGGGGAGATCCAAGGGGGCTGAGAGAGGTGGATCAGAGGTGATTCCCCACCCCTTTCACACCATGGTGAAATAGCCAAGGGCCAGAATGTTGTGGATATTTCCCAGGATTTTAATTACTTTGTGCCTCGTAGTTGCTACAGTTTGAGTATTCCATGCTTTTTTTAAGAGCAAGGAGACTGAACTTGCTGCGTTCTGAATGTCAGAGCACATTTCAAGGGGAAAAAAACCCCATTGCTCCATGAGCAGCAAGACTAAAGCAGTTTCACCACAGATTTACGTGGTCTCGTCCCTAAAGCACCTCTGCTCCCCACTGTGATAAATGAGGATATCTGAGCTGTGGTTCTCATTTCAGAGGGCAAACCCCTCTCACCCTGGGGCTCATTCAGCCTCAGGTGCACGGGCCCTGGGAGCCTGCTGCACAAACAGGATATGTGGTGCCTGACTTCTGCCTTCCCTTCAGCTGAGGAATGAACGTGGTTCCTCTCTCTGCCTTCAGCTGCTGACTTCCAAGAAACTTTAGGAAATTAATTCTTTTTGAGGCCTTGACTCATGTGTCAAATATGCACGAAATTTGGAGCGAGAGATAGACTGAGCCATTGCATAAGCTCCCTCTCCTTAGGAAAGCAGCCTAATCAAGCTTGTTCCGTAAAAACTCCCCACCCAAAGGCTGGAAATGGAGGTTTTTTACAAACACAGACCCGTGCCAAACAACAGCCACCAGAACCCCCTTGCCCAGTGTCCTTTTTCTTGGCAGGGACACCTGCTTGTGTTGGACAGTGGAGCACGCTTTGTCCTCTGGTTTGAAAGAGGAGTTTACAAGTTAAATGCAATGTCAAGTTCTATTCCCCATCCAAACCCTTAACAAGCTGCCATTAATCAGGCTGGGGGAGAAAGAACAACACAATAGAAGTGTGTTAAGTTTTTTTTCCCCCAATGTTTTGTTGCTGTGATTTCCCCTCCAAGCTCCAGAGCCAACCTGAATTTCCCTTCACTGACAGGTATCCCACTGCCTCAAAATCTGAAAGGTTGGGGTGAGTATTTTGGGCATTTTGTGTTGGATTAATGTTGGCTTCCCTGCACACCCTGGTGAAGTCAGCCCTCAGCTCCTGCTGAGCCTGGGCCCTGCTGCAGTTGATGTGGTCGCTGCCTCCTCCATTTCTGAAGCCCAAATGTGTCATTTTCCCAGGTTTTTTTTTTGGCATGTTCCTCTGGTTTGGATTGTGCCACGTGCTGGGGTGCTCTGTGCTCCTTCCTCTGTCTGGGGGAGCACGGGAATCTTGGTGCTCTTTCCCTCCTGAGCACAGAGGTGCCACTGTGCAGAGCCCAGGGGGGTGGTGGTGCCAGAGAAAGCCCCAGGGAGGAGCAGAAGCTGCCTGCAAAGCCCAAGGATGGAGCAGCACCACTCCAGAATGAGCTGTGCTCCCTCTGCCACTGCACTGATCCTTGCACAAAACCCTGCCTTGGTTACACGGTTCTCCCCCAAAAGATGTGTTTGGGCTCGTTAATTTTGAACCACAGTGCCCTGGGAGTTTGATTAAATGCTTTTTCATTTTGATACTCAGGGTGATATCAACTTTTGCAATCAGTTGAATACCAGCAGATTCAGTTTGACACTCAGGTTTAGGACTTGCTCATTTTGATCCCAGAAGGTGTCCAGAAGTCCCTGCTTAAAGAACCTCATGTCTGAGGGTCCTTAGCTTGTCCCCTCCTTTGAATATTCCCAGCCAGGAATCACTCTTTCTCCTTGCCTCAAATATTTTGGAACCCTGGAGGGAAAGGTATCAGGGGGTCAAGAGAGAAACCTTCTTCTTTGGAGGCTGCAGAGAAAGATCCAGAATTCTGTCACAAGGTTTTATTCTTCTCCATCTTGTCCCTTATTCACTTGCAGTGCAAGAAGAAAGTGTAATAGTTCCATGAAGAATGTGGACTTTTGCACAGAATCCATCCCCCTGGTGCCCAAACACTCTGGTATGTGAAAGGATTGTTTGCTCAAGAAAAGGAAAACAGAAAATGCAAAGTTTTGGCAAGCCCTGGGTTCACGTGCCCCAAACCCCAGGTAGGCACCTGCACAAATATTGTTTGCATACAAATAAATCTGTGTACACAGAGGTGGAGGAAAAAAACCCCTAAAATCCACTCTGTAGGAGCCAAGCCCTGCTCTCCAACCCTCACAGTGTGCAATTATTGAAATAATTACTGAAGGAACTGCATTCAAGGGAAAAAGAGAATAAACATTTTTGCTGAAGGCTGGCAGGTTCACACTCTGGGACTTCTCTGGCATTTTTAACTCTCTGGCTGAATTTAAAGCAGAGCATTTTTGGCTGCACCTGTAGGTTGTTTTTGCTTTGGTAAAATGCCTCCACAGCCCCTCCAGCCTCTCCACCCCCTGTCTCCAGTGCTGATGGAAGCACCACACACTCACAGTGTCACCCCACAGACTGGGTTATTTTTTCTCACTTTCACTTCTCAGCACGTACATGGGAATCATTTCACTGGTTTCACCTGAATTGATAATCTGTTTGTCCACCAATTCACCAGGACCTACAACCAGCTGGCTAAAACTTGAGTATCCCCCCATAACTTTCATATAGAAAAATTATTTCCCCTTTTTTGTTAGGGAATCTGTAGCCCTAACGAGGGCTCGTGGGAAATTTATTATTTCACCCAAGAATTCCTCGAATTCCTGAGTGCAGGCTAACGAAGAACTTGTGGTACACAAAGTTTTTTACGCTTTCAGGTCTTTATCAGAAACTTGTGCAGTGTTGTTTATGGACCTGTCCAGATTCAAATGTGGTTCTTACCCCACTTTTGTTAAGACTCAGTAGATGCCATGGCGCAGAATAAACCCTGATACCTGATCAGGATCCCTGGAAATGGAAGTGATTGCTGACTAAAGTGTTTATTTATGGTCAAAGATACCAGAGATGAGCCATGGAGTCAGCAGGACCATCATTCTCTGACAGAGCTGAAATGCATCCCTCACACTAATGCTTCTTACCCAGTGCTTGCCTCTCTTCCTGTTCTCCACACCCACCACACCTTTATATTATCAACTATCAATTTATGTGAAAAATGTCCCTTAATGCTGTTGCTCTGTGCCCCTTTGATTGTGATAAACTGCTCCAAGTCCCACCTTCCTGCATCCTGCACCTCCAAATGTGAGTGTCTGCCTACTCAGCAGAGACATTCTGTCTTCAAAAGACAGTTTTTTATTCTCCTGGTTCCAATTACACTCTAAACACTGAGATTATAAAAAGGTATGATCTCACTGCTGAAGTGTCTCCAACCACCAGTGGACTAAAATTGTTATTCAGTGAACAAAATGCAGCATTTTACAGCTCTTTTGAACACTGTTGTGGAACTCTTCAATTCAATATTGGCAGCTTGCACACCCAAATTGTGCTGGATTTTAAAAAAGGATGGAGGGGAAATGAAAATATTTTGGCAGAGGTGTGGTGGTCCCTCTTCTCTGCTCCAGCAACAGAACACAGGATGTTCAAGTCAGGAGGGAAAATTACTGAAAAACTGGGAATTCATGGTGCTTGTCCTGCCCACAGTCGCTTTTGTGCAAATGGTGACAGGAGAGCAGCCAAGAAAAATGAAATTTCCCAAATCTCAGGGCCAGAGACTGGACTGTGCAGTAAATTCCTTTGACAGGAATTCCTGAACTGTTCCTACATCAGCAGCATCAAACCTCCTCAGGTGCTGCCCTGGAGTTACACGTGGAGGGTGCATCAACCCTCCCAGCAAAGGCTGTGTGGAGGCAGCTCTGCTTTAATATTTTACATCTAGAGGTCAGTAAAAAACTCACTGGGGTCAGGTCAAGCAGAAAAACGTGGATTATTGGGGAATACGTGTATATTCTGTACATTCAGGTTGCTTTCTAGGCTGACATTCACAATCACTGCTGCTTTAACTTGGTCTCCCTGTACAAAACCTGGCAGGGCCACTTTGTGCTCACATCTTCTCTTGCAATGGAGCACAAATCGTCAGCACTCAACTGCAGAAACACTCTTTGTGTGTCTGCTTTGAAGTGAGCACGGAGATAATACAAAACATTCAGATTCTCTTGTGCTCCTACAATTTCCCTGCTCAGAGTCCCATAAATTATCACTTGATGGGCCTTTAAGATTCTGCCTCGGTGGAATTTATTGGGCAAATACCAAAAGCAAGCAAACAAGTCAAGAATGAAACCCAGCTTCCAATGTGAGGGTGGTGTTCAGCGCTGAATTGTCCACAGAAATTGTAATTGCTTTCTAGCAGGAAGCAGAAGATGCTAAATCTCTTTCAGAAGTAGAAATTAGTCATTCACAGATCAAACTCCATTCATGTGCAAAGACCACTCGTCAATAAATTGCAGCTGCCTGAAAATAACTGCAAAGCAGTGGAGAATGCTTATGGGTGTTTGTCAAGTTAATTACTTATGTAAAATTGCATCTGGTGGATGGCACTGATGAAGCTCATGATTCTCAGATATTTCCTTGGCCTCCAGAGTGATTTGCTCAAAAAGTATTTCTTCGGAAAGAGAACTCATCAAGGATCTTTTGACAAAATGCCTTTTCATTGGAAAATGAGATTCACACCCAGAAGTTTTGCATGGAAACCAATTTATTTTGGTGAAGCTTTTGCCAGGGAAGGTCTCGGAGTTCTAACACAAAGTTTCTGGTTCAGATGAGCCATCCCTTCGTTCCCAATTATCACACAGTCTAGGCCAATGGCTTGGAGCAAAGAAGGTCCAGGATTTTGCTCCTATTTTTGTGTATTTATACAAAGTAAACCAGTTCCATCAGCAGAGGCTGAAAGACAAAAAAAAAAGAAGAGAAAAACCAGCCACCAGGGCTGGGTTTGGGTGTCCCACTTGGGTCTGGCAGAACCTGAGGACTTGGCATGGACAAAAGAGACTTTACCCCTAACTTTTGTGGTGTTTTGTTGACAAGTTTCAAAATTGATCTTGGCTGTGTCCTCTAAAGCTGCTCAGCCTCTCCCAGCACCATCCCCTTTCGTACTGGGTAGAGTCTAAAAGGCCATTTTCCTCCCTCTCTTGTAATCTTCCCCTCACAGCCTCTTGGAGACATCACAGAAAAGGAGAGATTAAACCTTTTTTTTGGAGTTTGGGTGGCTGCCATCGTGCCAGCAGCGTGTAGGCCCTCAGTGATGGACAGCTGGAGAATACCTTCAGCCATAAATTTGGTGCTGGGATTGCAGAAGTGACCTCAAAAAGCACAGGCTGCCTCCCAAAATACCCTGAGGAAGAAAACTTCTGCCACAGCAACAACAAACCCATGAAAAACACACGGAGCTGGGTGTGCACCCATTTATTTGATTATCTGGAGTCTCCTAAATTCATGGAATGCCATTTGCCTTGGGGAACAGGCACTTCTAGAGCTGCCTGGTGAAAAAAAAGGCTGCCAGTGCCACCTCACCTGCATTTCCAGCACCTCCCCTCAGTGGGTGATGCCCTGGTGCCACTCCTCAGCAATCCCTGTGGGATCCAGCTCCTGTTTGCTGTCCTCATTTATGAATCACATCCCTGTTCCTGGGGGAGAAGGGATGGCCTGGACTCTGGGATGCTTCCTGCTTCTCTTTTCCCGTGGGGGCTGCGTTCCTGATTCTGCTTCCCATTTCAGCTCAGCTGAAGGAGAATCCCAGTGGGCGCTGAAGGAGAGGAAGGAAGGTCCTTGTGCCTTGGGAAGTGCTGACCTGGGTGCTGCACCCCAGGAGATGGGAAGAGCACATGGCCAAAGGACTGGTATTGCTGATGGTGATGTGAGAGAGGGTCTCCTCCAGCCTGGGGGAGGCCCAAAGTCCTGGCCAGAAAGTGAAAAGACGAGCGGAGTCTCCGAANAAGCTGAGAGAGCTGGAGCTGCTGGATTTCCAAAGGAATGGCTGGATCAAGGGACAGAATCATTCCCTGCCTGGTGAAACCATGAGAAATAACCACAGAGGGGTTGGTCAGGGACCACTGTCTGCTCCTCAAGGCAGACCACGATGATATCAAGGATGAGCCACACTCCTGAGGATCCAGGGAAGAACCTCCCTGAGCAGGATCAAACACTGAGCTGTTGTTTATGACTGGCTCCAGGAGATCAGAGCTTCATGCAAACAAAAACTTGCCTGTGGCCGGAGAATTCAAGATAAATTCCGTGTAACTTCTTATTTTCAACTTGCCACTGGAAGTCTTCATCCACTTCCAAAGACAGATTTGGAAGCAGTGCTACTTGGAATTCTTCAGATCTCCTGGGATGTTTTATGTCAATGGGGTTTAATTTTTGACTGCAGAGTTGATTAGATGAGTCAAAGTAAAAGAAAACTTGGGACAGCCTGGAACTGAAGTGGCCATCACCTTTATTCTCCAGGAACCTGCTGCTTTGGGATGGCATTTTCAGACAGTTACCATTTGGGATCCAAATAGCCTCTATAAAAAAATGCCAGGGGGGCAGCTGTAACTCCTGCAACATCACCTGAGTGGGAATTTTGTTCCTTCTTTTAGAGGCCGTGGGGAAAACAGGGCTGCTAGCCAGGGGAGTGCAACGTTCATAACATTTGAATGCCACTCAGTCTGCTGAGGAGTGAGTAACTCTTAATTTGGGTTCTGTTTATGTTTTGGACAGCAAGAGCAGACTGTTTATGCTGCAAGCATGTTGGTGAAACTCTTCCTAGGCAGGCATGTGAGATTTTACAGATATTTGGAACAAATTCGCAAACGCTACGAGTGGTAAGAATGCCAAAAAAAAAAAAGAAATCAAACTTAAATCAGTTTTTCTTAGTGAAGAAGGATGTGCAAGTGGAGGCTTTTGGAGAGCCTGCCATTCTGTGAGGAGTTTTCTCTACAGGTTGCTGAGAGATTTTTCCCTCTTCATTCCCCACATCCCATCCAGAGAAGGGAGGCAGACGCCTCAGATGAAGGAGGTGGCTTTGCAGATGGGATGTTCTCCTCCAGGGTGGAGTTTCTTGTGCAGGGACACCTCCACCTGCACCTGCCTGGCCCAGGGACACCACTGGGGTTCACTCCTGCCTGATTCCCATGGCTCACTTTGCCTCTCACCCCCTAGAAGTGGGGTAACGCTTCTCCAGCTGACTCATGGCTGGGGGGAGAAGTTAATGTAGGAAATAGATGTGTGCAGTGAACAGCTCTGTTTTCTGTTCTACAATCCTCCTCCCTGTTCTGAGTGGGGTTTTTGTTGTTTCCACAGTGTCTCCCTCTTTGTGAACAGAGTTTGCAGTGTTAGTAAACATTGGAGATCTTTTCCTTGTCGATTTTACAGTGATGAGCAGTGCTGGCAGGATTCTGAATGATGAATTTGTCCCTCACAAAGCCACTGCTGGTGCCTCATAAACAGTTGTGGAAGTGTTGAAAGACCAAGGGAGCTGTGCCTATTTCCACTTCAGGGATGGGAAATTGAGGCATGGGGAGGCTGTGGACCCTTCCTGAGCAAAACATCTTCCAAATACGTTCCAGAATAGTCAGAACTGAGTCCTCATTGCAGCAACACCCAGGAGTCTTGTGATGTTCAGCTTATCTTTGCTTCCTCCTTTCTCACTGAGGGATGGAAGTGTAAAAAGCCAAGAGGAGGAGCGAAAATTGGAGATTTAAGTCCTCTTATGCCTCACAAAACAGCTCTGAGGTGGCCTTTGCAGCACGATTGACTGCCTGGAGGCTCTGAACCTCTGGGTGCTGCTCTGGGCACAGCTGGAGCACGCCCTGGTGCCCGTGGGTGGGTGAGGAGCCCAGCAGGGCAGCAGATCTGCGTGCTCAGGCGTGGGAGCTGCCCTGAGCGGCCCTTCCAGAGCCCCTCACACAAATCCCAAACCCAGGGACACGTGGGAATGCCACAGCAGGGCTGGCAGTCCCACCTCAGCCTTTCTCGTCCGCTGTCCCCGAGCCCTGTGACTTCCCTGGGTCATGAGAGGACCTTGGGGGATTGGCCTTGTGAGGATTTGGGAAGTTGCAGCTCCTCTCTGGGTTTCAGCCCAGCCCAGGACAGGACAGGAGCCCTGTGAAGTGCTGATTTCATCCTTGCTGTGCACTGCAAGCAGCAGCAAGGCTGGGACAGAACAGAATAACCCAGAGTGGGGCACTGGAAGGGCTCTCAGATTGAGAGTGGTGACAATAATCTGAGATATCCCCTCATCTTCTGAGGATGGAGGGAGAACAGCAAACAGGACTGAGCAGGATGATCTGTTTTTATTGTAGTGTGATCTCACAGTTGTGATTTGATGCTTTGGGAGCTCCAGGTGTACAATACAGTGGATATTCCCTGCTACTGCCTTGCTACTTCACACTTCCCCCCAGCTGATTCCCACTGTATCACCAACAAAGGCATTCTGCCATTCTTGGAAATCTCCTTATTGCATTTAACTCAATCTCAGAGCCAGTAAAACGTTGAAGATCTGCTGATTTCAATTACTCCCTTGAGTGACTTGACTAAGTGGTTTCTGGTAGAGCCACAGTTTGAGCCCTTCACTGCTTTAAATCCAAAGCCTTTGTAGTTGGTGCTCATTATCATCTGAAATTTGCCACGATATTGTTGTGTATACTTTTATTGTACATTCTGTCTTAAAACCACATTATTTCCTTATTAACACCTAGCTCTGTGAAGAGAATTAAGTGGCTTAAAGCATCACACATGAATATCCAGGTACTCTGGAAAAGAAAGCTGGAATTAATGGAGCTGGAAAATGAGAGTGACTGCAGCAAGCAGGAGCTGTGACAGGCTCCAGGGGCAAATGAGGCTCTTGCTGAACTCCTCACTGGTGCCATGGTGTGGGGGAAATGCAGAATCAATTGATATAACAACTCAAATTCAAGACCAGTTCTAAATGATGGACCTGGCAAGTCACGTGCAGCTCTCAGCAGAGCCCCTTTTTAATTGGTTTTTTCATAAAGGACATTCTAAAACTTTTATTTTTTTCCCCTTTCCTGGCCATACTCCACGCTGGAAGGAGCAATACTTCTCTCATGTGGTTAGAAATACCCACTTGGCCAATGATCTCATGCAGCAGGGCTATGGAATGATGCTCTGTGCTGCCATCAGTGATTAACACACTGCACCCAGCCATTAATTATCTTTAACCACTCACAGCTCAGCACTCTGGTCTTTTCCAGTATATTCCAATGGAAGTCTCAAAAATTGTCATATTTTCTTTCTGTCTTCCTTAGAAATGCTTTAGGATTTTATGTTTTCAGTGAGGGCTCTTTGAAATACTTCAGATTTTGGAGACCCCTGTCCTGGAGCACGTTGCTGTGGCAGTGCCCAGACTGAAATCCAGTGCTGCATCTCAGATCTCCTGGGCACCTTCATTCCCAAGGACATGTGGCAGAAAATCAAAAACTCCTTTGTATCTGAGAAGCCAGGAACTGCCTTCCTGAGGGCAGAACCTCAGAGTGGGGTTGCTGAGCACTCCAAATCTGTTCCCTCCTCCAACAGAGGGAATTGAGAGGCTCTGTGACGATGCATTTAATCAGAAATGAAGGCGTCACCCATCATTTCTGTGCAGTGGTTTCTCTGTTCTGCCATGGGGCACCAGCAGAGCACAGCTGAACTGCCCCTGACCCAGGCCACTGCCCTTCATGGTTTGTGCTTTTCCTAGAGTTTTGCTGAATAGAAACGTTTCAGTTTAAAAAAAGCAAGGATTTATTCCACGTTCACATTACATCACTCCATGTGACTCCTTGGGCAGCTATTTTTGTAGCCTCTGGTGATATCACTGAGTTCCTAGAATCAGGATGATAAATTTTAGCACTGAACTTTTATTTAGTTGGGGAACTTCTGTATTTTTTTTTTTTTTGACTGCAGAGTTCCTCATTTTACTTCTCCTTCAAGCCTGGCTTTCTGCAAACTGTCTGTTTACCACGCTGGGTGGAGTGTGCTGTTCTCTCCAGAATACCTGCATGGGAAAATGTTATTTCTCTTTCCTCTCCCATCCTCTCTCTCTTTTTTTTTTTCCCCTTAATTTTATGTATTTGTGAGAAATCTGGGATGACAATCCCATGTGTTTTAAACCTGCTTTATAGTAACACGTTGCACACTTTCATGGGGCTCTGCATAAACAAAAACTCTGAGTTCAACATCTTTTTATGTACCCCATGCACCTTTATTCCAGAAATTACCACCCCAGATGTTTATTTAGGGTTTACCTGTCAAGGATTTTCAGGTTATCTGTAGAATTTTTGTAAACACAGCCCAGCTTTTTAACCCTTCAAATCAAACCACGTGGGATTTCGGCTTTACTGTCAAAACTGTTCTAAGTATTTTTATGTCATATTGGTATTTTTTCTGTGTTGGAGAAACAACTCTGTGTTTATGCTGCTCAATGAAACAAAGGGCAAGCGTGGCAAAATGTGCTCTCCAGGATTTTGTGAGGGAACAAGAGCACCACTAAAGCTGAGCCATAATTGCTCTGAAAAGCCTGGGCTGTCCTGGCTTAGCAGATCCAGATTCCAACAACTATGGAACATTTGGAGAACAGATCTGCATCTAAATCTTGTGTCCTAAATACTTTTCTAATTAGGAGATGCACAAGTAATGTATATTAATAGTAGATTACTTATTTTTCAATAATAGATTATTGATTTTATCAATCCCTGCGTTTTGAAGTAGCAGCTAAAAGGATAAAATACTTGCAGGTTGTTTAGTTTAAAGATGCTATTTTAGAGACTCAACATAATCCAGAGATTTTAATTAAAGTAAAGAACAACTAAAAGGATCTTTCCCTCCAAATCTAAACAGGATGAACAAAGAGCAATATTAGCTGCCAAGAAGTCATTTGTCACAGTGCAAGTTATTTCTAAATGGCAATTGAAAAGCCCTTGGCTCTGGTATTTCAAATACAAAATCACAGTAAGCTGAACACAAATCCCAAAAGGCAACTTGGAGAAAGCATAAAAGACTTTCAAACGCCCAGAAATAGAAAATCAGCCTCCAATTCAGGAAAACCTTTCACTGATGGCTACAACACGGGAGGTGATAGTGGGAGAGAACCCTTTTGTGTTTGCATACAGCACCCTTCCTGATCATCTGCCACTGGATTTGTCATGGTTTGATGGAGAATACCTACAAATACCCAGCACAGCACCTGTTTTCTGAGTTTCTCTAATTCTTACTCGAATCTTATCAGTCCCTACAAGATGACTATAAAGGCATGTGAGAGGTGCTTGTCTTATGAAAAGATCTATTTTTTCTGTCATCCTTTTCTCTCCCCCAGCTGAAGACTCCTAATGCAGTTAGTTGCTTCTCATGTGCGAGCTGGTTTATCTCTCTCCAAATCCCTGGTGCTCTTTTCTGTTCCTCACAATTTTGTTACACATCAGTTGCAGGGCAGGAACAGACCTTCCTGCTGTGCTCAAAATGTGGGCACAGCCCGAAATTCTCCGATTTAAGCAAATACTCTCTTCTGTTTTGTTGTCACCCCTCTCCCATCCTAAACCCCTGACGTTGTTTCTTGTTTTAACCACGGCTGAGCACTGAGCTGGCATTTTTAGGGAGCTCTGCCCAGTGAATCCCACCTGTCTTTATGTGGTTGGGAAGAGCTAAAGCAGAACCCCTGACTGATAACTCACAGTGCAGGCTGTCTTCTCCTAGATTGTTGCTTTGCATCCATTTGCATAAGGTGCAATCTACTATTTCATCATCTAATACTGCACTTTCTCAGTGTCTGTGCTTTAGCCTCAAGTATCTTGAAAATTTTTGTTCATCAGCAAACTTTCTTGCCTTCCAGCTTACTCCTGTTGTTATTTCTTATGGCCTTTTGAAGAAGTCACATGGGCTTTCTCCAAACCAGCTAATACCTGTGGCAGGGAAATTAATTAGAATGTATATGGAATCTTGAACAATAGATTAAAAAAAAAAATTAACAGCTGGAGCTCTTGACTGTACATGATGATATTGCTGCTCATGTGAGCGTGATAAACAGCTGAGTAAGCAGGGCTGGCCTTTGAGATCTCCTTTGCATATGCAAAAAGCTCCTCTTTGTGGGATCAGTTTCCAGCTGCTCAGGCTGCACTTTCCCAGCCAATAACTCCGGCTCTGTGGGCTGCTGCCAAATGGGGAGATTCCAGTCCCTGCACACCTCAGCCTTCCCTGGCCGTGCTCGAGGAGCGCTGGGATGGGGAGGTCAGGCAGGAAATCAAATCAAATCAAATCAAATCAAATCAAATCAAATCAAATCAAATCAAATCAAATCAAATCAAATCAAATCAAATCAATCAAATCAAAGCTGACTCACGGTGCGGTGTCGTGGGTGCTGAGCCAGGGTGAGAGGGGCAGAGGCTGCAGCTGGGGCTGTTCCTCCGGCATCCTTTGGATTTTATATCCTTGTCAAGTCTTCTTTTACAAAATATTCTCTTCTGAATGTTCTCATCGATTTGAAAGCCTGCTGCAGCAGAACAATCCCATTTTCTCAGGATATAATGGCACAGTTACGTGTGCTGTTAAACTGCACCTCAGCCCTAAAGCACAGCTCCTGCTTTTTATTCACGCAGGAAGAGATGAGGTTCAGAGAACTTAACCAAACCCTGGTTTTCTCCACGTTGTCTTAACCAAACCCTGGTTTTCTCCACGTTGTCCTAACCAAACCCTGGTTTTCTCCACGTTGTCCTAAGCAAATCCTGGTTTTCACATCCCTGCAGAGTGAAACTTGAACGCCTGACTGCTGGTCTGCACTGTCGGACCTGTGAGCGCATCCCCTGGGAGAGGTTCCACTCACCCTGCTGCTGCTGCTGCTGGAAGGGAAAGCTTGTGCCTGGAAATTGAGGCAAAAAACCCAAAAGTTGATAAGCAACTAACTGCACTATGAATCTTCAGCTGGGAGAGAAAAGGATGACAGAAAAAATGCAGTTCTTTTCATAAGACAAGCAGCCTGACTCAGTTAATCTGTCTGAGAGTGTGAGTCTGGCGAGAATACCTTACCAAACTTTTTCAGCTTCATTCTGTGGCTTCTCTGGGTGGGAATGCACCCCCTCGATCCGGGATGCTGATTTAAGCTCCTGGGTGGCAGCGGCTCTGGCAGGGCAGGGGGAAGGCACAGAGCAGTGCCCGGGGCAGGCGCTGATAAGGGCTGCCTGATAACAGTGGCTCTTTATTGACACCATATCGATGAGGAAATCAGAATAACAGGTTCAGGGGAAGCTGAAAAATCCAGCAGTTCAGGCTGTGTGAAGGTGGAACTGAAGGAGCTGTGTGGCACATCAACAGCTGCTCCACTGTGACACGCTGCCTTTCCTAATGGCATTCATTAATTGTAAAATGCTAATGAAGAGCAGGGCTGTTATGCCTTGTATTAAATAGCTGTGGTAAGGATAGTATTTGTAGGGCTTATTGCTTTGGAAGTTTTTCTGCTGCATTCAGTTATTGTGGAAGGATAATTCCGTATTCTCGCCTTCTGTGATAAAAGTTTTCCTGGAACTGCTGTTCCTTCAATGAGGAATGTGGTATTGAATGGAAAACTACCCATTTTCATGAGAAAATAATTGTTAATTTTAATAACCTGCATAAAGGGTTATTTACAATACTGTTCAATTTGGCTACCTAGGATTTTATGTCTTTGTCGAGTCTTTTAACAAAGTAATATTTTCAATATGCTGTTATTTTTTGAAAGCCTGCCCAGGTTTCTGCCGCAGCAGAACAATCCCATTTACTCGGGATTAGTAAATTCCACAATAGCAGCTCCTTCCAAGTAGTGCCTTCAGACCAAAAAGTGCAAAGTAAAGGTGATTAGGACACCTCGGCTCCTTGCCAAATTCCAGAGCAGGCTTCCCTGGCAATTATCATCCCAAATGTTTCATGGGAGTTGCTCCACAGCAGTTCCACTTTCCTCCAGGAAAAGCGATTTGATAGAAAGGGAGTCTGAGCAGTTCCTACCTCTCGCCCATTTTACTATTTGTTGTTCCATGTCACTACACAGCAGTGGCATATTTTGTGTAAATTCTTTCCATTACTCACAGAGCCACACAAACAGCTCGGAGCTTTCCTCGGAGAATTCTCGACTTCCTGCAAAAACAAGCGACAAAAAGCCACCAGGAAAAGTAACCAAAGACTTTTAATCACTTGAGTCTATTTCCTATCCCTAAGAGAAACTAGGATTTTCCACGTGCTTAAGTGAAATACTCAAGTGAATTACATGACGTTAAACTAAATAAATCCACGATATTTTATTGTGTCAAATATGAGAATGGATCCTGTTTCTTATCCTTACTCAAAGACTTCCTGGGGTTGATCCAGAAATGGCAATTCCTCTTGAGTAGCTCTGTTTTATACAATATCAATAATATACTTTATTCTTAGAGACCTGAAAATCTGAATTTAGGCATTTGGTTGTAATGGAAATATCCTGAACTCTCCTAGGTATAAACAAAGCAGGGCTGAAAAATTACTTTATATTATAATATATTTAATAATAATATATATACTGTATATTGTATTTTAAATATTATGAAATTTGCTTATAAAACATGCAATTTTTATTTTAAACAAAACAATGTCTATAATTATCAATACTTCTTTAAGAATAAGTGCAGTTGACTGTTATCAAAAGATAAATGGAGAGGGAGAGGGGGAAAAAAGAAGGCAAATAATTTTGCTTGCATTCTTGTCAGCCAAGAGCGTGATCCTACTTGAAAACTTGATACATCAAAATCCATTTCTTGAGGAAATAATTTATTGCTTTGTACTGAATGTTTCACTCAAATATTTAGTAAAAAGAGCCAATTTTGAAGGCTGAAAGCTACAAGAAGTGAGATAATTTCCCCACAGAGTGCTGGGGCAAGGCATCAGAAGATTACCTGCACCAACATAAGATATTTTTGGTCACACTGTTCCTCATTCACAAGAACGAGGTTTTCACAAGAGGAGGAGAAAATCCACGGGGGTTTATTTTCAAACCCCAAGCTGGAATAATAATAATAATAATAATAATAATAATAATAATAATAATAATAATAATAATAATACATTAATAATGTAAATGCGTTATTACATACAATAGCCTACATTGCTATTCCTTTCCATCCATTCAACTTTGTACATGATAAGGGGGAAAAAATAACCTTTTTTTTTCATTTCCTGTCTAGAAGTTGGTGTGTGAACACAGAATCAGTTCTTCTAAGTTACAAATACTGTATGAAAAGCAAAGGCTTTAGCTTGCCTTAGATTTTGCTTTTTTTGGGCATTTCTTTGGCCTCACTTTGAAATCAAATGGATGTCTCAGCAACAATGTTCCAGCAGTTACTCAAGTCCCTGTGTCACCGTTCCGTTCCTAGGGAGGGCAGAAGAAAGCCTTGCATAATTCGTTGCTAATGCAAAAGCTTCTGTCTCCACCAGAAATAGGTTTGAAGGTGAGGAATGTCTGAATAAATGAACGTGAATACCTGGGAGTATTAGATGTGTATCTCCAAAGTATTAAAAATACTCAGGTACAAGGCAGACATGTCCACACTCATTTCTCTGCAGTTGCTGAGAGGCTGAACAAATCTCCTAACGCAGCACACTGGGCTCTGCACCCAGCTCCAGCAGGAGACTCGTATGTTTGCATTCCTTTGGCCTGATGTCTTTGCTAATTACTGCTCAAGTAATTTACTTGTTTTGCTCGTAGCATTGTTTTGGGTTTTTATTATCTTGCAAAAAGAAATTGAAAAAAAGAAGTTCTTTCAGAAATAGGACCAAAGTGAACGTCTTGTATTAGAAGCTTTAATCGTCGTTCAGCTGACTTTTGTGTTGTCAAATACAGCAGAAGCGTGTCCTGATGTATGTAATCAACCTGATTACCACTGTCCAGCCTGAGAAATGAACGTGCAACAGCAAAAAAGGCCTCAACAAATGAAACATCTGACAAAAACATCCCCCACCTTTACAATCAGACAGCAAATGAGCCATATCCATATGGAATAGCATAGCTACACTGGTGTATCATGTTTGTGCTTCCCAGGGGCGCTTCTCCTGATGCCTTGTGCTGGCACAGAGCAGTGCTGACCCTTGGGAAGGATGTGTCCATCAGCCCACAGCGAGATTTCCCCCAGTGCAGCTCAGGGGAGCTCTGGAGAGCTCCGTGCTTTGGGCAGGGCTGGTAGGAACCTACCCTCGTACAGCCACCAAACCTCATCAGCTGCATGGCCAAAATCCTGCCCTGCTGGCACATCTTCATGGGTGCCCTGCTGCTGAAGGTAGGTGCTTGCAACACGGTTTTTAATTGTCCTGGCCCTCAGAGCACTAATTGCTCTATAGGACATGCAGGATGAGAATCAAAGGCTGGCTACAGCAGGGGTGTATTGCCAAAAGTAACGCAGCCCTTTGATCACCTATCTCTGTTTATCTGCATGTTTGAGATGAACTTGAAAGCCAGTGGATAAATAGGCTGGAGCTGAAAGCCAGATAGATTTTTTTTTTCTTATTTTGCATCGCTTTTTGTACCAGAACCCAGTTGCTGAGAGCTCCATTTCTCTACGCAGGCACATGGCTAAAATGGACTTTTGTCTTGGTGCTGCCTCCACGAACCTTTGAGTGATGCAGGTATTTATGACCTTATACCCACATGCTAATTAGTGTGTGTTATCTGGGAGCAGCAGAGCTGCAGAGCACTTGGATGGATTCGCTGGCTGCTTTGGGTTTCCTTGTCTCTGGCATCTGCCTTTGATAAAGGAGTGACGTCAGCAGGGCAGGAGTGAGGGTTTCTGTGCACAACACAAACACATCACAGGGAGAGCGGGTTCCTCACCACAACTGTAAAAAAACCACCTGGGCTTGCTGATGAAGAGACAGAACAAATATGATTTGTGAGGAGATAAAGGAAGGTTTGTGTGTTTTTCAGCTACAGTCTGATGCACAGCCTCCCATCTCACCCTGTCCCTACTCATTCCACACTCCTGATTCCCCACAGAAAAATGAAATTTTGCTGTCATCCTGTACATTATTACAATGAACAGCTGTAATTCTTCTGCTTGTAGAGAAACTGAGTATTGAATGGAGTTCATTTACCACGAGAAACTGTCAGTGCACAGCTTAATGCCATACTAAATCAGATGGTAAATCCTTTATGTAGCTCTCTATCAGGTGTAATTGCTCTGCTGCAGAAGAGGTTTTGAGGGTATGTTCAGGCTGGGATCTAAAAATGTTCATCAGGAAAGAGCTATTTATGCTTTGTTATTTTTAAACCGTAGTACCTAGCTCTGAAGAGATTTTGTTGTGGTTAGACTTTTTCAGAAAGTCAAAATAAACCAAATAAACCAGTTTGGTTAGGTTTCAAAAATAGAATACATGTGTAAATCAAAGTGCTGTATTTATTGTCTCTGCAGTAGGAATGGCTGTTCAAATAGACACAAATTACAGCCTAGATTTTTAATTTTTTAAAAATTGTTCCTCTTTTTGGAGGTCAAATGATGCTTATTCAGACTGAGTTGTTATTCACTATGCAGGTGGCACTCATCAGTTCAGCATCTCCACATGAAATTTATAAAGCATTATTCTAAAATTATTTCCATGCTTTGATATTCTCAGTATCAGATATTCTCAGTCAGTAGGAGATTCCCAACTGACCTGGTGCATTTGTCATGTGCTCTTTGAAACTTCCTATGTTCTCAAAGGAGATTTACCCAGACTCCAAATCCTTTCCAAAATTATTTGGAATTTAACTGCTATTCCTCTGACACATTTCCAGCTACGGGGAAAAACCAGTTCTGGTCACCTGATAAAATACATCTGTACCCATCAGACACAGCTTCACAGAAAGCACTTTGAAGCCACGTGGCTTTAGGGATATTTCCTATTTGATTTTTCTCAGCTGGTCTGTACAAACAGACGGGCACCAAGGTGTGGAACAGCAAAGGACTCAGAGGACAGGGGCTGGCTCATGGGGGACAATCCTTTGTGAGCAGGACCTGCACTTGACATCTCAGGTTTCAAAGCTCTGAGCAGCATTCTCGCGTGTCACAGCTTCTTGCCGCACCGGGAGAAAGTGAAATCTCGGTCATAAGCGCTGCAAATGAGTGTCTAAAATTCAGGAAAGCCGCTTAGCTCAGCCAGTCTGGAGAGGAGGCTGAGGGAACTGGCTGGGGGAGTGCAGTGCCTCTGAATTTTCCTAGAAGCAAATTGCATTGCGCTGAAATTGGAGAGCTCTGCTGCACTGCACACAACAGGGCCAGAGACACTGGATATCTGCAATGCCATAAATGACAGAGCAGCACATGCAGGGCTGGAAACCGCTGCAGAGTTGGTTGAAAATCCTAAGAATCTTTCGTGTAAAATTATCAGTGAGGAAGGGCTAATGTAACTTTATTTTTTTTCAGTAGGAGATTGTTGTTTGCTGTTTATAGAGCTGCACTCTCAGAATAATTTAATTACTGCAAGGCTTAATGAAAAGCCGTTTCAGTTTTACTCTGAAGGGTTCCCACACAAAGTGGTATTGAAAATCTACGTAATTGATGTTTTCATCCAACATATTTATTGTTAATTTTATAGAAAGACGCCATGTAAGTATGAACACCTAATAGATTATAGTAAAGAGATGGAATTAATTCTGAAATATGTAATAGAGGATAATAGTCCTCTATGGAATAGTGTTTTTTAGATAAACGAGTTTCTTAAATGAAAATGTTAAAGCACTGAAAAGAAAGGAAAAAATGAAGATACTAACTTCACTTTCTACACAGAATAAAGCAGTGAACAGATGAGGCAAAACTTATTTTCAGCATTGTGAAGGCAACCATGGCCCAATGTCTTCACCTGGGGGTGTAAAATGTAACAGAAAGAACTTTGCAGGACAGCTCTTGGTAACTGAAAATTGAATTTCCCCTGGAAGTAAATAAAGTCAAGTGAATTAAAGCCATCTGTGCTATAATTCCTTCATACCTCAGTAGGTGTGAGGGGTATCAGCCTGTCCTGGTGTGCATGGCTCCACTGTAGACCGGGATGAAGATTTACAGAGGAAGTCCTGGAGGTTGGGGATACACAGACCTGCTCACCCTGTGTCAGAGCCTGGCTGCCCTCAGTGGATCTGCTTCCAGAATCCAGCCTTTCAGGGAAGTGATGAAATCACTACAAGCTTCATTTATCCCTGATTAGATAAAGAGTGAAGCTTTTGGAAGGAGCTGACTGTTGTGTGGTGCCTATGGAAGTCAGGTGTTATTTTCATGTGAAAAAAGAGACTCCCAAGATTTGGCTGAGGAGCTGCAGGACGGGGTGAGAAAGGCAAGCACTGTAACCAGCCCAACAGCAACCACCTTTAGCTGGATATGGATAAAGTAAAAAATGGACAATTTGTTCAGGACAAAGCAACAAAAATAATGGTTTTCATTCCAGCAAAACAAGTTTACTGCACTGTTAACAGCTTCTTATATAAGGTAATACCTTGTAAGGTAATTTATGCAATTTAAATTCTCAAGGCATGAAAAACCCAAATTAAAAATTATACTTCCACTCCTTTGAACACTTTAGTGACACAGGGAAATAATAAAGTCTTTCAGCTGGATGATAAAATATAAATAGTTTATGCATCATCATATAAAAAAGGGATGCCTTATTTGGCTTCTCTTTTAGGTTGCTAATGCTTGATTTGTTCAAGGCCACTTTCTTCATGGTCTGTGTATGCTGGACTTTTGTATCTAACTTGACTTAAATTTTTTTCCTAAGCAATGTTCTCTTAGTCAAAAAAATAAATAATATGCAGGAGTAAGAGAATAATTTGTAGCCCAATCAAACCTTGCAGAAGGACAATGCTTTCACTGTGGCTCAGAGGGAAGCACCCTGGATAAAATGACAAAGTTTGTCTACAGCAATCCTTGGTTTGAGGAGGAAGGGAGTAAGATTTGATACCCAAAATTCCATAACAAAGTGTGTATGTGCATTTCTTTTTCCCAGCCAGCATTCCACTCCGAATTCTTGCTGCTCATTCTTCTGAGGTTTATAGGTATTAAGGATACACTTAAGGTTATGTGGTGCCACTTCAAACGTTTGATATTTTTGGAGAATCCCCGAGTAATGACAGCCAAATAGACTGGGAACACAGGAATCTTGCAAATGGAATCACCACAAACAAGGAAAGGTTTCGCTTTTCCATGCTCCTTTCCAGCAGGCAGTGTGAAAACTCTTCTCCAAGGTGGGGATCATCCCCTCCCTTTTGGACTGGGAGGAAGCTGAGGTCCATGAGGCTGAGATGGCTTTGCCTGTGTGACAAACCCACTGGAGGAAAGGGAGTAATCCCCAGGGATTATCAATCCCCAGGGCTACAACCACCAGGCAGATTGGCCTCACACCTCCAGAGAAGGGTGCTGTCACTAACTCAGCCTAAAGCTGCTTTTTGTACAGGTAGAAAACTCCCCAGATGGTGAAAAGGTAAGATCTGATTATGTGCCTGGACAAATGAAAGTCTAATACCTGGACATTCACACTTTAAACATCTAATCCCAAACACAAACCAGATCAACCTCAGGAAGAATGCTGATAATTTTCAGTTTATTTTGGAAAGTCTGTTCAGTTTTTGTTTCCCTTCTCCTTCAGTGCTGTAATGTTTCAGTTCCCTTGTTTGCTTTTCTGTTTCTTTCTTGCAATTACTGTCTTTCTTTGCATGTGCTGCATTGTTTAACTCTGAAATTTGGCTTGCTTTCCTCCAGATCTGTGTTTACTTGCTCCATGACTACGCTCCTTCACTGTTCCAGTCTTTTAAAAGAAGTTTAAAACTTTATGAAAGGTCTTTGTCGAAACCTCCTCTTCTTGAGGTGGTTTTTCCTCTCTCCTTTCCCTCTTTTTGAGCTCCTCATTGTACTTATGTTTTATATTACAGTATTTTAAGATCCTTTTGTGTATTTTGCTAGAATCTGTACTATTCTGCCATATTACATGGAAATGCTTAGTCTAAAGCCATGGGAATATTTATTGTACACACTGCTTTGAGTGTATTTTTGTATTTTTTTTCTCCTGGGCCAAGTTTTGCAGCCAGATACATGGACATGACTCCTGTTAAAGCTGTATGAATAAACTGGATCTGTGCCTCATGGGACTTCTTCAGTGGAAATGTGACATTGAGAAGTTACTCTGTGAGAATTCAAAAGAATGATTCATATTTTAAATTCTGCCCTCGGTGGATACCACCTTGGTCTGGATTTGGCTTTCTGGTAGGTCTGAGCCCATGGCAATGGGGGAAGAGGAAAATAAGAGAATAAGATCTTTTAATAGCTGGAATCTCCACGTGGCTTGTCTTGTAAAAGGGTGCTACAAAAGCTTAAATACTTCTTTTAGCAATATCCTCTAAACTGAAGGCATTATTACCCTGGAATCAGTGGTAACTTTCAGAGTATATGGGAATCACATATGGAATTCCACATATGGAGACTTCTGTTTCAGCCTTCCAGAGCTCCTGCTTGCCATCCCCATTTCAATCCCCTATGATTTGGCAGCCACACCTCTTCCTGGAGGGCACCAGTACCTAAGGACTCTCTGTGTTTTGGGATTTTTTTCTTAGTTGGTGCTTAGGAGAGGCAAACCCAACAGTGCTGCTTTCTCCTTGTCCTTGCTATGCCTCTCTGAGGTTAATGTGACTTTAGCTGAACTCAGGTTTTGGTTTCTATCAGAACTTTCTTCCGTAGAGAAATCCAAAATAGGGTTGAGAATTTTGCTGGAGGCTCTTTTCTAGAGTAACGCTTATTTAATTAACAATTAATGTAACTTACATGACTGTAAATGCAAACGTGTAACGCTCTTTAAAAACAGTTCTAGGAGAAATGTTTTTCTCTGCAATGGCTATCCCGAGAAACTGTGTTCTGGGGTGATAATTTGTTTACTGTTTTGATGTGCCATTCTGTACGTGTTCGAAGCTAAAAGGAGTGAGTTAACAGCGAGCAGAGCCCTTTGGTATCCCTGCTTTTCCATGGACGCTGTGCTGAGTTACACAGGAATTGCTGCCTGACAGCTGGTCCCTGTCTCCTCCAGGAAAAGAGCTTGCACGCTATTTTTTTATTTAATTTTTTTATTTTTTTTATTTCTCCCCAGATACCTTTCCCAGCAGCTCACACCCCACCCCTCAGCACGTACCGCCCCTTGGGAATTGCTGCCTGTTCCCTTCAGAGCCAGGGCTAGCCTTGCACAGGTAGGACAGGGCTCGCTGTGCCCAGGTAAGGCAGGGCTGGGCTGCCACAGCTGCGGCAGGGTTCGCTCGGCACAGCAGGGGCCTCACGGGCTCTGCTCCGCCAGCGCGGCCGATGCGAGCGTCGGGCCCGGCCGCTGCCGGTGCCCACACACCGGGGCTGACGCGCTGCCGATGCGCCCCGGTTAATTAATCAGCTAATTAATTATCAAACTACTGAGGGACTCGGCCGAGGCAGGGCTGGTGCGGGTGCAGGGAGGCGGCCGGGTCCGGGCGCTGAGGGCGGGGGGTGGCCGTGAGGCGGCAGCGCTGCGGTTGCCTGAGGGGAGCCGGCTCTGCCGCCCCACCGGCGCCCGCTCCAGCCCCCGGCGCAGCGGCTGCGCTCACCCCGCACTCCCAGGCCAGGTACCGGGCAGGGCTGGAGGCGCAGCGGCGGCGGGATCCCCTCGGGATCCCTTCCATCCCTCCCTCCTCCCTCAGCCGAGCCCGCGGCGCCTCAGCCGCTCCCAAATGGCGGCGGGGCGGAGCGGCCGATCCACAGCTCGGCGCTCCCCGCGCCAGGCGGGGAGGCGGGAGCGGCCGGGCAGACGGGCGCAGGGACGGCGTCGAGCGCCGAGCGGGCGATGGGCGGGGATAAATGTCTGCCTGGGCGCGGGGCCGCCATTTTCTCTAAGGCGCGGAACGAGCGGCGCCGGGCGGGACCGGGGCGCGGGGGACCCGCCGGGGGCCCGGGACACAGGTACGGGTGGCCGGGGAGCGCTGGGGGCGAGCGGGAGAACCGCTCCCCGTATCTCCTCTCTTCGCAGCGCTCCTTTCCGCGCTGGCGCCGCTCCGGGCTCGGCC
>VZTH01010718.1:161544-207342 GCA_013397815.1 Aleadryas rufinucha
CCTGGAGCCGTGCCCTGTCCAGGGAGAGTGAGAGCGGGCATCCCGCACAGCTGGAGCCGTGCCCTGTCCAGGGAGAGTGAGAGCGGGCATCCTGGAGCCGTGCCTTGTCCAGGGAGGGTGAGAGCGGGCATCCCGCAGCCCTGGAGCCGTACCCTGTCCAGGGAGGGTGAGAGCAGGCATCCTGGAGCCGTCCCCTGTCCAGGGAGGATGAACAGCAGGATGAGCATCCCTCATAGCTGGAGCTGTGCCCTGTCCAGGGGAGGATGAGCATCCCGCACAGCTGGAGCTGTGCCCTGCCCACAGCCGTGGCTGTGCTGGCCCAGTCTCCTCGGGTCCCCGCTGTGATTTGTAGCTTTGTCCCTCCTGTGCTTCCAGCGGGGCTCCCTGACCCTTCTCTTAGTGCGGTCCATAGTCTGCTGAACTGGGAGTAGAAAACGCCTCTAGGTGCACCCCAGTTAATTGTGTATCAGCACAACTGAATTCTCTGTGCTCGGGCATTCTTCGGTTTGAACTGCTTGCTTACTTATTTTTTGGTAACTTAAACTTAGTTAGAAAGAGACATTTGCAAGCCGAGTAAGGTTGTTTCGTGCCCTGATTCCTTGTAAGCTGTTCAGCCTCGCCGTGTAGCAGCGGTGCTCCTGCAGAGCCCGGGCTCCAGCCCTGTGCTGTTTCCTGCCTCTCTTTATCTCCAGCCCGACTGCACACACCAGTAACCTGCCTGTCCCACTGCTGACCGTTCTTCATCTCGCCTGTGACAGGCCAAATGACTTGTGAAGAATCGTTTTCCTTCTCAGCCTTGAAGTGCCGTCCGTAAATGCAGGGACCTTAGCTGGCCAGCGAGACTGCAGAACCAGTTGCAGTGGGATTGCTGCAGCACGGTGTGGGTTCCAGCTGCAGCTTGTAGGTGTGCAGAACCAGAAGGATCTGTAGTGGTGTAAAACTCGGACTCTTTCCAAAGCTGAAGCCAACTTAAAATGTTTGAAAATGTCTTTTATTTTAATGCTTTTGAAAGACTCAGCTCCACATACTGCCTGAAGGATCACTGCATTGTGCATGCTGTCACGGGCATGCTTATTCTTCAGGACATGTCTGCAGTGTTGGTGCAGAAGGAGAGATTGAGTTGATGAATGTGAGAGTTAATTCCAGGCAATTCACTTAAATCTCTTCTGGGGACACCCACTCAGAATGGAAGTGGCTTTAGTTTGGTTTGTCTTAATGAGAATTTTCTGCAGGCAAACCCTAAGGCTGCAATTAATCATGAAAGAGGTAGGGATCTCTGTGTGTGCTCGTGAAATGAATATGGTGACTGATTAATGTGCTAAGCAATTTAATCTTAGATTATTAAATCAGAAGTGAAGTAGCATCGTTGGGTTGGAGCACTGATGCTTTCAGAGACCTGGAATATGTTTTTCATACAGTTTGTTGCTATTCTTAATATCTTCAGGACTGGACAACTTATTGTGCAACACTGCTGATTAACCTGCTTTGAAAGAAAAGCTGGAAGTGGCAGAGAAAATGCCAATTTTTTTTCCAAAGATCTAAATATTTTTTTCAGTTGAATTCCTTTTCTATTTTTTATTCTTAACCAACCGTGCATTCTGTTCAAATTACATATGAAGTCACTGCTGTCTCAGGGCCTGAACTTACTACATCTTATTAAAATAACTCATTTTCTAAACCACAAACATGACCCACGAAATCATTGGTCAGCACTTCTTGGTATGCTAAATCAGCAGTAATTTCTTCTGGGACATGTACTCCCCTCCTCCCTCCCGATTATTTATGTGGCTCTTTGTGTTGTTGGAAAACCAGGAGTTGAGAAGAAAACCAAGTTTTCCTTGTTGGAAAACTTTAAATTCAGAGCTGTTGCTTTCCAAACTCCTGTAGGAGATGGGAACCAAAAGCTTTAGGTTGAATTATTTTATATAAAGGAGCCTCCAGTCAAGATTCAGTGCAGGAGTTGAGTTGATGCACTCACTTCTGTGTTCTGGATACAGGATGTTTAAATTGTTTTTATATTGCTAATTAAGTGAGTAGAGCAAATGAACCGGCACAGTGTAGCTCAGTGCAGGCTGGTGTTTGGGTCTGTGCTGCACACACTGTGTCCTTCCCTGTGCTGCCAGAGTCACTCCCTGTGCCACGCCTTTGTCACACCTCCAGCACCCCTCTGCTCTTGCTTTAAACACCCCCCAGTTGTTTTCCTCCTCCCCTTCCCATGCCGTCAGGTTGCTGTCCTGCCTCCCTGCGCTGCCAGCTGGGCAGGAGGGAGGGATTTCCGTGGATTTGGGCTCCTCACGTGGGGATGTGCTCCTGCTGCGGTGCCCTGGCTGATGGAGAGCAAGGAATTCCTCCGTCCTTCGGCTTCCTATTTCTGTATCCTGTGGGAATGTCCTGTTCTTTGTGCCTCTGCCTCACTTCAGTTGAAATGAGAAACCCCCCAGAGGTGCTGGAGGAGAGGCAGCACAGTTGGGTTCCACATCACCCAACACCAGTTGCCCAGGGAATGAGGATATCGGTGTTGTGTGCAAGCTGCATTTCCAAAACTTTCATGGCAATTCAGGTAGAAACAAATGAGTAATTGAAAAGGTGATGGTGTTGTAAGCAATAAGTTCCTGGACCGTCTTCTAAATTAGAAACACTGAAATCTAAAGAGTGTGTAACAAAAAGCAGTATTGAGTGTCCTATTTATAATAAACCCATCAAATTGCATAAGTCAAAATCTTTATTTGGGGAAGCAACAGAAGTCATCAAAACAAGATGAAAACTTGTGATTTACCATATTTCAAGCATGATTTCAGTAAGTTTCGCATAAGTTTAATTTGTAAATAGACACTTTTACATCTACATTGTACCAATTTTGATTGATTTGTGTAACTGTTTATGCAAAACCCTTTGGTATTTTCTGGTATGAAATATATCCACTGTGTGTTGCATAAGGTTGTGGAAACATTTGGTCAGCTCTACAAATTAATTGAAAGAAGAGTTGATACAACAGTTGGGACTTGGACAAGAAGTCCAACTTAATGACAAATTAACAAGGTATTTTAGCAATGAGCATGAATTAGCTCATGGCTTTTGAGACAGCATGAAGTAGACACAATTTATTCTGTATGGGTAACCCATGTTTAGTGATGTTCTTATTTTTTCTGAAAAGAAAGTCTGTTTTGGCCCAAGTTCTGTGAATAATTCTCCGAGCTCTGCTGGCTCTTGCTGCGTGCGCTGTTTTTTTGTAAACAACGCTTTTGCTTTGAAAAGCAGCTGGCGCACGTTTATTCCTTTAGTGACTTGAATATTGTGTTTGTACTATAAATGTCATCTGTTTTACACAAAGTTGATTTTATTGCAGCAGTGTGTACTGACCTTTTACAGTTTAATAGAATATGGTCATCTTGTGTACTGAAATGCTGCGGCGCACACAGCAGATGAGGATAAACAAAGTGCTGGTCTTGAGTCATTTGTACATGAGAAAAGCATTTTTTCTTGGTAGACTTCAGAGCTAGGAGTTAGAACTGATAATTAATAAATAGTATGTTTACATAAGTATCCTTTTTTCAGGCTTTTAAGTGCTGTAGTCCATGTGATCGAGTTGTGTATTTTCCAGTGGGTTTTGCTTGCTTCTGGGGGCCAGGTTTTAACAGCAGAACTCTGGGTTTGTGTAGCACAGCGGGGTGGCCAGTGCAGGTCACTGGGTTTGTTTGCAGTTGCAGGTGTGGCAGCTCTGCCGTGTCTCCTGTGGAGCTCCAAACGCATCCTGGATGCAGGGACGGAGCAGAACGAGAGCACAGTTTAAATCAGAGCTGTTTCACTTCAGGCAGAAGAGTTGGAGAACTGCCTTGCAGATAAATCTGTGCGTGTGCTGAGCGTGAAAGCGAGTGTGCCGTGTGTTCTGGGCGCTATCTGGAGATCTGCAGTGGGACCTGTACCTGCAGCTCCTGTGATCTGAGCCCCCTTTCATGTTGCTGGCAGTTTCGTTGCTCCGTGCAGTGTTCCCTTCCCCTCGCTGTGTTGTGGCTCTGCAGATGCTGCGTTGATTTCCCCTCGCTGCTGTCCCGGTGCTCCATTTCACTCCCATCGCGTACCTGCCATTGGTTTGCCCCTCAGATGCTTCAGTTCTGACGAGCAGCTGACAAAAGGGCGTTAATTAATGGGGCATTCCGATGGAAGGACGTAGTATCGGGACGAGCAGTTGAGCCATTGGTGTATTTTTAGTTCACAAGCAGAGGGAGGTTGCTTCACTAACTCGCAGCTGGGTGTGGCGTGGGGTTAACCAGATTAATTAAAGCTGGCTCAGAGGTTCAGGCTTTAAAAAAATGGCTCTGAGCCCCCATTATAGTCTTCTGTTACATGAAACTTCACCGTGGAACAAGTTGGAGTTCTGAAAGTGAGGATTTTAGGAACACTGAGCTGAGAGATTAACAAGAGGAAGATGCGGGATAGTGCACAAGTAGAAGAAAGATGTCTCTGATGCTGTTGTAAGGGAAAACATTTAAGGTATATATTGAAATACTTTAACATATGACCAGTTTTCCTTTATCTTTTTCTGTAATGTCTTTTAGTTTGCTTCCAGTGTATGTCCCTGTCAGCTGTATCAGTAATATGTTCTGGCTTTTGGATATTCCACTTTCTTGTTCTCAGCCATTTAAGAATGTTTGCTCAAAGTCTGGTCATACTTGCAGTATTTTGTGGTGGTATTTCAGTCTATTAGCACAGTGCACACCACAAAAGGCACAAAAATCTTTTTACTCACTTGCTACCTGTGGCAGAGATGACTAAGTTATCATTCCTTTTGCTTTATTCAAATTTTCTTTGTGTATAAGAAACATGTGAGATTTTACATTAGAGTTTTTTGGTGAAACTGAAGGAGCATGGTGAGAAGATGCCATGTACTCGGTTTTGTTTGTATGGAATTGTTACAGAAATGCAGGAACAGAGAGGGAGAATCCTGCAAAGAACAGATGTAGGGGGGACCATTAGACTGGAAGCTTCAATGGTGGAAGTGTTGCTGGGAAGAAAAAAATGCTGCTTAATCGTGTTTTAATTTTTAAAAAAATTCCTAATTTATTGCTGCCCAAAAAATGCTATTTATATTGTTTCCAAGTCATTATCGTAGAAAGTACACTATTAAAAGTTTCTTGTAAAAGAGGAAGTAAAGTGGATTTTAATTCCACTTAATGTGGAGGTAAGAGTGCCTGTAATTACCTCTCCAGCTTTCACTTGAAAAGGTGTATTTTGATCCATGGTAACTTGGAGTTGTTTAAACTTTGCTTTAGAAACGTTGTTCTAAAGTTTCTCTGAAAGGTGCTCATATTTATGGCATAGGATGTGACTCCACCTTCACAGTCAAGAAGAGAAGACCTTTTGTTTCAATTCCTGAAGTTCAGAACTTACCCAGCAATTGTTAATTCCAAGACTGCCGTTGGGTTAATGTTTTCCTTATTTTGATGATTTGTGATAGAAATTGATTTCCTTCAGATTTAATCTATTGCATAACCCCCTTAAAATATTTTTTCAGCTCTTTATTTGTGCATTTCTGTTGTAATTTGATGTTGTGGGGTTTTTTTGTTTTTTTTCTGGTGAAACCTGTGTTGTAAAATTCATACATTAAAAATATGGCAAAAGTGTCAAAACTCTACTCTTGAATTTGCATGAGGCTGATGTTTAGTTCTTAAAATAAACACACAGCACCGGGGCCACTGTGTGCAAATAACAAACATCTCTGCTACTCCAGGACTTGCAGGTTTAAGGTGAGGTAGATTTGTTGATGATCAGTTTTTCTGAGATTGAGGCAGAAAAGCCTGAGAGTACCTGTGCAAGCTTAGCGATTCCCTGCTTTTCCCAAGCTTTCTCTTCCCTCCCCATCTGCCTCCAATACCTTTGGAAAGCTGTGTCCAATCAATCCCAATCTGTAGATGAGCAGGCAGGAACCTGTTTGTGGTGTTGCAGATGGGAGGGTGCAGGTTTCCCTGGTGCCTAATTAGAAAGCTAAGCAGTTTTGGTCACCTGGAAGTCAAGCTGCTGGCTATGGAGCAGAGTCTCTTCTGGTAAAACAACATTTCTGGCTTTGTTTGATCGCTGGGCTCAGGGTTTAAATGTTCAGGTTGTGATGGGTGTTATCTTTATGTGGAAAAAACCCATTTAGAGTTCATTGCTGGGGAGTGGTTGTTCCAGGCTGGTTGCTCTGCAGAAATGGGATAAAAGGAGTTCTTTAGAGGATGGGTCGTGTGGCTGGCAGAGAATGGAGTAAATTGAGGAGCTCCCAGTGTGCTGCAGCCAAAAGGAGCAACAAAGTGTGCAAGCCTCTAATTTTATGCTGACATTTGACAAGAAATACGCTGTATTCTGCATGACATCATCCCTCTGTGCTGAATGCTGTGGAGCAGGTAGAAAGCTTACCCAGGCAATAACAGTGTGCTGCAGCAGAGGCTTGGTGTCAGTGATACAGTGGATTGATTTCAGCTCAGAGGGAGAGTCAGAGCTTACTCTTAGATTTCTCCAACCTTTTAAGTTGACTGTGTAACTCGCTCACTGGCAATGGAGAGGTTATAAAAAGAGAGCCAGCTGATGTTGCAATGTAAGCACTGCCCCTGTAGTGGAAAGACTGTCCTTTGGCATGTTCACTGGTGCTATTTTTACCTATTCCAGTAAGATCTGCCCTTGTGATGTTGAGTTACAGGACAGTACCTGGAATAATTTTCTGTTACTGAAGTGCTGTATTCTCTGAAGAAAATTTTCAATAAAATCGGGCAGATTGACTCTAAAACTGTCTTACATTGAAAAATATTTTTTCTTCTGTCAGCACAAATAATACTGTAGCTGTGACTACAAGGGATTCTTTCACATTTGTTTGCATATTTTATGTCTGGCAGAGGGTTTTTTTTTTAAATTTTGGGTTCCTTTGTATATTGATTGTTTTGTCTGTCTCATTTTCTCATATGGAGACTTCAAATAGGCAATGTGAGTTTTAAAGATGGGGATTAACAGTATAGCCCAGGAATAAGTGGAGTAGGAGGTTTTGTCCTAATTTCTAAAAGGCCAGGCTGATGTTGATTAAATTCTAATTCGGTGATTCCTTCACGCTATAGGAAATTAATATTTTTTTCTGGGAATAAATTATCAGCACTTCAGTGACAAAATGCTGTATCTACCCAAAGATTTGTGGTGGAAACTGGAGCAAACAGCAAGAATGCCCTGACAGTGGGAGTCAGTGGCATGAGTATCACATAGAGATGTGTGACTGCCTGAATCACAGTCTGAAATGTCTTGACATTTGTGATTACCTCACCTCAAATACAAGGTGTATTTTCTAAAACCATCAGCATCTATAGTTCAGAATTGATTGACAACACTGAACCCCAAACCTCAAGCTTTTGTCCTGGATCTTTGTGCATTTAGGAGTATATTTGGGGCAGAATTTTTCCAAAGCAGTGGTTTGACACCAAAACGTGATGAGGGATGAACTTGTGTGAGTTCAGCATTCCCCTTACAGGCCCCTGCTGGCCTTGCTCCTTCTCCTACTCCTCAGTGCATGTCAGGTGGAAATCCTGCAAGCAGGCAAACTTCCTCCAGGACACAGTGATTTTCTTCTCCCTTGGCTCTGCCATTGTCTTAGGTGAACAGTTCTTGTCAGGTTTAATTGAATCTCACATCTGCAATAACAGCTGGGATTTTTGGCAACTCTTACTTCTTAAACCTTCATCGTTGCCAGTTCTGTTAGCAAATGTTCTTACTGATTTTTTTGTCATGTGTCTCTTATCTGTCAAGTAAAATAAGTAATTTTCCTGCCTTGCAACTACTGCTTTGGTGGCAGATGGAAATACTGCACCTGCTTCTTCTTCAACTCATCACACGTGTTTTATGCTGTGCTGTCTCTTCTTGATTTATGCATGAGATTTCTTTTTCTTCCTGCTGATTTTACAGTAAAAATGCTTTGGGTTTTCATTCTGTAAAGTCTCTACCCTTCCCCATCAGTTTTCCCTCCTCTTTTTCATGTAGCATTATCCATCTTACTGACTCCCTGTCTTCTCCTGTATTTGGTTATAACTGCAGATCTCACCTTTTCCTCTGCTGTGAGAAAACCAGAATTCCTTCCTTCTCGCCAGTCTCCCTGCTTATCTTTTTCCATGATGGAAGGCATATTTACAGTATTTTATATGCCACATTCCTTAATGTTTGTTGGAGACAGCTGTGCTAGGTAGTAAGCAGGGTAAACTCACAGTTCAGACTGTAAGTAGACTTTACTTTTAAAATGACTAAAAATGGCTCAAGGTGGAGGTCCCAAAGCATTCATTCGATTTTTTGTTAATCTTTGGGAGTATGCTGTCTTGGTAAAATCATTGCAGCTTCTTTTTATTTATTCATTTTAATTTTTTCCCTACCTGCTCCGTCCAGGAGAGAGGGTACTTCTAACCAAAAGTGAGCTGACAGTACAAGATCTCTTCTTGATTTTTTCCTTGTATTTCTTATAAAGACATGAGGAAGCTGGGACTTGTGGTCTGGAGAAGAAAAACCTTTGTGGGGGATGATCCCCTCAAGATTTCTTCAGTTTCCTAGGAATTCTTCCTCTTACAGTTGGTGCTTTTATGCAAGATACAGAGAGCCTTCAGAGGCTTGGCTGCTTGTTACTGTTTGTTTTGTATCCAAGATTTGTCAACATTTGTGAGTCAGCAAGGTGTTTGGCTAAGTGAGGAACTGACGTGTGAGTAGGGAGTATTCATCTCCTATTTAATTTCTACTTCAGTGAGTTTTTAGCTGTAAAAGACTTGCATGATGTTCTGGGATAAGAATGAGGTGCTGTTGAGCTGGGTGGCCTTTGGTTGTCCTGCAGTCTGGCCTTGCTCTCTGTGTCTCATTACACTGAAATGCTGCATAAAATAATGAAAGGCTGGAAGAGCCTGAAAGCTCTGAAAGTAGAAGGATGATAATTTATCACTGCTGTAACTCACAGAATAATGTTTTTGTTATTTATTTGGTATGTAGTGCATGTATATGTTTGTGTATTAAAATGTAAATACCTTCTTTTTTTGTTGTCTTCCACAGATGATGTGCTTCATCCTTTTGTCATAGGACTTCATTGGCTGAAAGGAAAACTAAAGGTACAAATAACTTTCTCTTATCTTGCCCTTCCTCCTTATCCTGGCCCATTCTTTCTTCTGAGGACCCTTCCTTCAGGAAGGGAAGCTTGGCTCAGCCCAGCTCTGTGCTTGTATTGCTGCACTGCTGCTAAAATTCACTTTCTGTTTTTTGAAAAATGCCACAAAATCGATGTGGAACGTGCAGTTGTTCAGGGTTTGCTTTATCAGAAGTGTGTGTTTAACTTAAGCTCTTACTTCAGTCAGTCTCCTTGGGTATTTGCTTTGCAGGGGAAATGCCCTTCCTCAGTGTACAACTTCAGCTCTTGATGTTTGCCTGTCTTCTCCAAACAGCATTTGCCTTTCCACACAACTGCAGGTCTGTTGGGAATAATCCAGACCTAATGTAAATTGTGTCTGTGACATTATCTGAAAACTCTGTCTCTGAAACAGAACGCCTGGAATGGCACCTTGTTAAATAAATAAAAACCTACCTGTGATGTCATGGATGTATTTAATAAGAGAATGTTACAATGGAGCATAATTTCTTTTTGGAGGCTCTCAGGACAGTAAATGTTTGACATAGCCTTAAGTAATTTTTATTGTATACAGTCTTTAGTTTTTAAGTACATTCTGGTTTTATTTGCCATTTTATTCAGGTTTCTTTGCAAATACAGGTGCATACAAAGCCAGAAAATAAAGTTGTTAGAGCTGTCCAGGCATTTTGTTATGGAAAGATATATCCAACTATGCCCAGGTGCATTTTGTTATAAAATAAAAGGGAGAATCCTTTGTGTTATCTGCTCCAGAAGATCTCTCAAGGACCTTTGCAAGCGTGGCTGGTGCTTGTCCCTGTGCCCTGCCCTCTGCCCCTCTGGACGATGTTTCCATGCTCCAGCTCTTGGAATCACATTATTGACCTCCACGTGGCACTGCAGGCCTGGCACAGAGCCCACATTTCACCAGATCGATTTATTGGCTGCGAGCTGCCCTGAGTGAAAGCAGGGAACACCTGGCTCCTGGACAGGCTGGGGCAGATCATCCTTTTGGGATATGCATATAATTCAGCACTGCTTGGTGCTTTGCAGTGCTGTTTAACAGCACCACACGGGCTCTCTGTGCAGTGTGACATGAGCACAGCTCCCAGCAGCTTCTTCACTGATCCTCAGGCTGTTCCTTCCCTCAAAGCTGAGCTTGCTGTAAATCTGGGCTGTTCCCAGTGCTGCTGTCCTCGATGTTGCTGCATTTCCTACACGCGACCGAGGGAGGACAGAGCCAGGAATTCTTTGTGCTGAGGTTCTCAGTCACTTTTTTGTTTAATCCTTGAGAACTTGTGTGGGAAGGGCATTTGGTGGATTGCTGACATTTGAGTAACTTTTTTCGTCCTTGCTGTAAAGTGGATGAGTTCCAGGCCGACTGCAAACACAGTTTGGGGCTTTCAGACTGGAAACAATTGGGGCATGAGCAAGTGCAGAATGCAAATGGGCACATGGCTGGGAAGGTATGTGCACTTGATTGAGAGACTTGGGCTGCAAAAAAAGGCTTGTCCAGAGTGTTTTGACCATGTAAAGACAAAACACTTGTAGTCCCACTTCTGTCTCCAGTGCAAGGCCCACTTTAAAGAGGTCTCTCTGTAAATCTCCCTTTGGAGGATTGTCCTGTGAAGAATTTGACATTATGGCACAGAAACAAGAAGTTTGAGTGACAGGACTGTCATATGATGTGACTCTGATACAATCAGCTGTAAGAAAGCAGCGTTCAGTGCTTTTTGTTTCTGGTAATGAGTTTGAATTTGCTGAATTAAAAAAAGGAGAACATCTTAAATACCACTTCAGCTTTAGTCGTCTTCATAATGTTAAGAGCACATTAGATAAAGAATTGTGAAGTATTACACTAAAAAAAAGTGGAAGTTTTATTCCATGGCAGAGTTCTGGTGCTTTGTTAGCAAAACTTGTACAAAACGTTTGTGCACTTTGCTTGCTTGCTTTTTCCTTTCCTACTATTTCAATAGTATTTGCATAAACTTGTTTGTGAGTCTATATCAACTCAGCAGCTGTACTTAAATCCAATTTAAAAACATTCTGACTGCTTAAAAACACCTGCTGCATTTTTCTTTTTACTTGGGATTGGTTTTTTGCTTTGGCAAAGGGAAAGCTTTGGATTCTGTATCCCTCTTTTAGATACGGGGTATTCAGTGCTCCTGGTTCTCTAATGTAGCAATCGTGGTTTTGTAGGGAAACCTAGAGCTCCATGTTTAAATTTCATAGAAATACCATGTGGAAAGAAATGGGTGACTGACATGGGAATGATCTGTTTGGAAAGGACAAACCAAACAGATCTTCCTGAGAACTGGCTGGGAAAAGTAGCCTGGAGCTGTTACAACCAACAGAGAGCAGGCACAGGGTGGCCAAAGGTGCAGGTTGTTTTGGTGACAAATTCCTGTTAAGCAGAGCCCAAAGTACAGCCTGCTGCAGCCAGGTAGTCTGACTTGCTTTGTGCTTAACTAGCTAGAGTTTCACTCTGAAGGTAGCTTTTAGCCACAAAAAGGCATGAATTTTACAAATTACTAAGTCTAAAAGCAGGTTGGGAGTTGTATTGCTTGTGTCCTCCTTACTGTAGGGCCCACTTGTTGGAAATCCAATGTTATTTTTTTTCCTGAAGGCTGAAGTAGTGACTAAGAACAGAATAGTTCTGATAAATAAAGAAAAAGAGGAGAAAATACAACTTCCAAGATCAGAACAACAGAGGCAGAAATTGTATGTTTTAGTTGTTTTTTGTTCAGTTTGTTTTGTTTTTTTTCCTGAACATTGACATTTCCTTCTGTTAATTTTTAATTTTTGTCATTTGTGTTAGGGAGGAGTTTGCTTTTTGGCATTGATCTCTTAAAATGAAGGACACATGAAGGAAAAGCACCAGCCTTGTAGGTGTTAGAGGGATCTGCCTGGGTTGTTACACTGGTCCTAACTCATGCCCTGCATTTATATTTCCATGGATCACAACTTTATTTATTAATATAGGAATGGATCCATATTTATCCTCTACTGCTCTGAAAAGCTACTTTAAAAAAATACTGGTATGGCTCATAATAGAGATTCGTCTGGTTTGAATTTCTGGTTTTCCCCCTTGATAATTGGTCATCCAAGCAATATTAAATCAATTAATAATTAGTGTATGGGAGGAGAAAAGGCCACAGTTAAATGGATCATTGATCTTTTTGTGTCAGAGATGAAAACTTATCTTCTAAGCAACTTTTCAAGCTTACATTTACTGACAGAAGTTTGCATTTTGAAATGGATTCTGGACTTTGTGCTGTGCTGTTTTGCCTTTGTCTGTGTACTCCATGAAACATGACTGTGACCAGTAATGATCTGTGTGGACAAACTGTTCTGACATGTTTTTAAAAGCTTTTGGTGTTTGTTTCAGAAAAAAGAAAGGACAAAGTCCCTAAACTCTGTAGTGAGAGTTTAGCTGTGTAATGTGTGGACTTTCAGCCTAATTCAGTACCAGCTTTGGCATTTCTTAGGGAGGGAGACTGAGATTTTTCACAGTTCAGATCAGCAATTTGTCGTGGTCATGGAAAAAGAGTAACTCACAGTACCTTTTGAATTGGAATGAATGACATGAATGTATTGATTGTGTATGAGTGACTGCCCTGCAGGAATTTGTTCCTGTCAGATGTGCACATTCCAGAGCTGTTCTGTGCTTTTGGTTTAATACTTGTTCCAATGATTCATTAGCAGAATCTGTAATGTGTGCAAAAAGCACTGATGAAAAGTGCAGTCTTGGTCACAGTGTGCACTATTCCTGGGGGACTTGCAGGAGTAAATGACATTTTTCTGCTTAGGCTGAACATTTAATATGAAACCAATCAGTATCAGTTTCCAGCAGTCCTACATCTACAAGGGGACTGATCTACTTCAATCTCTTAAAAGTATTCTTTGAATGCTGCTGTTGCAGTTTCAGCTGTAGAAAGGCTGTTTGAAGTAATTTTCATGAAAGTGATGAGCTGCAGGAAGAAAAGATTTGAAGACAATTTTTAGAAAGATGCATGAAAACATCCAGCTGGCAGTGGATTATTTGAGCATGGCATAAACATAAATCCAGTATCTGGTAATGATTATGTGTCAGAAACATGCTTGTAATTAATTTTAAGAGAGAAAAGCTAGTTTTTCTGGAATAGACAAACCTAAGAAGAATATAATTATGAAGGCATCATTGTAAAATCTTTCATCTTTTATTTTAAATGAAATTTCTCTTTAGAACATAGTTTCAAATATCTTTTCACTGGACTGAATTGGTGTGGATCTTGGAGGAGCTGCTGGAGTAAATGAGCATAGTGAGTAAAAATGCCTTTAATCAATTACTGCTTGGAGCAAAATACCCAAAGGGAATAAACAAATCGATGCCAGGGCACAGGTTATGGGACAGTGCAGGGTGGGTTGTGAATTACCTGTTCAGGTGGCCTCAAACCTGTGTCCAGAGATGGTCTGCCTCCTTTGTTCTGCTGTTGTGCCACTTCAGTGTTCTCTGAAGGATCTAGAAGTCGTGTGTGGATGTGCAGTATTGGGTTGTGTCATTAAATGTTATGTTCTGTCAGCTCAAAGCTGGTCAGTTAGACACCCTATTAATTCCCTTCCCTCGTACCTGTACACGCAGTGAGCTGCTGGAGTTCAAAGGGAATACTTTTGTATATATTTATATAAATTTGACACCAGCTTTCTGTGCACTGGAGGGCAGGGGAAAGGTGTAAGTCAGTCAGAAATCACCTCCTAAGCAGCAGCTTTTCTGACTGTCTGTTCTTCCATGATAATAATTTGGAATAAGGCTTGAGAAGTGAACATGGCTGCCCATGCACTGCCAGAATTTGAGTGTTCTCAGCCAGACTGTTGCTGGCCCGAGTGAAGAGGTGTTTGTGAGGCCCTGGAACCGCTGTCAGCCACAGAGGGTTGTCTGTGAATAGCTGCAGGAGTCAGCAGCAGGACAATTAGGGTTTCAACAAGCTCCACCTTTCCGGCTGCAAGTGGATGCCAGAGCAGGTTTAGCAACTTTCCATCAGGGATTCCCTGTCTCTCCCTGGGAGACTGTGAATATCTGTTAAACTTCCCCTGCTTCTCCCCTGGCCCTCCAGCCTCAGGCCACTTGGCAGGTTTTTGTCAGCTCCAGGCCAGGTCTGACCTCTGTTCTCATCTTTTCCTTTCAGCGCTGGCTCCTCCCTGAGTGCACAAGTAGCACCCAGAGCCCTCGGTTTAGGAAGGAAGGAGAGCTAAGGATGGTGTGTGTGGCACATCCATGTTCTAGGAAAAGAACTCTGGACATCTGTGAGCAAACCCAGACTGCCAGGAACTCAATCCTCAGCCAAAAAAGATGGCAAAACCCCACTGATAAAGGACAGTGGCAAGAGAGAGCAGGGTGTTGCTGGAGGGGAGGATTGGGCCAGACATGCAGAGTCTTGAGACTGTCCAGCACTGACTGAGGCAAAGATCCTGGGAGAGAAGGATGCAAATGCCTAATTAAAGATAGAACTGACATTTGGATATACAGAAGGCTGATAGCAGTTGCTGTCTGTGTTTTTCTGTGTGTGCAACAACCTTAAAATACATTGCTGTGATCTTCCCTGGCAGGCTGTGCTTCAGTGTGCAGTGTTTGGGAGAGAGAATACCCTGAGAGCAGGGAAGTAACTTTTTTGGGTATGAAGCTTATCTTTTGTCAAAATGCAAGTTTGAATTCTTCGTCATTTCCTGCTTTCTCTGGAATTTTTCAGGAAATGTTGGCAGCATATAAAAATATTAAATATAAAGGCTGCAATGTTGGGGTGTTGTCAGCTTAGATCAGCAAGGACAACAAGGGGGTTTTGATGGCTGCCCTGCTATTCCTTATCTCAGCTTCTCAGCAGAGGAATCAAGTTGAGCTCCTCTTCTTGTTTTGTCTCATGTGTTACCTGGAAGGGTGAAACAAAGGAGTTTCCCATAGGGGGTAAGTTAAGAGAAGCTCTCTGGGTTTCATCTTCCCCCTCTTATCTAACAGTTTATCTCAGTTTTTATTGCTGCCATCTAAGCAGTTACTCCTTCAGCTGCCATGTGCATTATGTGGGTGTTGCAACTGAACATAACTGGTTTTTCACCTTCTTGATGCCTAGGAACTGTGAGATGTTTTAGGTGCTTATATGTGGTGAACTTGGTTGTATTCCTCAATTTTATCTCCCTTCAATATATCAGAATGTCTCAGTGTCTTCCTATTCCTTATTCCCTTTTTACATCAAATATAAAACTCTTTTTTAGATTTGTGCCATAGATTTAAAAATAAAAAAAAATCCAAGTGTTGCAGTCCTGCTAGATTTTGATTGGACATTGAGTTTTTAATCTTACTGGCATTTAAATATTTTGAACCTTTGCACAACTGGACCTACACAGCTGGTGGATTCAGGAATGACAGGGATTGGCAGGAGGGAAGGTGAGGATTTGTTGTCACTGTGTACTTTGTCAGTGAAGGAGATATTTAGGAACTGGCTGAAAGTTCCTTTTGAGGCTGAGAGTTCTGCTGCTCTGGGGTTTCCATGCAGTGGTGATGACTTCACCTAAACCAAACCTTTCTCTGGAACTTTGTTGTTACATTTCCTTTCTGGCTGCTGGTCAGACCTGGGTTTAGGTCTGGAGCAAATTGACTTGCAAATCCAGCTATGGCTTTTCAGAGCTGAGCTGTGAAGGAAAACACTCTGAAATTCAGCTTATCCTTCTGGGCACCCCAGAATGGACACTTAGCATTAGTGGAGATCTTTTTTATCCAGGAATCCCATTGTTTTAACTTCTCCAGTGAGACAAACACTGTTGGCTTGTCTCTGACATAAACATGAGGAAATGTGTTGGAGGGTTCAAATAACTTGCAACAAAGGAGGTGCAGGACCACACATGAAATGAGACTTGAGCAGCTGCTGACAGGTGTTCAGTAATGGAGTGTTGGGTGTTCTGAGCTAGGTTGTTTGATTTCAGTACAGACTTTGGTTTTGCTTAGTTTTGAATAAGATATTTGAGTATAATTTGGAGCTCAAGCTGCGTTGCAGTTGGGATGGCTGGGGAAAAAATTCAGTGATACCTTTATCTTTGTCCCTGCATGTGCAAAACTGTGCTGGTTTGGAAGTGTGCAGGGGAGGGGGTTGTTTGTGCCCTTGCACTGGGAGATGTTTGTAAAATCATGAAATGATTTGGGTTGAAAGGGACCTCAAAGCCCATCCAGTGCCCCCCCTGCCATGGCAGGGACACCTCTCACTGTCCCAGGCTGCTCCAAGCCCCGTCCAACCTGGCCTTGGACACTTCCAGGGATCCAGGGGCAGCCACAGCTGCTCTGGGCACCCTGTGCCAGGGCCTTCCCACCCTCATAGCCAAGGGTTTCTCCCCAATATCCCATCTAAACCTAATCCCTGTCAGTTGGAAGCCATTCCCCCTTGTCCTGTTAATTGTAAATAATCCCTCTCCATCTTTTTTGTCGGCTCTTTTCAGGTACTGGAGAGCTGCAGTTAGGTCACCCTTCTCTTCTCCAGGCTGAACAATCCCAGTTCTCCCAGGCTTTATTTATGCTGAGATGTAACAGACCATAGATGGTGTGAGGGTTGAGAAAATTTTTTGGCTGTTTCATACTATAGAAATTGTGATAGTATTAAAAAAAACCCCAAATAACCAAAGCCCCAAAATCAGTGATAAAAATAGTTTCCTTAATTAATTCTTTATATTATAATTCCTGTTAAGCCTCTTTTCTTAACAGTCTGGGCTAATGCTTGTGAGGCATATCTGGTTTATAGGAGTGTTCTGGCCTGCAGCTACAGATCCCTTCTCTCTGTGTGCAGGGACAGGAGCCAGGGAATGGCTGGAGCTGTGTCAGGGGAGGGGTTGGTTGGATATGAGGGAAAGGTTCTTCCCCCAGAGGGTGCTGGGCCCTGCCCAGGCTCCCCAGGGAATGGGCACGGCCCCGAGGCTGCCAGAGCTCCAGGAGCGTTTGGGCACCGCTGCCAGGGATGCCCTGGGTGGGGTTGTTGGGATGTCTGTGCAGGGACAGGAGCTGGACTGATGGTCCTGTGGGTCCCTTCCAGCTCAGGATATTCTGATTCTGTGATCTGGCTGCCTTCCTGAAGGCCCCTCAGACACTGATTGTGTCACCATCATAACATGATGGTGAAGTGCTCCTGTGACCCCAAGGTGCAGCAGGAGGAGTTACACTTCTATTCCTCGTGCTCTGTGTGTAGAAAGTCAGACGCCTTCAGGAGTCAGGCTGATGGTGCAGCTGTGGCTGAGCTGTACCCTGCTTGTGTAGGTTGATCACATCACGAGGCAGTGCAGCTTCAGGTGCTTCCAGAGCAGGCTGAGGTTTGTGGTGTCAGGAGGAGAAAGCACCCCTTGGAGTGACAGCCATGGCCATTTCCCTGACTCTCCCAATCTTCCGTAGGCCGCATCAATGGAGCACATCCAGGGAGCTTGGAAGACCATCAGCAATGGGTTTGGACTCAAGGATTCTGTCTTTGATGGCCCCAACTGCATTTCACCGACCATTGTGCAGCAGTTTGGTTACCAGCGCCGCGCGTCCGACGATGGCAAAATCTCGGACACTTCCAAAACCAGCAACACCATCCGTGTTTTCCTGCCCAACAAGCAGCGCACCGTGGTGAGTCTGTGCTGCCTTTCTCTCAGAATCCCACTGCTGACCCTGGGATGTGGATCTGGCACCAGAAATGCGCAGCTTCAAAAGGCTCTTACTGTGATCAAGTGATGGTCAGCACTTGGTTGGTTTTACAGGACGTATTTTAAACATGCCCTGTGTCTGTATTTTGAGAAGCTGTATTCTGTCTCAGTGCTGTGAATTTTCTGATGTACATGAGCATTAAAAGACAGTTGTTGGCTGACCTAAACAGTGATGCCTGCATGACAGTTCTGTCACCGTTTTCCTCGCTTGGATGCCCACAGTGAAGTGTGGGGGTTAAAAGCTGAAGTGAAACTTCTTGAGGGATCACTTCTGTTCAGTTTCTTGGAGCTGAGTGTTCCTAATTATAGTCTTACCCGAAGTTCCCTGAAATCTAAATTAAGCCTTTTTCTCTACTTGAGGTAACTCCATTTGCCTGCATTTCTATTCGTTCTATGGGCTACTTACTTGTATAAAATCCTGTTTTATAGAAATTTAATAATTGTAAGAAACTGAGAAGTTGCAAAATGGCTTCAGAACTTCCTTTGCAGGAGTGCACAAAAGTGCACTTTGTGCAGCTTTTCCTGGAATTTCTAAAGAAAATGAGAAAATGGTCTTCCACTCCTGGAAAAGCCTAAAGAAATTGTGCAGTCTCTGCCTTAAATGTTTTATTGCTTTTTTTTTCCTTTGGCCACAGGTGAATGTGCGAAATGGGATGACCTTGCATGACTGTCTCATGAAGGCACTGAAAGTAAGAGGTCTGCAGCCAGAATGCTGTGCAGTCTTTCGACTTCTCGCTGAACCAAAAGGGTAAGAGTGAAACTTCCACCCAGAGAATGTAGAAATCTTGGGTTGGGAATGGCAGCAATCACATTTTCTTCCCCTCTGGCTGATTTATTTTAAAAGCAGTTTGGTTGTGAGCACTTTGTGTTGCATTCTTTGCCCTCTTTTGGGGCAACTCTGTCAGCTTCCTGGGTATTAACAATTTTATTTTTGTTTTAAAGCTAAATATTGAAAATACTTGAATATTGAATAATATTCAATACTGAAAATATTGAAAATGGAGGGGTTCACTCAAGTGCTTGCAGCCCCTTAGTGAGGCCATGCTCTGGATGGAGTGGTGCCTTCCTTCATATTTGAGCTGCATTTCTGTGCTGCATTTGTAGTTGGTAAATTCAGTGTTGGTGATTCTTAGCCCACTTCCCTGAACGGTTCTGTGTGCTCAGTTTTAAGGCTCTGCATTCCTGTACAGCTTCCCAGTGTTTGGATTTCAGTCTCACTTGGGATATTCCTTATTTTTTTTGTAGGAGCGGGGATGCTGCTATTAAATACCAAATGATTGTTTTACAAGCTGAGGGAGTGAAGGTATCTCATGGAGTTAATACACTTAACTTCACACCTCTTAAGGCTTAAAGCTCCCTGGAGCCTCAGCATTTGTGGGGTTACATCTCTGTGCAACTGAGGCCATTCTGGGGTCAGGAGTAATGTCAGTCCCAAGCACCTGGTAATGGCTTTTGTGTCACTGAGTCTGTCACTCATAATTTCTGTTATGTTTATAAGGGTATTTCTGGGACTCCATTAAACCTTCTAGGTGCTCCATGTCAAATATTATATATATATATATAAATAACATGTTAAAAAGGAGCAGAAGAAGAGGTGGCTTGCAATGTGTTCCAAGTTGCTTCTGATTTTTTGAGTGAAAGACACAGATCTGTCTAGCTCACTGTGAGAGGTTAGCCATGCTTTTCTGGGTATTTGTTTTCAATTTACTTAAGAAAACTCACAAAACATAATTGTTGATGAGGGCAGGCTTATCTCCAAAGTGATTTTGTTGTCCCCATTTTCTCTTGCAGAAAAAAAGTGCGTTTGGATTGGAACACGGATGCTGCCTCCCTGATTGGAGAGGAGCTGCGAGTGGACTTCTTGGATCATGTCCCACTCACCACACACAACTTTGTAAGCTTTTCCTGCTCTCTGTTCTGATGTCAGTTGTAGCCATTGAACCACATACTTGGCCAAAGACTGTTTTGGGCATTAGATAGCTTTTGGCTTTCAGGACACAGGGATTTTTAGAAGTTGTGGTGGATTCCTTCACTCCTGCTCCCCACAAATTACATTGGCTAAGTATCAGTTTGCAGTGAAATGCCAGAATTGTATTCATTACACTGGTGATCCACAGGTATCAGAGACTCAGATCATGCATATTCTTCACAGATCTGATGATTGCCATTTCTATTTTATATAAATACCTAAGTCTGTAACTGTTGTGTTAAGATAACCATGTCTTTAAAGTCCAGAAAAGGGAGAGAATTTGCATTTTCAGTCTCTGGCTCATCAGACAAAAAAAAAACTGGATAAGTTCAGCAGCTTTGTTGGACTGATGGTGTTGGTACTGGATATCCAGGGGTGCTGTTAATTCTGCAGGTCATGACATTGTTTTGTGAGCTAGTGCTGCCTTGTAATTTGACAGAGTGTTCTTTGGGGGAATGAAAGGCTTTAGTTTGTAGTTCCTCCTCAGAAATGGATTATTTATTCCATACAGAGCAAGTAAGTAGAAGGTGGTTTTGTGCTTTGTGGATTTTTTTAATGTTTAAAATTTTTTTAATTTTTTTTTTGACAAAGAGACAATGCCCAACTCTAACAGTTTTACCTTGCAATATTTTCTCCTCCCTGGGAAGGAACCCTGTTACTATATTTTAGTCTTTGTATTGTTTTGTTCTAGAAATACATTGTGCCAAGTGGCAAACCTAAAAGATTGTCATTGACATCCATATGAAAGGTTAGGATTGATTCCCAGAACCTGAAAGTCACTTTACTTCTACATTATATTTTATAAAAACTACAGAAAATACTGTCTGCAGTTGGTCACCAGAAAAGGAATATTTTCCTCCAGATCTGGAAGAAGCTGAAATTGGGAGCCTTCCTCCTCAGTGTGTTCTAGAAGAAGAAACCCCTTGGTTCATTTTAATCTTTTGTCATACTTCAGAAGCTTTTAAAAAAGCAAAGAAGGCGGCCACTTTAAAAAAATAGAAATTCCTTAGACTGTTTTAATTACTAAGGAATTCATTTCTCATGCAGGGGATGTTGGTTAGTCATAAACACCAAGAGTTTTGGCTAATAAAAAAAATGAGGTGGGGCTTCCAGTCTGATCCTCTTTTACCTCTTTAGTGTTACTGAAAACAAACAGCAACCCCAGCTCCTGGCTCACACAGCTCTGCCACCTTGCTGAGCAAAACAATTGCTTTTGCATTTGTCCTTTTTTTTCCTTGTTTGGTGTTTTTTTTAAATAAGGCCCTCAGAGTTTCTAAACTTTGCAGGTTTCCAACCAAACTGGAAGTCCATGCCAGAATATTTGAGTGTGGCTTTAAGCTCAGTAGCAGTCTGGGGGCTCTGACAGCATTTTAACGTGGTTGTTTGTTTCTGTCGGGCTCTGAAGATCCAGATCTCGGTTGATGAAGAGCTAATGAGCTTGGGTTAATCACTTGCTGTGTTTTCCAGGCTCGGAAGACGTTTCTGAAGCTTGCCTTCTGTGACATCTGCCAGAAGTTCCTGCTCAATGGCTTTCGGTGTCAGACGTGTGGCTACAAATTCCACGAGCACTGCAGCACCAAGGTGCCAACCATGTGTGTGGACTGGAGCAACATCAGGCAGCTCTTGTAAGGACTGTTCCTTTCTAATGGCAGCAGCAATTCCCTGTGGCAGTTGGTTTTGTGTCTCTTATCACAGGGATCCTTGTGGATTGTTGGGAAGTGCAGTCCCTGTGACCAGAATTGTGTATTGATTTCGTGACACAGCCAGCAATGAGTGTCTGTTTCCAGGGGAGAAGGCCGTTCTCTTTTAACTGCTTTTTGTTCTTGCTCTGCATTTTAATATTCTGGGACAAGCAAACAAATACCTGGAATGAGCAGGCAGCTGATCTAATGCCCTCTGTTTGAACAGGGGGACAGCAATTCCTCTCACACAGCACTTGTGGTAGGAATAAAGCAGGCCATGATTCATTTGGATTTTAGCTGTTGGAAGCGTTAGCGTTCACAACTTCTGACACTTGAAAATGGTGAATGGTGAGAAAACAGATGAAGGATAATTCTTTCCTAATACCAGTTACAAAAAGTTGAAATTTGTTATTGTAGAAGTCCTTTTATGCAAAAGTGTTAAAGCCTGTAATTGTTTTTATGTGTCTTAGTGGTTGAATTTTTTAATAACTAAACTTGGTCATGTAGTTCTACATTTTCTCATGCTAAGAGAGTGCAGGGTGACTTGTGCCACTTGGTGCTACCTGGCTTTAATAGAACTTAATTGTGTCAAGTACCCTTTCAGGAAAATCTGAAGTCTGACATAAAAAGATTTTGTCTCTCAAGTTTCAAAGGAACACGTGGAACTTTTCTTTGGGAGTCTGAAGGCAGAGGTTTTAGTTGTACACAGAGGAAAAAAACATGATGTAAAGATAGGAATGTGTTCATGAAGTTTATCGTGCTGCAAAGAAACAGCCCTGTAAATTTTCAGCTTTCAAGAGCATTGTACAGGAGGTAGTGTAGCAGTTGAAACTGTAATTGTTTTTGTTGATATTTCAGATTGTTCCCAAATTCAAATATCAGTGACAGTGGTGTCCCTGCACTACCTCCCTTGACAATGAGACGGATGCGGGAGTCTGTCTCCCGGATACCTGTTAGGTAAGCTTGTATTTCCTGTCGTTTCTCTTTTGGGAAATACACTTGTTTCAAAACAATCAATCCAAAGCAACAAAAGACCCCCAGCTCCTCCAAAGCAGAGCAGTCTGATAGAAGGTTGGGGTGAATGTGCAAGGCAGCAACACCACTTCATCACAGATTATTCCTTCTTGTTCTTAGATCCACCAAAGCATTGATTTCAGATTTTGTATTTTTCAATTTTAGCCTTAAAATGTTAAGGTAGAGTATTAAAGGCTTTTTGGAGACCTTTGTTTTCCTGCCTAAGAAAATCCAAGGCTCCCTTTTGATATTTTTGTGAACTAATTTAATTTGTGTGATCAGGTAGTGTGTGCATCAAGGGTTTGTGTCTCGTGGTGGATGATTCACATCCATAAACTAAAATAATGCTCTGGTAATTATGATGACAGATAGGAGTTTAAAGAGGGAACAGTGGGAACTGAAAATATGCTCCTCTTAAAGGAAATTCTGATACCTGAAGAGAACATTGCTGTAGTTTTAAGTGCTGAAATGAAACTTGTGTCCCTTTGCAAGGGGCCTGTCCCCTGATCCTAACGTGTGCCTGTATTCTTTTCCTTGAAATTCTAGAGGCTGAAGAGAGCAGGCCAGCTTTTGTTTTTTCTGCACCCATTTGAAAAATCTGTTCAGGAGTGAGGCACAGAGCACGTAGCTGACTTGTAAATGGTTCTATGTATTTATTTCTTTATTCTAATGGGAACTGCATCAGGAATTGATCTTTGCCATCTTACTCTTATTTCCAGTGTTGTTGAACAGTCACTCATTAACTTTATAGATGTTTTGAAGGGTTTTGTGAAGGCTGGCCCATTTCAGTTAAGATACATGTGTGGTTTGGGATCCTAATGGTCTGAGTGGCCTTAGCTGTGATTTATAACTCTTTGTTGAGCTGGATTTTAGTCTTGGCCTCCTTTAACTGGTGTTGGGTTTCATGACTTCCTTGCTGGCTGTTCTGTGCAAGCCATTGAACAGTCTTGCAAAGCTTTACAAATTCAGGGCTTAGCTCTTCAGCTGTGCATTTAACAGGCTTGAAATGAGCAGTTTGTTTAATTTCACAGTCTTGGATTCGTCTCTCAGAGCCAGTGTTTTGTCAGAGTATTAATTGTGATTGGATGGGGACTGAGGTGAACTGTGGCAAAATTTGTAACAGCAGAAACAGACCTCAGCTAAACACACTAATTAAATTTGTGAGCTGACAAGATCTTCAAGTTTTTAAAATTTATTTCTTAAATTAAAATGGGAATGATTCAGCTGACCAAACAGTTTAGTTGATGTGCAAGTCCCAGCTTTTCCTCTGCTTGGAATTGTGTGTATATTGCTTTTGGACAGGTTACATTGAACAGTGTTTTTCACTTGCTGGAGGGGGAAAAAAAAATAACCACAACTTTCCCTTTCTCTTTTCTTTCCTTCTCAGCTCCCAGCACAGGTATTCTACACCTCATGCCTTCACTTTCAACCCATCCAACCCTTCCTCTGAGGGCTCTCTGTCCCAAAGGCAGCGCTCCACGTCCACACCCAACGTGCACATGGTCAGCACCACGATGCCTGTAGACAGCCGGATAATCGAGGTAACGCTGCTGGGGGCAAAGAGCACAGAGCTAGAACTGCCCCTGCCCATCCATAGGCACTGGTTGGTTTTCCCTCTCACCTTTCTGTCATTTGCTTACTGCTTCCCTCAGCTGGCTGAGAGGTGAAGAGTTCAGGAGACACATTTGCATAGGAAGTTAATAATTAATTCTTGCAGTCTATCAGCTTTGCTGGAGTAATAGGCAAATTTTAGGGGTGTGTAAAGGTGGGGTGGAGCTTAACTGTTAGGCTCAGCTTTGTAAAAAAAAAGCTTTTTAGGCATATCTGAAAATGTTCTTTTGGATTTAAAAGTCAAGGTTTGGGGGCTGGTGTTTATTTTAAATCAGACTAAAGGTGCTCTGAATCTGGATGTAGTTCTTGGATTTGGAATGCTCAGCTCAAAGCTTGCTGGTGATCTGGTTTTTGTCACACTTGTATGGCATTAACAGCAGTTCTGGGCCTGTGGGCTAAAGCCAGCTCTGTCTGAGACTATTTCTGCTGTTCCTTGCCTTCAAGCACCTTTTTCTCGTATTTTCCTTACACTGGCAGTGAGGGACAGCTCTTGGAAATCAGGCCTAAAGTGGCTGGGTTTTTTTAATTTTGTTTTGTGATAACCCTAACAAAATGCTGTGCAGGAAAGGCTGGCAGAAGAAAGTGCTGAGCTGCAGGACTTCAGAGAGAGCGAGCACTGTTTGTTTGTTGCTTTTGCCTCTGGAATAGTTTAAAAACTCTGGAGGCCAAGCAAAAGCCTTTGAGTGCTGAGTTCACCTGCATCTTCAGCTGGTGATTTTGGGGCTTCTGTGAAATGTGAAGATGCTCTGAAGTGAGGTAGAGAATTCCTCTGGACCTTGGGAACAGAGCAGAAGCGCCCTGCAGCCCCAGGAATTGTTTTTGGTAGAGGCTTTGTGTCAGCTGGGGTTTATGGGGAAAGGTGTCCTCCCTTTCTCTTTGGGTTTCTTTGGCTCACAGCCCTTTTTGCTGCTCAGAGGCCTGGCTGACCATCTTTGGATGGCACAAACCACAATGAAACACTCCAGAAAATCTGAATTATTGACCTTGGTAGAGTGATGAGTCTTTAAGGAGCCATTGCTTTCTTTATTCTTTTTGCAGAGCAGTGAAGACAGAAATGCTTTCTATTCTGGCTCTTCACATTATCATAAAAATAGTTGTTAGGTCCTAAAAGCTTTTAAAAGGCCCCAAAGCAATGCAAAAAGAAAGTAGCAGAGACTTTCTAGTACACCAGGAGAAAAACCATCATAAAAAAGTGGCTTTACCCAAGGATAGATCCTAGTGAACCTCTGGGTTTGAGCAGGAATACTTTAAAAATTTACTGCACTTAATTATCATTTATCAAGCAAATTAGGTTACTTTTTCTTTCATTTATCCTAACATTTAATTTTTAAAATTTTTTTTTATACTTCCTCTGTTCTTTTCTTTTATCTCTTACTATGTTGGCCTAGAATAACAGCCTGAATGCTTCTCCCAGCTCCTGGTGCAGACGGTTTTGTTTGAGGGGAAGAGTAGGTATTTCCTTGGTGCCTTTTGTCTCCTTGTGATTAACAGGATTGCTGTAACTTGTAAACCATGGCAGTGTCCACGTGAAGTGTTTAATCTGGAGCTGATTGGATGAGAATCTTTCCAGCATGTTTGTACTCAAATATTGAGGCTGTTAATTAGAAGAGGCAAATTGATAGAGAGCTTCACGTTCAGTTCAGCTGGCTGAATTCATCCTCCTCTGAATCTGAATAGGCTTGGATTAGAATGCATTAGGTCACACAGTCTTTAAAGCAAAACCTTGTCAAAACACATCCATTGTGTGGCTTTTTCCCCTCTGGAAACTATTTTTATTGACTGTACCCATACAAAGCCCTGAGATTAAGAACACGTTGTACTGTTTTTATTTCCCATCAAAGTAAAGCTGACAGACCACAGCACTGGGGATGGTGTTATTTGTGTTGTAAGAACAACTCTAAAGAACAGGGGATTGGTTTGTTTGCTGTTGAATTCATAAGCAAATAAGAAAATATTCACATCAGGATTGAAGCTCAAAAATACTTTTTCAAAGTAAGAACTCCATATAATAAGTGTGAGAAACATTTTAAATTCTTTAGTTGTCCTTTGCCAGCTTCCTTGAAAGCAGTTACATTCTCAGGCTGATGTACAAATCAATCACTTGTTACTCATTCAGCTTCTGAAAGGTTTTTATTATCCTTAAAATGAACAAAAGTAGTAGATTGAAGAGTTCTTCACTGACTGTTCATGCAGATTTTAATCCACTCAGGTGTTGAGCAGTGGCAATCTGCAAAAGTGCTGAACATAGTCCAGCCTGGGTGAATGCAATTAATTAGCTAAAACAATGTATTTCATAACTGAATCTTTGCTAAGGATAACCTTAATTTGAAACTGTGTAGTGGAATGTGGGCTTGTTCTGTCCTCCTATGAAATCTGACATTTATAGTTCTACTAATTAGTTAGAGAGTTTGAATTGACTTCTGTTAACTTTGTCAGTGTTTAACCTCTCTGTAGTGCATGTTCTTGCTTTGTACTTACACAGTCCCTGGATATTTTCCCTTTCCTGTTTGTACTTTGGGATTATACAAGTGGCAGGTGAGAAAAGCTGTGGAGTGCTGTTTGTCAGAGCTTAGTTCTCTCTTGTGCATGGCTGTAGAGTTGTGTTGTGCCCGTGGCATGAGGTGAGACTTGTGGCACTGTCCTGGTGACCTGTGGGAGAACACTGCTCAAATGCCAAATTCCCTGTGGGAACGTGCTTGGAAAAGGAGAGGGGTTTGTGTAGGGGCACTCGATGTAGCCTTTGTGGGGGTTGTAGTAGTGTGGTAGAGTTACTTCACACTGGATATTGAGTTGGAATATTTTGGGGGTTTTTAAAAGTCCTACTTTGAGCCCAAAAGCTGCTTGGGAGTTGTCCCCTGGGGACAGAGGCCACCCCAGGAGCTCTGTCCACACCTGGAACACGAGCATGAAGTGCAGGGGGGATGCAGACACTATTGCTGCTGTTTCTTCTTGTTTGGTGTCCTTTTTTTTCCCCCTCTTTCCTTTATGGTAGCAGTACTTTTTAATATGCTGTGAGTCTCCTCCCTGTTCTGTGAGAATTCACCAATTGCATGGGTTTCCTGCAGGATTGGTGTGATGGGCAAATCAAATCCCCAATCCTGGAGCTGTTGGCCAGTGCTGTGTTGCACCTGACCAAAACTGGCACAGCAGTTTCCACACCACCCCTGCTTGTTCCTTGGTGTGCTCTCATGTATTTATTGACTTTATCATCCATCTTCTCTGTTGCAGGATGCAATTCGAAGCCATAGTGAATCAGGTATGGTTTCAAAAATCAAACATTTTCTAATGTTACTTGATTTGTTTGTTTTCTTGTTCATAAACTGTTTTCTTGTATTTCTGTCTTCAAGCCTCACCCTCTGCTCTGTCTGGAAGCCCAAACAATATGAGCCCAACTGGCTGGTCTCAGCCTAAAACCCCAGTCCCAGCCCAAAGAGAGAGAGCCCCTGGATCTAACACACAGGAAAAAAACAAAATTGTAAGTATGGTGACACTTGTTCTAATTAAAAAATTAATTAAACAGTGCTGGGAGGGGGAGTGGTGTGTTGGGATAAATTTCTGCACTTGGAGGTGCAGCTAATCTTGGATTGCTCTGCACTGTGTATACAGTAGCAATTTAATTGTAATTAATTTGGGAATGGTGGCACTGTTGCCTCGGGTTGTGCATACCCAGAACAAAGTGTTCTGGGTTGCAGATGAATTTCAGGCAGTGATGTGACATTGTCGGTGCTGGTCCAAGGAGTACCTTTTACATCTTCAGAGGTTGCATCTTTTTGATTCTGTTTTAATATATTTAAAATTGGCTTTATTAGCACTATTTGAACTGTTACTACTTCCATGGAAAGTGGATATTGATAATGCCTTCATTTCCATTGGAGAGTCACATGTCTCAGGGAAAAACAGATTTTACAAAATGCAACTTTCCCCTCAAAGGTTTGAGTTAAACTTAGGGATGGGGGGAAAGAAAGAAAGAAAAGTTAGAATAATAATTAAAAATATCTTGAATTTTTTGAAGGCTTCTAAGTTGCTTAGTGGGATTCACAGTTTTTGCTCACTTAGACATTTGAGAATTTTGCTTTCATCTTTTGAAAGCAAAATCATCTTTTAAATGATGGAAGAAGCCAATGTTTGGCTTCTTCCATTTAAATATGTAAAAGAATTACAGAATTTTAGCATTGTACTTTTGAAGAAACCACTTTCTTAAACATTTCAGATGTTTTTAAATAGTTGATTGTAAAATACTTGTTCCTCTTAAGGTCTAAGATTAGGGTTTAATTTTCTAGTGCAGAACTTCCTGATAAGCAGTTCAAGACATCCAAGAAAATGTGGTGGGTGGTTGTTTGGGTTTTTTGCTAAAAACCCCACCACCCCTCACAAACAGAGGAGAAAAACAAAAATTCAAACTGCAAGACAAACCCCTCAAAGTTTCAGCTCATCTTGGGCTTGCAGGAAGGAGGTTATTTAATTTTTTGGGGGTATATATATAATATAAGTGATTAAATGTTAAAGCCTGTGAATTGTTGTTGCAGAGGCCTCGTGGACAGAGGGACTCCAGTTACTACTGGGAAATAGAAGCCAGTGAAGTCATGCTCTCCACCAGGATAGGCTCAGGCTCTTTTGGGACAGTTTACAAGGGCAAGTGGCACGGTGAGTCTTAATGTGGTGGGACAGCAATCCATGGAAAATGGATTTAGTGCTGCTGGGAGCTCATCTGCCACCAAAGGCACAGGGCAGAAACAGGAGCTGCCTTGGAGAGCAGCACTGAAATTACAGCAGAGCACACACCCCAAAACCTCAGTGTCACCACTGCATCTCCACTGTCCCTGATCCCTTCATTCCCATGTCCTGCACCAGCTTGCTTTCTGAAAAGGGTTTCTTTTCTATTAGCAGGACTGAAATTCCACAGCCTGATGTCACATTGTATTTACCTTCTCTTAATACCTTTGTGGTTTAATTAGCATGCTTCATTCCAAGGTGGGAGGGAAAGGAAATCAGCATGAATTGCTTCTGCTGTGGAGCTTTTTCAATGAAAAAATGCTTAATGGGAGAGTTTGATATGTAGGTAGTGGGAATATTTTGAAAACAGGCAGCCTGTAGAGCTGCAGAATTTGTTTCCAAATTCATGCCTTGTGATTTTGAAAAGAAACACAGAAACCCCTCCAGGCCCTAATTTAAATAGCAGTATTGTCATTAAAGAAGCTGACAAAACAAATCTGGAAACTTATCTGCTGCCCTCTGTTTTTAATGGGTAAATACTTGCATGTCTCAAAGCCCAAATATTGTCAGCAGCAAGGGAAGCACTATGGTTACACTAAAAGTAATGAACAGTTCCTGGTTTTCATTATGGAACTGAAATGGAACACAGAAATCAAGGGGAAAAATAAGTTCAGTGAGATTGCCCTGAACAAGGTAATGAAAAATAATTTCATATTAAAGATTTATTTTAACAGAACATTTACACCTCTTCATGCATCAAAAATTAAATTACTAATTAAATATATTCTGGGTGAAGGAGAGGTGTTAGGCTTTCTGATGTGCTCAGCTGAAAGGCTATACTTTCATAAATAGTTTATAAACACTTCAATATTTAAATTTGATAATAAAAACACAAAGATGTGTGTGCATATGTCCTGTAAAAAGCATTTTAGCCAGCAGTAGCTCTTAAAAAATAAAGGGAAGTGTGTGAATAATTAATTAATGACTTTTTCCATTAGACTGAAATTCAGGTAAATGAACTGCTTGATACCACAGAAATTTGTCTGCAGGGAGATCCTGACCTTTGTACCAATTAGAAGAGGTGTGCAATGCACAAATTAGGAATTTTAATTCCATTATATATTAATGTTATTTTGGAGAGGAAAAGAAAGGTGCATTTGTAGTAACTTCTGTGGTAATTGTATTTCCAGGGGATGTAGCAGTGAAGATCCTAAAGGTTGTAGACCCGACCCCAGAGCAGTTCCAGGCTTTCAGGAATGAAGTGGCTGTCCTGAGGTGAGTTGGTGCTTCACTGCTGAGCTCTGGCATTCCAGGTGCTGCACCCCAGCCCTCCTTGGAGCCTCCAGGCCCAATATTCTGTGTGATAGACACAAAAAAGACAGTCATAGTTCAGGGTATTTCTGTGGTGTGTTAACACCCACAATTGTTCAGGTCACACTGGGCAGTAGAAGGTGAGGATCAATAAATTCTGCCCTAATTCTCACCACCAGGCAGAGCATTTGAACTGTTCCTCTTCAAATTGCAGCATAATAACTTTTTCCCCCCTTAAATATACACACTGATCCAGTGGAACTGTTTTCTGCTTTCAAATACTGGATTTTTTTAGTGTCCAGTGAAGTATCTGTGCTGTTACTCCTGAAAAAGAACAAATTAGATTCATAAAAACCATCTCCTCATCTGGTAATTCCTTCAGGGTTTATAGTTATCCTTCGGTTTTCTCTTGGGATTCAGTCTTCTACCTAAAGCTGTCACTTTTTCCCAGCTTTCAGGGTGATTTCTGTCATTCCAATGACTTCTAATACCACTTGCAAGTGTGACTGTTGGTTATTGATGTCAAACCGTTTGAATTTCCAGATGTCCTTTTCTTAAATGCTGATTTAAACTAACTAAAAATGAAGTATTGTAACTAAAAAGCAAAAAACCAGCTGATTTTATTTAAAAAAAAAACCATAAAAAATTGCCAACTGTGTAAACCCAAACTTCACTCACACAGTGGCCTGGGATCCCAAAGATGGAATCCATTCAGCCAGGAGTGCGTTTTGAAAAAGCTCTGAAAGCGTTTTTGGTGCAGCCACTGATTTCTCTTGGTGCTCCTCTGGTAGGAAGACCCGGCACGTGAACATCCTGCTCTTCATGGGCTACATGACCAAGGACAACCTGGCCATTGTCACCCAGTGGTGTGAGGGCAGCAGCCTCTACAAACACCTGCACGTGCAGGAGACCAAGTTCCAGATGTTCCAGCTCATCGACATCGCCCGGCAGACGGCGCAGGGCATGGAGTGAGTGGGGTTGGCTGTGCCTCTGGCCCTCCAGGGGGGTTTCCTTCCCTCCCCAAACCCTAAATACGGAGTGCTGAAATAGCCACAGTGGGGTACCAAGGAGAGATTCTCCTCTCAGCACTGTGGGATGCTGCTGTGCTTTGATTCAGTCATTTTTCCCTTGGGTTCTTGCCTTAGCTCGTGCCATTTATCAGTTAGATGTGCCATTTATCAGTTAGATGTGCCATTTATCAGTTAGATGTGCCATTTATGAGTTAGATGTGTCATTTATCAATTAGATGTGTCATTTATCAGTTAGATTTTTCTCTATTTCATCTCCTTTTACAGCTTGAGGTCTTGCTGTAGTGCACTAGATGCAGTCCTGTTCTAAATACAGAATTAAGGGTTTTTCCTCCCCTGTGTTGCTGTAACACTGCAGTGTTTGACACGCACTGATTGATTCTCTGAGGTGAGGGGTGGCTGCTCTGTTCCACACCACTCACACAGATGAATTTGGAAACGTTTTCCAGCTGCCTCAGTTGCTCCAGGCCCCACCCCTCCGCTCTTACAGCCCCTGTTGTGATTTTGGGAGCACAGAAGCAGCTGCTGCTGCCAGAGCTCGTTCATTTTGTACATCAGCACCCAGGTTTGCAGTCACCAGACACCAGAAAACTGGGAAAATGTAAATGAAGGGAGTTATGAACAATAAACTTCAGCACAGGATACAGGTTTTGTGGATATGAAGGCAGTCCCAGTTTTCCAGGGTTAATGGAGCTGGTGCCACTCCTCCTTCCTGACATTTCTTCAGTGCACTGAGCACAGCTGCATTTCTCTGTTCCCAAAGTAGGCTCATCCTGAAAAGCCAGAGGTGTGTGAAGGGGCTGGGTGTGTAATAAATGGAATAAACTGTGTATGGGGAGTGAAAATGCTGTTTGTGAGCAGCCTTTGCTCATGGCTCTCTTCTGCTTTTCCCTTCACAGCTATTTACATGCAAAGAACATCATCCACAGAGACATGAAATCCAATAGTATCCTTCCTGAACTTTATTTGCTGCAGTGAGACAGTGATTTATTGGTAATATGGAGCTTTCTGTGGGGGCTGCCATAGCTATTTCAAATATATTTATATATATAATTACTGATGAGCAATCCCCATTGATGAGCAAGAAGCTGCTTTGTAGCAAGGACTTCCTGAGCACATCTGTGCTATATGCCAACACTTGGGATAAAAATGTGCAACAGTTGTGCTCCAGAAGTTCTCTTATTTTACTTAAATGGGGTTTTTTCAGTCCTCTGGTACCCAAATGCTGCACTGCTCACTGATGGGAGGTGTGTGTGCCTGTTCATCTCTGTGCACACATGGGTTTGTTTCTGTTTCTCCTCTATTTTTAATATATTTAGAACTCCACATGATTGGCAGAAATGAAGCCAGACATCTTACTTTAAACTCAAGAAAAGGCAGCCTTTTACCATTATGTTTTGTGCAAAAATAGATATTTAGTAATGCATCTGCAGTGAAAATATTGAGAACTGATGTCTTTCACCTTTGAAATGCCTGCTTTTGGGATTGCCAGGAGCATCCATGGAGCTGCCAGCAGGAATTGGGGCTTCCTTCCATGAGATGTGAGCAGGATGTTTGGCAAATGTCAGCATAAAAAAAAAAATATGCCACCTTCAGTAGTTCCACAATGTCAGTGGATTCCCATTTTCAGTTAAACTAAAAAACCCCAATTATTTTAGTGTACAGGAGGCCAGAAATTTGTGATTCTTAATAATGATCATTTTGGTGAAATAAATTAGCTCTGCTCCTGACATGGAAATGAGGAGTCAGTCCTGTTTATATTTCTCAATTAGCTTTTTGGACTTGCAGCATTCCTAAGTGAAATCATTAAATGGTATCTTCTTAAAATAACCCCAGCAAAGAAAGTGCTGGTATCCATAACAGATCCATGCAGGAGATCATTATAAATAGTGTGGATATATTTCCAGTTACCATCATAATTAAATCTCAGGAGATCCTCCAGAGAACTTTATGGAAATAGATTTTATTTTGATACTTATTTCTCCTTGTACTTGTTTTTTCCTTACTTTTATTTCCTGAATTGTGAGACCTCGGTGCTGTTTCCCTTTCTCAGCACCAGTTATTTAAGGAGCTGCAGCCATGGATGGTAATGAGCTGTTGATTTCTGTCCTAGCTCACCACAAAGATAAATCTACAAATGATGCTGCAACATCTGCTCTGGTTTAGTGTTAAATGTTCATTTAAACACAGATGCCATAAAACCCCTTTTCCTTTGTTTCACATACAGCTCACAGCAGGTTTGAATAAAACCATCAGCACTTCTAGTCAGGTCAGAAAACACCCAGCTGTTGAGCCAGATTTCTTGCAGTTTTTCTTTGACAAAAATACAGATATATTTCTCCATGAAGGCCTCACAGTGAAAATAGGAGACTTTGGTCTGGCAACTGTAAAATCCCGGTGGAGTGGATCCCAGCAGGTGGAGCAGCCCACGGGCTCGATCCTGTGGATGGTGAGCAGAACATTCCCTGCTTCTCAATGTTCCTCTCGTGCCTCTGGCACTTCAACTCTGTTCTGAACGTTCCAGTCTGTTAGTCCTGTGTGGATTTTTATCCCAGCTGTAGGACAAGTTAAAATGGAAGTGCTGGAGGGCTTAATTGTGTAAAGCCAGGCACCAGGCACCCAAGGATTCTGCTTTAGTGAGTTATTTTAGTTTGTGAGTTATTTAAAATACTTTGGGAACGTGTATTAAAAATATCAGGATGCTTGGCCAAGACTGGTTTGTGCTGTGTAAAATACACACATCACCTGAAGCAAAGTTCCAAAAGCAGGAATGTTTTTTTTTTCTTTAAAAAGCACGTTACAAAAAGCTGGCTTTTTTTAAAGCTTTCCATAAAAGGATTTGCAGCTAATTTACCCAGTGGTATACAGTGTATTTGTGTACAGGTAACAGACCTTGGGGAAAAAACCCTGCATATTTGTTCTTTGCAGGCTTTTTAAAAAATGTATTTATTTTAGTCATTTCTTGCCCATCTTTGCTGAGCTGCCATTACATTGAAGGGGAGGTTGTTTTGTTTTCTCAAAGATTCCTGTGATCCCTTTCTGGGGTGGTTGTGCTGTTGTATTTTAGTGCTTTGCTCAATAATTCTGAGGGAATTCTTTAGAGGGGAAACGATGTTAGCTGATGGGAAAGTTATTTTGATGGTTTACACCTTGTTTTGTTCCATCATTCAACATTGTTTATTTGAAGAAGCTTCATAATTTTGCAAATATGTTAAAATGTCCCTGCATTTCTTCCCTGATCCTCAATATGTGCTGTTTTGTATTTAGCTTTCACATTTCCTGACCATGTTTTGATATCAATTTACAAGAGATGAGAATTTTGTTTTTTTTCTCCTTTAACCTCGATACCAGTTCAAAAACTGATGGTGAAACTCAGGCTCAGTTCTGTGTAAGATGTGACAGGAGTCACTAAACGTTGCAAATCCAAATAATAACAATTTTTCTAATGGCAAAATGCTTGTTCAGTTAAAACATTGATTTTTTTTGTGTGCTCTGAGCTGTATTGATATTTTTAATGAGATGTGGAGTAGCCCTGCCTGAACTTCTCCAGGGCATTAAGCAAGGATCATGAAAGGTTTGGAGGCGTCCTTTGCTCACTAATTTCCAGCTGAGCTCATTGTCTCTGCTTCCCAAGTATTTTCCCTCCTCTCGTGCTTTCTCAGGTTCCTGAGTTCTGTTAATTGCTCATAATTAGTTCGTTTCCCCCCTGCCAGGCCCCCGAAGTGATCCGGATGCAGGACAGCAACCCCTTCAGCTTCCAGTCAGACGTCTACTCCTATGGAATAGTGTTATATGAGCTGATGACAGGAGAGCTGCCCTATTCCCACATAAACAACAGAGATCAGGTGAGAAACACTCCTTCAGCATTCCAGGTTATTTCTGGGCATGGCACATCCCCTTGGCCTCGAGAGATGCAGGATGGATACAAATGCAAAGCAGCTGAAGTGGTGCTGACAGCCTGCTTTGTTCTACAGTAAATCTGGAACTGAATGTTCACCTCAGTGTTGACAGTGCAGGTACTCAAAGGAAAACAATTCCTTGTTGTAAACATTTAAAGTGCCCTGTTAATTTATTCTCAGGTTAAAGCTTTTGCTGCACAGTACAATCTTGATTTATACATCTGCAGTTATGGGAAATTCCCATTTTAAATCTGTGTTAAATATGATGCTGTTGTGTCAGGAAGATTGAATTTGGTGCCTTTTACTATGGGAAAAATCAAGTGACTATTGTCAAACCTTTGAATATTTGTGTTTAGTCTTTACTGAGCTGTACTGATGTGCAGGGCTCTCCTGGTGTCCTTTGGGACTGGGTTTCATCACTTTGAGGGGCACTGAAGCCCCCCAGCAGTGAGGCCCCTTCTGTAACCCAGCTTTTGTGCTGTTGGTGGTTGTCCTGCAGATCATTTTCATGGTGGGCCGGGGCTACGCTTCCCCAGACCTCAGCAAGCTGTACAAGAACTGCCCCAAAGCCATGAAGAGGCTCGTAGCAGATTGTCTGAAGAAAGTCAGGGAGGAGCGACCTCTGTTCCCACAGGTGAGGCTGGTGTTGTGCACAGGAGCTGAGGCTCTATGAACAGCCTGTAGCACACACAGGAGTCTGCTCTGACAGAAGTTTTGGTTAATGGGAAGTGCAGCCTGTGTCCTGTTGGTGTCTTTAGTCATAATGCAGCTCTTCTGGCAGTTTTTACTTTGGTTGTACTTGTGCTTTCTGTGAAGTTCATGAAGCACATGGAGCATCTGCCAGGCTGGGGCTGTGCTGGACTAACACCAGAGCAGGCTTTCAACACCTGACCTGTCTAGAGAAAAGCCAAACCCCACCCTGAGACAATAAAAATGAAATCTATCTCTGGATATCCATTTTATGTTAGAGGAGGGTTGGGGGAAATGAGAGGCCACTCCTCCTTTCCTTCCCCACAACTCTGAACAAGCAAACAAAATCCACTGGGGGATGTAAAGTCACGTAGCAATTTTTGGTATTTTTACAAGGGATGCTTTACCTTTTCCTGTCACTGTGAGGAGGATGAAAGTACTTTTTTATAGTCATTAATTATGAGTAATTAATTAAATATCAGCAACTTTGGAAAAGTAACTTCTTGCTGTTGCAATCAAGTATTGTTTCGAAAGTTCTTTCTAAATGTCAGGCACAAGATGGAGTCCCTCCCCTATTACTGTACTGGAGGATGGCTTAGATGCTTGTTAATTGATCCTAGTATCTGTGAACTGATGAAAAACACCCTCCCAGCTCTGAAATCACTGAGGCCCCTCACAGCACTGACCCTGGCTGGCAGAGCTGGATTCCTCCAGCCTGAGAGGTGTTTTCAGTGTCCCTCGGAGCATTAAAACACCCTTAAAGCCATGACTGAATTGGGTAAGACCCGAATGAATGAATGTTTGAAGGAATGAATGTTTGAAGGAATGAATGTTTGAATGGAAACAGGGAGTTCCTTGTCCCACAAGCCTCTTCCCTCTGCTGCTCCCCTCAGATCCTGTCGTCCATCGAGCTCCTGCAGCACTCCCTACCCAAAATCAACCGGAGCGCCTCGGAGCCGTCCCTGCACCGCGCCGCCCACACCGAGGACATCAACTCGTGCACGCTGACCTCCACCAGGCTGCCCGTGTTCTGAGCTGCTCCTGCCCTCGTGCTGCCAGGATGGAGCAGCAGGAACACCACGGGCTGTGCCTGCCACGCTCGGTGTCCGGGCTCCTCCCGCAGGACCCTCCGCGTCCCGCTGGTACAGAGAAGCCGCTGCGGATTCGCGCGGCTCTCGGCCTGCAGGGACACGGCTCCTCATTGCCTTTGCTACCACCTCTTGTTCTGGGAGAGGTAACAGACTACAAATCAAGAGATCTATTACTATTTTTTTAATAGATGCACTTGAGCCTTATTTTCCCCCTTCCCAGAAGCGATGGCTGTTTCTGTGGCAGTGGTTCTGGCTGGGTTTGGTGTGTGCTCGGTGGGGGTGGCTCTGAGGACAGGCGATGTTCTGGTGCTCCGACTGCCCCGTGCCAAGTGCCACCTCACCCTGGGGAAGTTGTGCCTGGAGTGGGAAGAGGAAATAACTCTGGAAAATCAGCTCCTGCCCAAGAGCTTCACCAAGCCAATGAAATAAGTTCAAATGCTAATTCAACACAAAATAGTTTTGCAATAGTTTTGCACATAGAAGAAAAACTCTTGCAAAAGGATGGAATCTGTCGTGAATTGTCCTGCTCAGAGAAGGGAGGAGGTGGAGCCAGTCCTGCTTTGGTCATCTTGAGAAGCCTCCAGCTGCCTTTGGTACTATGGACCTGTTCCTGCAGCCCAGGCAGGGGGGGTGAGTGAGGAATGCTGGGCTGGGGGCTGGAAAAGGCTGAGGGACGTTCCCATCTCCTGCAGAGGCTGCATCCCATCGGAAGCTGTCGTCCAAGAGATGCACTAGCAAGAGGAAACTGAGCATATACAGTTTTTCTTGTTGATTTGGGTTTTAATTTTGTTTTTATTGCTCCTGAGAAAAATGCATTTATTGTAAGCCAAGGTTCCTCTGATTATCTTATTTTAATAAAATAAATTAAATTTTAGGTTTAAGATTCAATGTCATCATTTTAATGTAGCCATCCACAGTTCTGAGTGGGACATGTGCATTTGGAAAACTCAGGAAATGACATTTGGAATAATTTTTTTAAAAGTAACTGATAAATAACAGCAGTGCAAGTAAAAACACACTTGATAAAACAACCTCCACATTTCCAGTCACATGACAAGACAGTTTTTCTCCTCCTGCAGTGATCTCTGAGCAGCTGCTCTGGACACCCACACTGATGTGCTCTCAGGCTGTTTCCCTGCACCACTTCTGCTCTGTTTTCTCTTGTTTATTGAGGTGGAAGTGAGTGTTTTGTCTTGGCTGTACTCCATGGAGGACAGGAATAGGTAGCTGAATCTAAAAATGGCTTTATTTAAATAGCAGTCTGATGAAATGTGATTATTGGGGCACGAATGGAAGCCCAGTTTGGGACTCTGCCTTTCTCTGAGTGCACAGGGACTGTGGTGACAGGGGCTGGCTGTGCCCTCTGGCACCTCCACCCCAAAGCTGCTGGGCAGAGTTGCTGCCTCTGCTGGGAGTTGTGACAGTCCCTGTGCCCAGGGTGTGTCCAGCTCTCCCTGTAGTGCCCAAACAGCCACTGCAGCTTCACATCTGCAGCAACAAAACCCCACAGAGCTCTTGGGAAAGGGAGGGGAGCCAGACACAGAAATAACCTCCAGTGAGTCCTCGGGATATTCTCTAACAGAGCAAGGGGAGAATATTAATCCCTGGGTGATAACTGAGAATGACCATAAGCTTTGCTTCCTAAAAAGTAAATTGAGACTTGAAGGAGACTGTTCCATAGAGTTCTGCATGGTTTTTAATAATATTCTTGGTATTTGGACTGCAGCTGTCTCTAAACATTATTTATCTCTAATTTTAACTTCATTACAATAAGCTTAAAAAGGGGAAGGAAAAAAACCCCAGAACAGGTAAGCTGCTTTTACTTTAACTCTGATTTCCCAAAAGAAACCATTAACCCATGATTTTTAAACCAGATTGTGTCTCTTGAAAAATTTAAATCTTTTCAGTTAACAGGTTTATTTTAACCAGCACTTGATGTCCAGTTAAATGAAAGGTGCTGAGTGAAGAGCTCAGAAACTCAGACCTTTTAAGTCCCTGGACAGCTTTGAAACACAAGTTACTTTTTTAATTTCAGACTACTCTTCATGGCTTCTTGGGGCAAAGTAAACCAGGAATGTCTTGTTTAAGGTAAAGAACATCCTGTCCATTGATTTTTTTTTTTGGTGTATTCCTGACACTATTTCTTTCTGGAAAAAAAAAGTAGGAGCAGGTGAAAATGAGCTTCAGTGGGAGGGTGAGGGCTGGGGAAATATTCTGGGGTAGGAAGGGTGCTTGGGTGCCCTTGCAACATCATCTTAGTGTGTTTACATCTCTTAGGGATAATTAGCCTTCTCCTTTGTAATTAGTGCTGACCAATTGCACTCATTAGACTTAAGAGCTTTGCTGGTGCCCTTCATGGGCCAGTTTAACCAAGAAGCTGGGAATTTGTTTGTTACAGACACTGCCAAGGCCAGGCCTGCTGCAGTGAGCACTGCTAAAAATGAAGTTTAGGAGGGGAATAATTACAGAAAAGTTGAATTTGCAGGTCAGAACAGAGGGCACAGCTGGCGTGGGCAGTGTGGGGCAGTGCTGGGCAGGGCACAGGGGAGCTGCAGTGTCACCATCCTGAGCCAGAAACTCCAGCAGCAGCAGAATGGATAACCCTGGGCTCTCTGCTTTGGTGCCAGATAAAGGTGTTTGAATCCCAGACTGAGGTTCCTGCTGTTCCCCTCCCAGCAGGGACCCAGATCCTGGTGTCACCAAACCCCTGGTTTTGCCCAGCTGGCAGCAGCTTCCTGCCCCAGTCCCTCTGAACACATTTGGCTTCATCATCCCCCACCCCAATGGATCAAGCCCATCGCCCAGTCCTGTCACTGATCCCCAGGTGCTGATTACATTCTTTCTGCTCTTGCTTTTTCTTTCTTTCTTATACATTTTAAGTCTTACTTTTATGCTTTTATATTGCTGGTGATAATAACCACACCAGTTACACACCTGCCTTCCATTGCAACCACACAGTTCTAAAATAACCCCACATCTCTGTTTATATTTACAAACACTGAGCAGGGGCTCACTCCAAGGCCCTGAGTCAGGCTCACAGCTCAGGCTCAGCAGTGTCCAAGCTGTTCCTCAGCAGCCACTTGAGTGCACACCCAATTCTTGGTTCAACTGCAAAGTTAAATACAAATGACTTGGCAGAATTAACTTCTGGTAGCAGATTTCACAATCGAACTGCTTTTGCCACGCAAACAGAAATCACATTTTTAACAAAGCCAGAATTCAGCAACAGTTCTGTTACCTCAGCAGGGATGTGCATTAACCCCTCAGCCCTGCTGGGGAAAAGGGGAATGGAGGCCCTGAACTGCTGCAGAGCCACTGCTGGATCTGGGGCAGGACTCGGGCCAGGATTAGTGAGAACACCTCGCTCAAGCTGCAGTTTCCAAGCTCCAGTTTGTGCAGTTTCAGTTGAGCTCTGCCTGTGCCCCCAGGGCTGCTCTGACTGATTTGGGAAATCAGTGCAGCTGCATTTGCTCTGCAGCACGTGCTCCAGGAGCCACTCCTGACTCTGAGCACTTGAATTAGTGTAAAACAGGGCTGGGAACCCGACTGGCAGCACCTGGAGAGCCAGGCCCTGTCCAGCCCCGTCCCCACACCCGCTAAGGGTGCAGTAAACTCTCCTCTGAACTCCAGGTACTATTTGAGGTATAATGTACCAGCTCCTTTTTAAGGAGAAAACCCTACACTGACCATTATTCCCAGTGGGTTTTGTAGTTACACATTTAGCTGATTTAGTGGAGAAAAAAAACCCAAAAGCACCCAAACTCTATTTAGCAACAGTTTTACCAGCTGAAGCTTTCACTGGACCTGTATTTACACTACCACTCAGCTCACAAGACAGCGTATGTTAGGCCAGAGAGGGAGAAAACCCTCCTGGGATTAATGGATTTGTTTTCCATGCAGCCAATTTATTTGTTTTTAAATATATTTTAGTGTTTTTTTTGTTGTTGCTGTTGCCATATAAAAACTATCTGAAAACTTTACCAGGACTGCACAAGTAACCACCAGGGCACGTTTGTTCTACCTGTGCTGGAGAGAGTAAAAGCTTGGCTAATAAATAGCTGCATTGCTGGGCTCAGAGGGGCTGTGGTGCCCTCACTGGGCAGCACTGGGGTCCTCCTCAGCCCCCGAGAGGTGCATGAAGAGTTCCCCCAGCTCCGTGACCTCGTCGTCTGCGCCGGGCGCGCTCCTGCTCTCCCTGTCCTCGATGAAGTCCCACAGGCGCACGGAATTGAAGAACTGCAACAGAGAAGAAGCTGCCTGAGCACCACCCAGCCATGGGGACAGCACAAAGCTGGCCTGGGCACTCATTTCCTCATTAAAAACCAGTCAGAAGTGGGGACCCCAAAGCTGGGTTTGAGCTCAGGCTCTGGGGTCCCGGAACAGGCACTGAGGGGACACGGCTGGGGCAGAGCCACACCAGCTGCTGAGGTTTTACCCTTCCCAGCTGCCTTAGTGCCAGCACAGGAGAGGAGCTTTGAGCACTGTGGTTGAGAGCTTAAAGGGCAGAATTCCTGTAGGAAAGGTTTGCCATGGAAGGGTTTTTTGGATGAAAAAACAAAGCAATGCTGTTTTGCAGTTAAATGAGAGGCGCCTTCCATCCCCAAGAACAAACCTTTGCCCAGGGAACACTGAGAGGTGCTTTTTTCACTTGTCCTGCATGGCAGGAAACATTCCCCAGTAGCCCAGGTGCCCCTGAAGCAAGGTCAGGGTGACAGCAGAGCACTCCTTACCCGCACAGTGCCCTCGGAGCTGAGCTGCTTCCGGGGCTTCTCGGGCTCAGCCCGGGTCCCGTCGGGATACGCGTGCAGGTACAGACACTTCCCTCCAAAGGGGCACGTTCCTTTCCCCTGCTCAAAGTACTTGCAGGGCTTTTTCCTGAGGTGGTTACAAGAGACAGGGTTACTGCCTTCAGCTGAAGGGAAGGAGATGCAGTTCAGTCCCCACAGAGCCTCGGTGATGCTCTGGTACCACAGCCAGAGCTCTGGCCTCCCCTTCCCCAGCTGAGAGCAGTGAAATGGAGGGCAAAGATCATGAAAAGTGAATAAAAACACATAACAAAAGAACAGCATCATAAATCAAATAAAATGGAACTGCCTTAAGATGTGGAAAGTGAAGGATGTTCAAAGAACATCACCATGAGCCAAGCAATTATTATTTTTCTAGCTATTTATTATTCTAGCTATTATTTTTCTATGTTGTCTCCTGCATTTCCTGCCACTGCATGTTTATGACCCAATTCCTCATCCCATTTGAGGGGTCTGTGCCAATACTTTTGTTAATTTAAGTTTCCCTCAGCTGTGCTGCTCACCCAAAGCTGTCCTGGCTGCACAGCAGTTCCAGGGTAGGTCCTTACACAGGACCTGGGGGTGCTGGGGGGTTGTTGTACAATAAAAAACAGCTGCAGAGGAAACTGCAGGCCCAGCTCTGCCTGTTCACCTTGAAAAGAGGGAGCAGGAGAGAAGTGACAGCTTCTCCCTGCTCTGGGAAGCACAGGCCTCACACATTCCCCTGCTACAGGACAACACAAGGAGTGGAGCCCTGGAGTATTTGCCATTTCCAGCAGGCATTACAAAAGCCACGTGAATTTTTATCCCACTGTTGTATTTTCCTTCCCTGTTTGCTCCCCTCAGTCACCAACAACCTCCCAGGCTGTTGTGGCTGAGGGATCCACAGGAGCCACATGAAGCCAATTTTGGCAAGTGAGCTGAAACAGCTTCAGCATTTCTGATCAGTGAGGCTGAATTTCTGAACTGCAATTGCACAGGCACAGAGTTAAGCAGAAGTGTGAACAGAGATGAGCAGCTCTCTGCAGAACGGGCTCTAAGCACATGAAGTTTAAAAATAAAGGCTCAGCAATTGACTGAGTCTTAGAGCAGCTAAAGAACAACGTGAGGAGGAGTGTGGGTGGTTCCTGAACTTACCCCACTCCCTGCTTAAACGCTTCAATCAGCTCGTTTTTCTTCTCCTGCTCTTCCACCCAGTACACGCTGGGGATGACAAACTCGGAGATCACCCGGCACTCGGGGCAGGACCTGCAGGAACAAGGCAGAACAGGGATGTTCTGGTACCTCCCCACACTGGAACCCTCCACAGATCTGCCCCAAGCAGTGAGGATCCTCCCCAGGGAAAGGGGATGCTCGTCACCTCAGGCAGCAGACACCTCCTCCCACGTGAGCACAGCACTTGGTGTGCATTTGTTGGGAGTTCCACTTGGAACAGCCCAACTCAGGGCACCCAGGGCTTGTGTTTTGTTTCTGCAACAGGGATTTCCTCAGTCTGCAGAAACAAACTGTGTCCTGTGAGTGCAGCAGGAAGCCAAAAACACAAAGTAAGGTGTCTCAGCCTTTTGAAATGCAATGAGCTGATGGTCACTTCATTGAAATTTGGAGTAAAGTTGTGCAGGAAAGTCTGTTTTGGTAGAAGACTGAAAATACTTCCCACCTTTTCTTCAGTATTTTGTAACTTGAGAGATGCTCAAAAAAGGAAACTTCCCTAACTGGATGTTTTAAATTCTCTCATCTGAGGAGAATGTATTTGGAACACATTTTTGGTAGAGTCAGAAGATGAAGACACTGAGATAAATGTGTGGTCAGTAGGACATTTACCTGGAGTGAGCTGTAATTTAGGGGAAAATCCTGTAATTAATCACATAGATAGGGGGAAAAAAGGAGTTCTTGGTTTTGCACACAGGTCAGTGCAAGGGGCAGAGCTTTACAAGGTCCCAGCTGTTCCAGACTCCACTCTGCCCACTGACCACACACTCAGAGAGGGCTGAGCTGCCACGGGCCAAACTCTTCCCACAGTGGAACTGTTCCCAAAGGACTCCCAGTGCATCCCAGTGCTCTCCCAGCCGAGTCCCGAGCCTGGCCAGCGCCTGGAGCAGGCTTTGCTGAGCTCTGTCACCATCTGCAGCTCCAGCCTGCCCTGTGAGCAGGTTCAGCCCCTCTCAGGCCACACAACTCACTTGATGATGGGGTTCTCGAACTGCTTGGCACACCTCCACTGGCGGATGCAGGACAGGCAGTACGTGTGGGTGCAGTTGGACAGGATCCCAAACCTCCTCTCCGAGGCCGAGGGTTTCTCGTACACCACCTCCATGCAGATGCTGCACACCTTGTCCTGGCTGGCCTGGAAGGCAAAGGCCCTCTCCATGTCGTGCTCAAACGTTGCCATGCACATCTGTCAGGGGAGAGAGTCACTGTGAGTGCCAGCCTGTCACACTAAAGCCCCTCTGGGAAGGATTTACTGCAGGGAGAACATGGAACACTCATCGAGGGCATCATTCCTACCTGCCACTGTCATAGCTTAATTCAAAGAACATTACATTTAATCATGTGTTTCAGCCTTCAGAGCTCTCTCAGCTGTCAGAAATAAAGATGCCAGGGTGCTTCATTCACCCCTTTCTGCATCTCTGTCAGGGAACAGGTATTGAATAATCTGATGCTTCAAACATCCCCAAAAACCATCTCACTGAATCGGTGCCACACTCAAGGTGTTCCTCTGGTTATAATTAAGGCCACATTCATTCACTAAATGCTAATTTTTACCCAGTTAAGGAATTAAGTCTCTTATTTCAGGCTTTCCTCCAGCATTTGTCATCCCAGCAGTGACAATCCACAACCCATTCACCCTCCCACAGCACTGCAAGGTGAGCTCTGACTCAGTCAGAGACCTCCAGAAGCCATTCTCCTGGGAGACTTCCAGGGTGCTGTGGGAGAAGGCTGCAGTCCAGTCAGTCTCTGATGAGGATGAAATGGAAAAAAACCTCGAGCTGCTACCTGCAGCATCATTGTCAATCCAGCCCCAGATGCTTAGCACCATTCTCCGGACAAGCAGTGAGACAGCAGCTCTTTGCAAGAGGCTCTTGTGCAAACAGCCCCGCCCCTGCCCCGAGCAGAGATGTCCCAGCTGCCCCTTTACCATCTCGTGGGCCTTCCTCTGCTCCTGGTCGAAGGGGTGCAGCACCTGGAGGCCGCAGATCTCGCACAGGTCCCCGTGCAGGTAGAGGCAGCGCTCCCCGAAGTGGCAGGTGCCGGCGGCAGCGTAGGGACACAGCTGCTCCCCGGCCCCGGGGCAGCCCCCGGCCCCCGGCTCCTCCAGCCCGCTGCAGATGGCCTCCAGGTAGGAATGGGGCTTCCCCTCCTCGCTGTCCCCGGGGTCACTGCAGCCCAGCACGGCCCCGGGGGCACTGGGAGCACTGGGGGCACTGGGACGCTGCTTCTCCTCGCTCGAGCCGCACAGATCTGAGGGACAAGCACAGGGCACTCACACAACACACACCCCCACACCAGCTCCACATCCTTCCTCTCCAAATTTAGAGTTTTCTTCCCAGTGGAATCTCATCTCTAAGCCCTCTCTGCTCATGAATTGCAGGGATTTTCCCAAACTGCCTACTGAGCAGTTCAGCTGCAACATTTATCGAGGTGTTTTCTGTTCACAAATGGATTCAAACAATCCCAGAATCACTGAGGCTGGAAAAGACCTCCAAGATCATCGAGTCCAGCCTGTGACCAATCCCCATTTTGTCACCCAGCCCAGAGCACTGAGTGCCACATCCAGTGGTTCCTTTAACACCTCCAGGGAGATGGGGACTCCCCTCCAATGCCTGACCACCCTTTCCATGAAAAAATTCTTCCTGATGTCCAGCCTGAACCTCCCCCAGCTTGAGGGATCAAACAGCTCCTCTTGTCCTGCTGCTGATTGTCTGGGAGCAGAGCCTGGCATTCCCTCCACTCCCTCCTCCTGTCAGGGTGGACAAAACACTCCCCTCCCATCCCTCAGGGGGCAGAATGGAAGCCTCACTACCCAGGACCATTGAAAGGGAGCGACAGGCAGAGTGACCCCGGGAAGGAGGCTCCGGGTGGGAGCTCAGGCTGGCCTTGGAACTCCGATAATGCCGGGAGCCAGCACCTCCCTCCCGCAGCCCCGGGGCCGAGCGGAGCAGCCTCCCACTCACTTCTGTCCCTGAGCACCAGCGTCCTCTTCTCGCGCCGGCT
>VZTH01010723.1:0-22607 GCA_013397815.1 Aleadryas rufinucha
CGGCTCTAAAAGCGCGACGGCGCCAGCAAAGCCCCCCATGGGGCTTTCGAGCCATGCGGCGCGTTTTGATGACGTATATGATAAGTTACTCTTGGGGCGGGGTAAAGTTGTCTGTCCCCGCCCCCTGGGCGGGGCAAAACGAAGTCTCGCGATATCTCGGTGGGCGCGATCTAATGAGGGGAATCGCCGCCTGTTGGGTCCCGAGGGGCCACGCTGCCGGAGATCTCGCGAGATCGCGGGGTGCCCGCTTGTCTGATGCGCCAGGTGGCTCGAAGTCTCGCGAGATCTCGGGCGCCCACCCGGCTGAGGAGAAATGGCCGCCCGTGGGGTCGTGAGGGGGAGCGGCGAAAAGGCGCCTCAGAACCCGCTCTGTGCCCTCGTCCCGGGCACGGAGTGGCTTCCCCCATAATCACACCATGGGCCTGTCTCCCAGGGCGGTTCCACCGCCCTCACTCCGGCTCAGACCCCCCTCACACCTCCTGAGGCCAGGTACGAGCTGTAGTTGTGCCTGTAACATTAAGGCAACACAAGGACAGCGGGCAGGGCACAGAGTCAGCGAAAATCTTTAAAAATGATGGACGCGGGAATTAGTGTGCACTGGCACAAACCTCCAACACAAAGGTAGGGTTGAGTGCACTGAGGCAAGAAATGTTTATTTGGAGTGGCTACAAGGAGCAGGACGGAACAAAAAAAACACTTTTCCCTCACAGATTTCACGCTGCCTCCTGGCCCAGCTACACACTGAACTCAGTTTTGCTCACGAAAGAGAAACATAGTTTATAGGACAAGGATTATGGACCTAGTTCTGTAAGCTAACACATAATTGTTATTTTCTATTCTATAAACCCTCCTAGACTAAACAAGCATTTAAATGATTTCTCAGGGAAAAATAAGCTTATTTATCAGATAGAGATGTAAAAGATCACATCCCTCTCCTATGGGTGGCTGCACCCATATAATATATACCCAAAATGTACCCAAAGTAACAACCCCACCCCTCTTTTATTAGTGCTCAACCAACTCTATTTGGTATTTTAAAAAGATAAAGCCAAGTAGGTTTGTTGTTTGTTTTTTTTTTAACAAAAGCTCCTTTAAACACCTAAAAAATAACCTCTTAATGCAGAGTTACATATTTTTTGCATACTAAGCTTTGTGTGTTGAGAAGAGCTTTCCTTTGTGTGCCAAGAAGCTGCATCATTATTTCCAAATTCCTGGAGAAGGCTGCTGTCCTGCTTTTAGGAGTTTTTCTGTGGGATTTTGATTGTCACCTAGGGGGGAAAAAAAAAAGTAAAGAAAAGTCACAAGTTGTATTTTTCTGGAGAGTTTTCAGGGGTATTCCCAGGAAGGGTGAGAGGCAGGAGAAAACCCAGTGTATCCCAGTCAGGGACAGGTTTGGAGACTGGGAATGCTCAAGGAGAGGGGGAAGCTCAAGGTTTGGGTCCCAGCTTTGCCCCAGTTTGGTTTCAGCTCTGAGCTCAGCCCACACCAACAGGCACAAGGAGGATTTGGAGCTACCCCAGAGGGTTGGGAAGGCCTTGGATCCAGGGATACTCACGTTTTTCACCTCCACATAGGCCTCCAGGCCATACTCTCCCAGCTCCCGCCCGTTCCCAGAGGCTTTGTAGCCACCAAAGGGGGCCTGGGCACCGAACACATCGTAGCAGTTTATCCTGGAATGGAAAGCAAGGATGGAACACACCTGTAGCTCAGGGAAGAGCCCTCTGGCAGCACATGGATACCTGAGCAGAGGGAGGGTGGAATTTCTGGGCAGGATTCCTGTTATTTGTCAATTCCCCCAGCCAAGAGATTGAATCAACACTGGGATTTGGACATAGAACATCACGGAATCCACCCACATCTCTCGTCATTCCAGGGCCAAGTGTCCAGCTTGCCACCCTCAGCTGCGACTTCCAGGGAGCCAGGGGCAGCCACAGCTTCTCTGGGCACCCTGGGCCAGGGCCTCAGCACCCTCACAGGGAGGAATTCCTTCCCAATATCCCATCCTTCCCTGCCCTCTGGCAGTGGTCAGCCATTCCCTGTGTCCTGTCACCCCATCCCTTGTCCCAAGTCGCTCTCCTGGAGCCCCTTTAGGCACTGGAAGGGGCTTTAAGGTCTCCTTGGAGCATTCTCTTCTCTTCTCTTCCAAGCTAACCACTCTCATAGGAGAGATGCTCCACCCTAAATAAATATACACAAAATACACCTAAATTTCACCAGGTTCCCATTCCACCTGAAGGTCTGACATTACACTGAGCAAAGTACATGGAAAATTAGAGAGAGAGGCTATCAAAGAGCAATCCCAGGGAGCCATGGCAGCACCCAGGGAAGCTGCCAGCAGTGGTGGGAGGAGGCAGGGGGGCAGTGCAGGCTCACCAGACTGTCCCAGCCCGCAGGCTCTGTGACACAAAGTTGGCTTTGTCCAGGTCCTTGGTGAACACCGCGGCTGCCAGGCCGTACTTGGAGTCGTTGGCTCTCTCGATGACCTCCTCGATGGTTTTGAATTTCAGGATCTGCATGACCGGCCCAAATATCTGCAAGATCCAAGCAGAGCATGGGAAAATCTGTGTAAGTGGATCACAGGGAGGTTGTGGGTGATGTGGGGCTGTGTTTGTGCGTGCTAAAAATCCCACAGGACGTGAAATTCAGCATCACTCCCCCTGTTACAAAGGGCCTGGGATGTGACCAGAAGGGAAAATAATGTAACACAGAGAAACCTCGAGTTTCATGAACAGCCAGAGCTTGTAAACCTGGGGGTTTTTGCATCAAGAGGTGGGAAGGGGCTGGACAGGGGATGCTGCAGGACTCACCTCCTCCCTGGCAATGGTCATGTTGTCCTGCACGTCCCCAAAGACAGTGGGCTGGATGAAGTAGCCCCTGTCTGCAGCGGGGTTGCCACCACACAGCAGCTTGGCTCCCTCTCGTTGCCCGGTGCTGATGTAGCCCAGGATCTTCTTGAACTGCTCCTCATCCACCTGAGGGCCAGGAGGGGACACACACGTCAGCTCCACTTGGAAAAAGATTCCACTCCGACCTGCTGGGCTCTAGCAGTTCCTTATTTCAACAGGCTGCCAAGCCAATTCCAAAGGGAAATGATCGTTTTTAAATGCCAGCATCAAGTGGAGGTTTTGGAATCATCCCGAATGGTTAATTAACTCCTCCCTCCTGCACCAGTGAGGAGATAATGGGCACAGCTCAATTTAGGTTAATCAATAGACCAAAGGATATTTCCATTCTAATCTACACAATGACTCCAGATTGGGACTATTCCATGAGATAACAGCTCAGGGCGTTTCCTGCTCTTACCTGAGGCCCCTGCTCCGTTTTGAAGTCAAAGGGGTTTCCAACCACCCTGGCCTTGGCCTTCTCCACGCTCCTCTCCACAAACTCGTTGTAAATGTCCTCCTGCACGTACGTCCTGGAGCCAGCACAGCAGCACTGCCCTTGGTTGAAGAACAGGGCAAAGTGGGCTTGATCCACAGCCCAGTCCACTAGGATGGGGGAGAGAAAACAAATAAGCAAATAAAGCCAACCAGAGTCCATGAGTTCTTTAGGACAATTATCATAGAGAGTGCTGGGGATACAAAGTCCTTTCAGTTGACAGCATTTGCCATGGGTTGGTAGAGCAGGAGTTAGAGACTTAATTCTTAGGAGGGTCTATTAAAGCACCCCAGACGAGAGAAAAATATCTGAGGCAGGTTACAGTTCTCATTGGAAATTATCAGGTATTAAGGACAATTGTTTTTCCTTCCTTCCTGCCATGTAAAAGGCTGTGTGTTGGCTCATCAAGAGCAAAAATGAGTTTGTATTCAAGGGGTGAGGGAAGCAGGACTTCATAAGAGAAGAAAAGAGTGGTGTGCTCCAAGAGAAATGAAAACAAAACCGGAGCAAGGACTGCAGGAAGATACTGAAACAATTATTGTTTGTTGGTAACTGAACTTCCCAGCACTGGGAAAAGAAGTGGGAGTGGAGAAGTGCTGATACACAAATGCAGCAGCTACAGCAGGAGGCACAGAGCTGTGGTGTCCGGGCTGGAGCCTCACACAACACAGGAGAGCTTCCCTATCTTTCCCTTTCCTTTCCCCTCCAGCTCTGCTTGGAAGCAGCCAAGGTAAAAGGCCCAGATCAAACATTGCACAGCAGCTACTCACTGTCTGCATCAGACATGATTATATTTGGGCTCTTCCCGCCAAGCTCCAGGGTCACCCTCTTGAGGTTACTCTCTGCCGCAGCCTTTTGGATCAGGTGTCCGACCTGCGGGGAGAGCAGAGCAGGTGTTGGAATTAACTCCCACATCAGCAAGGCCCGGCAGGGCTCTGGGTTTACATCTCACTCAGCACTTCAGTGTTAATCCCCTCATTGTCAGGGCTTTAAGTCTGCCCAGTAAGAAGCAGCTCAAGGGAAACAATAGGAAATATTCCAAAGAATCAAATCAGAACAAAGGAGTCTTATGTAATGCAAAAACACACGTCACACCCTGGAATCAGCTTTAAATGAGGTGTGGAAGGCAAAGCACCTCCAGTATTTTACCCAGCAATGAGATATTCTGTGGTCCCAAGGGCTGAAGGTTCAGGTGCTCCCTTACCTCCGTGGAGCCGGTGAAGGCCACCTTGTCAATGTCCATGTGGGAGGAGATGGCAGCCCCTGCCGTGGGCCCATAGCCGGGGATGATGTTCACCACGCCCGGGGGGAATCCAGCCTGGCAATTCCCAGCAGCACACAGCAACGTTATTCCTTTTACACACCGAGCCTTTCACCCCCATCCTCTGTTTGTGCTCCCAGCAGCAGCAGCCTTTACTCCTTTGATTTCCCAGGGCTTTATTTTAATGCTGTTTGCAATACCCAGGACATGGCTCCTGTTCCCACCCCATATCCCAAGCATGATTTGAAGGTATATTTACACATATAGATATAAATACAGGTGTATGTTCACTTTCTGATCACCCTGAAGTTCATTATCTAATCAAACCTCAAAGAGTCCTTCCCTAATCAAGACTTACATCATCTGCACATGCATTTATATGAACAAGGAGGTTTTTTTTTTGCTAAATCAGCTGCGAGAGACCCAGGATAACCCAGCCTTCCTGCAGACAGCCCTTTCCTGCTCCTGTCTCCAGCAGTGATGGAATCCTGGCCTTGTCCTCACCTCTTTGATCAGACTGGCCACGTAGAGAGCACTCAGGGGGGTTTGCTCTGCCACTTTCATCACAACCACATTCCCAGTGGCCAGGGCAGGCCCCAGTTTCCAGGCCTGCATCAACAGCGGGAAGTTCCACTGAAAAACAAGGAGGGATTTGCTGGTGTGAACTTGAAAGTTTCTGATTAATCAGTAATTAACCAGTGGGCTCCACTCAAATCAGCACTTGGGGAAGAGCCTTGGATCTTTCCTCATCCCACAGAATTTTGGGGTTAATTCTAAGCAGTAGTTTAAACTTAATTGTGGTTCTGAGTCAGGTAATTCCTATAAATGGGGTTAAAGCCCCCCCCCCTTTTTTTTTAACCAGCAGATACAAAGTAAACCTTACTGAGAGCCCATGAAATCAAGAGGCAGTTCTGTACTCCCAGAGTGAAGTAAGAGCCCTCCCAGCTGGTGCAAGCCCGACCTTGTTTACCCCTGGGAGGAAGCGGTGGTAGGCAACAGAAGGGAACTTAAACTGTAACACTGAATTCTTGCAACGCTGCAGGAACTGCTGTTACATTTTACTCACCGGGATGATCTGTCCACAAACTCCCACTGGCTCATGTCTTGTGTAGCAGAAGAAGTCTCCATCTAACGGGATGGTTTTGCCATGGAATTTATCCGACCAGCCTGCAAAGTATCTGGAAACAACAACAATTTGGTCACTGGACTTAGAATAACAAGTCTGCTGCCAACAGAAAATAAGAGAGACTTCCTCCAGCTGCTTGCTTTCTTCTCTTTTTCAGTCACTTCAGAAAACACAACCCAATGCAGGTATTTCCCAAACAGGTGATTTTCAGAATGGACAGTAAATAGAAATATTTGTGTCTGTCATTGTCATTTCTGTGCTGTAACAGATCACCACCGTTCGTGTGACTTTGGGAAGTCAGAGCAATTACAGCAAAAAGCAAACCCAAAGTGTCTGATATGAAACCAGAACAGCCAAATCCAGATCCCACAACACCTGTGGCCTCCAAACCCACCTGAGACATTTGACCACCATGTCCAAATCCACCAGGTAGGAGATGGCGTAGGGTTTGCCATTATCCAGAGTTTCCAGTGCCTGCAAAAGACAGCGAGGTTTCCTGAAGAGCCAGGGGCAAGTCCCATGTACAGCTTTGGGTCAGTTCTCAGTTTGCTGTATCTGTCCTGCGTGTTGGCCTTTTGCTCTCAGCTTCCCAAAAGTACTTCCCCACCCTTTTTAAGTCTGTCCCACAGCCTGAGCTGGGGATGAAGCCCCCAGCCCACCCAACAGACACAACCCCTGTAATTTCCTGTCCCCGCACTGCCGCAGAGCGCGGCCAGAGCGCGGCACTCACGGCCAGGTAGGCGCGGTCCCTCTCGATCAGGTCAGCCAGACGGTTCAGCAGCTTCCCCCGGTGAGATGCATCCATCCTCCTCCAGGGAGAGCCCAGCTGGAATGCTGCCTTGGCTGCCTTGACGGCCTTGTCGACATCTGCCTGCGGGGGAGCCCAGGCAAAGCGGAGGAAAGGGTGAGAAAGGAGTAACCAGCCCCGACTCCCTCTCTGCAAACAACAAAAGCTCTCCAGAAGAAAACAGCCTCCAGCCAAACAGCACAAGAGGCTGCTCCTGCCAGGCTTTTGGGGGAAGAACCTGCAGCCTTGGCAGCTGCCCCACTGCAAGGCACTCCTCGATCCCAGGGCAGGGGAGCACACGGGTACAGCCCCTGGGCCACTTTCCCCATGAGCACCAACCTCAGCACTGCACCAGACACAGCTTTCCCACCCAGGCTGCATCCGTGAGGAGGAAGGAGCAGGAGTGGCCCTGGACCAGATGGGTGCAACAGCTGTGCAGCCACAACCTCTGCCTGTGCTCACCCTCTGTTATTTCAGCTACACGGAGTGCAAATATCATCAGGTTATTTCTGCAATGTCACCTGCTGGGTTAATATTTGCACCCTAGAATGAGGCATGGAAAAAGCTCTGGAAGTCTCCTTTTGGCACTTCTTCAGAATCCAGTCTAAAGGGTTTTTATCCTTGATCAGCTGTCTCTGATCCATGATTTTGTCCTGTCAGGGCATTTGCTGGTTCCTACTTGGTTCTCTGTCCTGGCTTGCTGCAATGGTCTCGCCAGGACAAGCCAGGCTGCCACAGAGAAGCAAACAACAAAGGGTTTTCCTCACTCACTCCTCCCTTGGGGAACACACACAAGTTTCCAGACTGTATGAAAAACCCCAAATTGCTGGGAAACACCACCTCAGCTCTGCCACAGACTCGCAGGAGGGCCTTGCATAAGGCAGGGGATGATTACATGACTTTCTTCCCCACCATTTCTTTTTTTTTTAAAAAAGCAGTAGTCAAGGAAGAACACAAGCAGCACTTGGTGTGGTATTTGCATAGATCAGACACTGCTGCAAACACAGCCCTCATGGAGCTGCCCAGGTGAGATGTGGGGTGGTGTCTTCTTCTGCAACCCCTCTGGAGCTGCTCCCATGGAAAGCAAACCCATCTCATCCCAACAACATTTACCTTATCGCCCTCAGCCACCTGGCAGATGACTTCTCCCGTGGCTGGGTTGATGGAAGGGAAGGTTTTCTTGCTGACTGCATCGTGCCATTCATTATTTATGAAGATCTGCAAGGAAAAAGCCAAGCAGGGCTGAGCCTTCGAGCCAGACCCCACGGAGATCAGGGGGAGCTTTGGTTCTTTGATGCCATCTGAGGAGCCTGCTTAATTAAAAGGGCTTAACTTGACTTGTGTGGGCTCCAAACCTGCAGCAATATGAAGGAGATACATGAGCCTAAAAGCACACAATACAGCCTCGAGTGAATAAAGGAATTCACAGCTCAGCAAACACGTGAATTGGAAGAGGTTCCCATCTTGGTAGGTCCTTGCAAAAGCTGGAAGCCTGGCTGGAGCTGTGCAGGGACACTGGGAAGCTCAGGAGACTGAGAAGTGGGAAAATGCTTTAGGCATAGACAATACAGTGAGTTGATTTTGTCCAGAGCACGAGAGCTTTTACAGCATTTCTTATGGTCTTATGAGCCTTAAGGGTCTTTTCCAATGTCAATGATTCTATTATTTCCCAGATTAACCGATTTTGGGCTCCCCATGCACCAGAACCAGGTGCTAAGGGCAGCTTTTTACCAACTCTTTCCTTCTAAAGGTAATTTTTTTTTCAGGTCCATGGCAAGGGAGTGGGAGTGCAAAGATCATGGTGCTCGCCAAGAACTTGCTGAACGCTCAGACAACCACCAACAGCCTGGGCACGGCCACCCGGGAAGGAGTGGCCGGGTGCCTTGGAATGCTGCCTTCCACCAGCACCTCGCACAGGTGATCCCACAGGATTTTCCTGGAACAAGGGTCTGGTCTCTGCAGATAACCAGCCAGGCACCTTCCCCTCCCTCCCCGTGCCCTTTCTCAGAGTTTTCTCCATAGGTTGTTCGCACCCATGCGGGGTTGCCGAGCGCCCCGCGGGGATGGGGACAGAGCCCGGTGGCGGTGGGACACACGCCCCGTGCCCCGCACCTGCGGCTGCACCCGGGGCTGCTCTTTTCCAAGGCTTTGGGCCCAAATCCCCGGCTGCTTCGGGCTCAGCGTCACCCCGGGCTGGCCCAGCCCCGCACCGGGCTCGTCCCGGCGGACACGCGAGCCCCACACACCCCGGCCCAGCCCGGTAGCCCCGGGCTCCCAGCGCGGCCCTACCTTGTTATAGGCGATGTCGGGGCGCGGGTTGGGCGCCGGGATGGGGGAGGCGGCGGCGGCCGAGAAGGGAGCCCGGAGCAGGGCCGGGCAGAGCCGGGAGCCGCGCACCACCGCCCGCAACATTCTGTGCTCAGCTGGGCCGGGCCGGGCCGGGCCTNGCGGCACCGGTAGAACCAGCTGGGTGATTTTGGTTCGGATGGAATAGGCTCGGTTCGGGCAGCGCGCTCTGGCCCAGCTCAGCCGGGCTCGGCACAGCTCAGCACCATTCGGGTCGGTTCAGCTCAAGTCGGGCTTGGTTTGGTGCACCGGGGGTGCCTCATCCGTGTCCGGCACGGGCAATGACTGTCCCTTTCCCTGTCCTTGTCCCTGTCCCGTCTCTGCCCTCTCCCTGTCCATACCCAGGGAACTTTGTGCCTAACTGCAAGCAACAACCAGGAAAAAAGAGAAAAAACCCAGAAACATCTCCGCTGAGCTGGTTACTTTCGAAGGAAGGTGATGAGGGAGAATTTGGCGACCTGGACCCCCGGTTCCTTGGATGTGCCGCCATTACCGTCCCCCCAGGCATTCCAAAAAACCCTCCCGTGTGTAGGGGCAGTGGAACAAAGCCAGAGAAGTGCTTTCACAACAGGGAGATTCTCGGTGAATGCGAATGAGACGCTTTGTGAAATCGCTCCCAGCAGTGGCTAAAGGGCTTTTTTTCGTGGTTTGTTTTAGATGCCTTGTGCAACTTCAGCGTATCCAAGTGCAGATTCACGTGCAGGGAACAGAGGTGTGCTCTGGTTACCATCACCATCACTAAGGAAGCCACAGACCAAAAACACAAAGAGTTTTTAACCTCTAAAAAAAGACCTGTGGTATTACCCTGTGTAAGAGCCCGGCACCTCTGGCTTCTTCAGTGAGGGGTCTGTGAAGGGTGACAGGAATGGCTCTGGTTTATTGACTGACCCAGAAAAATTGTAGGATATGTGAGTCCAGGAATAGTTTCACCCACTGTCCTGGACGACCCAGGTCGCTGAAAGTCTTGCTGGAGGTTCCTGCATTTGCACTTTCCAGGCATTTCTCTCGGGAGAGGGGAATATCAGCCCCGTTGTGCTGGGAGGAACAGCACAGCCCAGAGAGGCAAAACGCCCGAGGCTATCCAGCAGGACACGGATTAGGCCGTGTGTTTCACGGATTAGGCCAAAAGAAATCCTCTCGTGCTGGATCTCAGCCTCTCTCATCCTTTTCCCCCCTATCCCTTGAAAGGTGATGGATTCCCGGGCAGTGGCTCCTGGGCAGCCCTTTCAGAGGTGGCACTTGCAAGGACCTTTTGTTCGGACGTGTTCTCCCTCCTGTTACAGCCCTGCGTGTGTTAAAGCACCTGTGGGAGATGCCAGACCTGTTCCACCTGCAGAGCTGTGCCCGTGTCTCCCAGAGGGAGCAGCTCAGGGTACCCACAGGGCACGTCCCAGAGCTGAGCTCCAGCTCGGGGCTAAGCTCCAATGTGTGTCCTGTCTGTGTCTTCTGCTGATCCCAGCACGGACAATGCATGACGTTGAGCACTAGTCCTGTGTTAAATAAAGCTTTTGGTTCCCTCGAGCAGCCCCTTCCCTCCCCTGGGGTTTGGAGACAGATCCAGCAGCACTAAAAACCTTCAGGTCACACCCGGCTCTCAGCGCTCTGAGCCTGCCTGAAGGAGATGGGAGGTGCAGGAGTCCGGTGCCTCCTGGGAAACCATCCCAAATGGCTGGGCTGGGCACATACAGGCTCAGCTCCCTCCCCCTTCCACAGCAGAGCCAAGTGCTTAAGGCTGAGGTGGAATTTCACCCTGGAGCTTGGGAGAATCCAAGGCTCAGGTTACCAGCTTCCCTACAGCCTCATGGTCCTCGTGCTGCGAGCCAGCACGGCCCCACAGGGCTGTTTGCAGCACCCCTTGTGCCCCTGAGGGCTGGGAGGTGGTGGCCACCCTGGGCAGATGGGCTATGCCCATGCTGGAGGAGCTGGAGAATCCAAAGAACTGACTATTACTTTAATATTCAATTAATACTACATATAAATTGCTCATGCTCATAGTTACCATGGTTGTTCCCACAGTTCTCCCCTTGCTCTGGCCTCTGGGAAGCACTGAAAGCCCCCAGTCTGACCCAGTCTGCATCCTCCATGGTCCCCAGAGAGACCCCCAGAGATCCACTGCACTCATGGGACCATGGAGTCCTCCCAATTTTTCCCAGCTCCAGGGGGCAGGCACTGCCTCAGCTCCAGAGCCTCCCCTGAATCCAGAGACCTCAAGGACTGGATTCAGTTCCTCCCACCACCAAGGACTCTTCCAGCATCTGCAAGTTGCTGGAGGTTGTGCTGAAGGAGGAGAGACGTGCTGGTCCATTCTCTTTATTCCCAAAACCAAGTCTTGCACCCCCAGCCAGGTCATTCCCAACCAACTCTCCCAGCTGCAGGACTGACTTCCTGCAGCCTCATGATCCAGGGATGGATTTTGCCCTGTATTGAGGCAGGCAATAAAAGCACTGAGCACAGATAACACCAAACACCACTGGAATTGAGAAGCTCGCAGGCTGCCCTTAGCACGGCCTCTCCCATGCCAGAGTGGCTGCTTTGGGTCCCCCTCTGAGGTTTCCCAGTGCTGCAGCTCCTGGCTCAGCTCTGGTTTGGAGAGTCCTGTCCTGTGAATCCCTCAGGACCCTCAGCCAGACGTGGAGCTCAGGTCCAAGGGAAGTGCCGGGCTGGGATCTGCGCTGTGGAGATGTTCTGCTCCAGGGACCTGCAGGAGAGCGAGGTCAGAGCCCAGTGGGCACACAGAGGGCTGCAGGACCAGGGCAGGATGGCACCAATGTCCCAGTGCTTTTCCAAACAGCACAAATCACCCCTCATGCTCACAGGCCCCAAACTGCAGTGGGGTGGAGCAGGCCCCAGAAGGGAGGGGTCCCAGTGTTGCTGGTTTTGGGTCAGGGAAGGCTCAAGCCTCAGGAATCTGCTCAGCTGGCTGCCCTGATCCATGGCCTGTGCAGCCATCAGAGACACTGCCTTGGTCCTGGCACTCTCTGCCTGGGGGAAGAGGATGAGACACATCAGATGGTCTGGTGCCCCTGGTGCTGGCCCCCTCTGCCAGCCAGCCATGGCTCTGAAGGAGAAACTGAGCTTCCCTCTGCTCCTCTGGAGAGGATCTCCCCAGAGAACTGCGGGGACAGGCAACCTTTGGGATCAGCGTGTGAAGTCTGCTGGCTCCTGGTGCGGGATGTGGCAGGATCAGCTGAGATCCTGCCCTGCTCGGCCAGGAATGCCTCAGCCAAGGGCATCTGGCTGCCAAGCTCCCAGGGATGAACCTCTCCCTGGCACTGCCACCTGGCACAGAGCAGCCTTGCCCTTGCCCTCAGCCTTGCCCAGCTCTGGAGCACTGTGGCAGTTCCAGGCCAGGAATATTTGGCTGTGTAACAGCCCTCTGCATTATCTTGCTGTTGCAGGCAGCAAAACTCCTCCCCTGGCTTTCACACTTCCACAGCAAAGGCTGACAGTGCAGGGATGATGCCGAGGGAAAGAGCAGTGGGATGGATGTGGAGGTGACAGGGATGAGGGGACTGTGGTGCCACACACAAGGAGCAGCAACTCCACAAGCTCAAGGAATGGAGTAGAGAGAGTGTGGAAATCCTGATGTTTGGAGACTTGGCAAAGGTGAATGTTTCGAGGAAGGGCAAGGAGATCTGCTCATCTCAGCACCTCCAAATTCCCCACAGCTGCTGCTTCCCTGCATCAGCTGCCAAGTGCCCTGACACGCTGGTGTTTGCTGTTTTCTGCCAGAGCACAAGGAAACACTTTGCAAGGGCACCTGGATATTTTTTTTGGCAGCTGAAAGGAGGCTAAGTAACCCACTAGAATTTGATAATGTCATTAGAATAATTAAGAATATAATCCCAGTAGCAGCCCAAGGGTGGGGCTGTTTGCTTCCATTCACACTGAATGGAAGTTGGGGAGGTACAAGCAGCTCCCTGCCCTGTCTGAGGGACCTCCCAAGGAAGCACTGGAGGGACACAGTGAAGGGAATTAACTCAGCATTTCCCAGAGAGAGACAGGAGTGAGGTTTCCCTGGATAGGGAAAGGGAAGGAACAACCATTTCCTCCTGGACTGCCAGGTGTTGAAAAGCCCAAGCCCAGCCAAGCTCTGGACACACCATCAGTAGGGACAGCAGGACCTTGGGGGAGCAGCACCAGCGACTGACCACAGCTGGGTTGGTGTTATCTGCTCCTCTTGGTAGGGAGTGCCGACTTCCAAAACCACTGTTTCCCAGGGTATGAACTCTGTTACAGCCACAGGAACCCAGCCCTCTTCCTCCAAGCTACTGGACTTCAGGATTGCCAAATGTCTGATGTGATCAGGAGAGCCAGGACACTTGGAGGCCACAATCCCCACCCTGGGGCAGGTGTAGCAAAGCTTCAGGACAGAAGATGTCTCACCTGCAGTTCTGGCAGAGGCCGTGGAGTCCCTCTGGAACGGGAACTCAGAAAGCCCCACTGGATGCCCGTATTTTCCAGCTTGCAGCAAAGACCCTGGGCCATCCCCAGCAGGCTGCTGGGGGGAGTGACCAGGGGGACTTTGGGCACAGGGGCTGCCCCAGGCCGTGCCCAGGTGCTGTAACTCCTGCTCAGGAACGGCCCTTGCCCGGCCCAGGTGCTGGAATGTCGTGCGAGCAGCTTTGTGGGGGGCAGGTTCTCAAACACACGGAATCCTTCTTTGATGGCAAAATCCCAAGCCAGCTCAGCCACAAACTCTGCATCCTTGGGGCTGCTATCACCTGGAGCTGGCCTCCCTAGGGACAAGAGAACAGGACACTTGTTTGGAAGATTTGGTGTTATGCAGTCACATCCCAAACAGCACCACGTGCCCTCATCTGGGCCAGCCCAGCGGGACTTGGGGAAACTCCTCTCTAAGGGATGTGAAAATAACATCTAATTTAGTTCTGATAAAGGCTCCAAGGCCACACCCGATGTGTGCACACAAACAGCACCGAGAGTTCTCACCAGCTCCCTCTGAATCCCTTGGCAAGGCTGGTGCTGAGTTGGAAGGTCTGAGAGCTCCATCTGTAGGACAGAGCTCTGGGCTCCCAACTTTGGCCTCTGCTCAGTTCTCCCAGGAAAGAAAAGACCCCACAGCACAAACAGTAACCAGGAACAGGCCTGTGCTGTGCCCGTGGCTGTGCAGGGCACAGCCAGCCTGGCTGGGCTCCTCACCTGCCAGGGAGCCGTGGTGACGTCCCTGCAGCATCACAGCCAGGCGGAACAAGGCAAAGGCCAGGTAGAAATTCCAGTTCTCCGGGCGCTGCACTCCCATGTGACCACAGTACATCTGGGAATACTCCTCTGCCGTGGGAATTCCCAGGTGTCCCAAGTCACACTCCCTCAAACCTGGAAGATGGGAAGAGGTAACAGCGAGTCAGCTGACTGTGAGCAGCTCAGAGCTCCCTAGGGATGGTGTGAGCCTTGTGGCACAGCCTGGCACTTCCATGGAGACACCTGCACCCTTCCAGGACCTGCACAGCTGCCGTGCTGGCTCCATATGGAATTTGGGGTTTGGCACCAGCCTGTGCCCCAAAATGCACATGGGGCAGTCCTCCTGGTTAGGGTGAAACTGTGACTGACAGAGATCCCTCCTAAATGATAGAACCTCTCGGTTTAACCCTGCATTTTTCTTTTTAATGAGTGCATAACTTAGTGCACAAACCACTCCTGATCTGCTTCACAACTTTCCCACCCAAAAGAGTTGCCCAGCTTCCCAATTGGAGTGAGAGAGAAGATACTGCAAACCCAGAGCCCTTTCCAGCTGCACTGAGCCCTGCTGCCAGCTGAGCTGCTTGGGCAGGAGCTGCTCTGTTCTGAACTCTGGTTCCTCTGCGTGTGCCAAAGGTGCCTGTGCCCCCTCTGTACCTCTGCGAGCACTAAAGTGGGCTGGCAGGAAGAAGCTCATACAGTTATTCGCCAAATCACACATAGGATCTCCTAGAGTGGCAAACTTCCAGCCCAGCACAGCAAGGACTTCTGGCCTGTCTGGATGAAAGACCAGGTGGTCCATCCTGTATCAGAGGGAAAAAGAGATCAGAAAAGTCTCCAGAGGAGGGAAAAATCCCAGTGCTCAGCAGCAGTAGGTGCTTTCAGTGCTCTTCACTCTCTTCAAAAATTGCCGAGTCCTTTGGAAGGCAGCACAAAGTGAAACATTAATTTCTGCAAGCAGAGGATGGAGGTTACTCAATATTGAACTCCCTGGTTAATAATGGACTAAACTGTGTTTTGGAGAATGAAACCAAGTTAGTCAGAGCCTCAGATCAGCAGCAGATGCTACTGGACAGGGTAACCAGAAAGTGAGGCAGGCAAGTCACTGTCCAGGGGATCTCCTGGTCATTTCACAGGCACACAGCTCCTGCCATGTGCTGTAGATTATGGACAGCCCTCACCAGTGTGAGCCTTATGAGAGGGCAGGAGCCCACTGGGGAGCAACCAGAGCAGGCAGCCACCCTGCCAGGGTGCAGGGAGCTCCTGGAACCTTGGGGAAGGAGCCTTGGTCCAGACCTGGCACTGCAGCCCCACAGCCCTGGCAGGATCCAGCCAAGCTCTGGCAGCACAGAAGCACCACAGCATCCCTCCTCTCTGTCCCAGCCACCCCACTCGTGCAGGACTTCACCTGGAACACTGGCAGGTTTTGCCAGCCAAACTCTTTCAGCACCAAATACCACTGGCAAGAAGCACCAGGGCTGATTCCTGAGTACTGCAGGAAGAGCTGATGATCCTCCAGGGTTAGACCAGCATTTGCAGCCATTGAGTGAAGAAACTCAATCTCAGTCCCTGGTGGATGCTGACCCTGACCCTGATCCAAAACCCAGCTTTTGGGCTGCTCTGAAGCTGCTGCCCCGGCCCAATCAGCACCTTTTGGAGTCTGTGGGTCATTTTACACTCCCTGTCCCTCTCTCCTGCCTGGGATGTGCTCCAGGGCAGTACCTGAAATCACCGTGCACCACTGTTGTCTTCTGGGAGTCAGGGAAATGCAGAGGCAGCCACTGGATGAGCCTCTCCATCGCTGGGATAACGTGAGTTTCCACAGCTCGGTACTGCTTTGTCCAGCTCTCAAGCTGCTGCTGGATGTAATTTCCTGGAACAGAGGAACGGAGGCTCCCAGGGAAAGGCACAGAGAGGCTTCAAAATGGACACAGAAAAAGTCAAACAGCTGAGCAGATCTCAGGCCAGAACCCTGAGTTAAGCTCCAAGAATTTAATTGCAATTTCCAGGTCTCATACATTCTTAACTGGGCACTGGGTTTAATAGCCAGGTGGAAATAATCCAATCCTGGACAAAAATGTAATTTCTCCACCAGCTCCAGGAAGCTGAGGGAGGGAGCTGAGGGAGTCCCTCTGCAGAGGGACTGGAGGGGGATGCTTGGGGAGGTTTGGTCAGAGATGGCAACAAAGAAGTTACTCCTGCACCTACAGTGGGCAGAGATGGCAACAAACATGGCAGGAAGCTCTGGGAGCAAGGAGAACTCTGGGAACTCACGGGAAACCTGGATTTAAAGAGCTCTCCACACCCTCCCACCACACCTGGGCATTCAGACTCGGGACTGCTCATCTTCCCTTTCCTGCCTGCTCCCAGTTTGGTCCATCCTGCCTATCCCTTGAACTGCTGACACACAGGAGAAGAAAGGATCCAGAGCCTCCTCTCACCGTGCTCCCCGAGGTCCTGCAGCTCGGCTGCTCCGAGGTCCAGGCTGTGGATCCTGGCGAGGACGTGCGCCACGGCACCGTACCAGGCCCGGCGCCGGCGCGGCGGCACCGCGGGCAGGGCCACGGCCCGGTGGATGTGGCCAGCACGGTGCTCCAGCAGGTAGAAAGGGGTGCCAAGGATGCTGGGGAAGCAAATTGGGACCAGTGGGGCTGAGGTCAATCCTGCTGCTACCCCCCTAAATCCCACCTGCACCTTGACTGTGCCCCCCAGGCCTCACCTGCACGGGCAGATGAAGAGCAGCCCCAGCAGCGTTTGGGGGCTCACTGGAGCCCAGCTCAGGCTGCCTGGTGGCACATGGCTGTGGCATGGTCAGGGCTGGTCTCTCCAGCCCCAGGAAGCTGAGCTTGGAGCCAGGCTCCAGCAGCAGCTGCTCCCCTGCTCCCTGCTCTGGGTGTGAGCTGGGCTGGCACAAACACCAGGAGCAGTGGACACACATCGAGCTGCAGTGCAGAGACTGATTCCTGCAGCCAGCAGAGATCTGAGCAGGCTGCAGGCCTGAGGGGTGTCCTGTCACAGATTTGCTGCTGTCACTGCTGTCTGAGCTCTGGCAGCTGGAAAAATCTCCTCTTTACTGCAAACCTGAGCACTCTGAGTCAGCGGGAAGCCCTACAATATTGCTTTATAGCTGCTTTTCAAAGAGAGCATTTGGATTAATTGCTAAAACAGGACACACCTAAACCAAGCCAAATAAAAGTGATTCTGTCCTTTGAACTTCTAGAGGCTCTTCCAGCCCCACATTGCACAAATGTTCATTAGACCAGTTCACTCTGTGAGCTCTGGCTCCTTCTCTCCTCATCTTTGGGGGAATCTGGCTGCAGTTGTCAAGCACAGAGTGAAAGCTGAGGGTCTGGATTACCTTCTGTCCTCACAGAGAGCAAGCACAGGGGGCACAGGAACACCAGCTTCAGAGAGAGCCTTCAGGACCCTGGCAGGGAGGGAGAGAGGCACGAGGGAATCAGCTCTGGAACTGCAGTGCCGGAGGCAGACACACCATATCAGAGCCCTGGGCTCAGTTTTAAATACACTAAAATAACGTGGCTGGGGGAGGTAACAGGAGCACACACAAATCTTGCCATGGCCCAGAGCCCCCAGACCTATCCCACACTCTGGAAAACAAGGGGAGCTCATAAATGATCCTCCCCACGTGTCCTGCTGCTCTGGTGCTGAGGCAGCTCCTCTGGCTCAGCAGCAAACTGCAGCAGCACCTCTCTCACCAGTATTCCCTCGGGACAGAAGGGCCTGAGGGGCCATCGGGAGGCTCCTCCTCCTTCTTCAGCACCAGCAAACGACCTCCAAACTTCACCAAATAGCTCCGGGTGGACTCTCCGTGGTCGAACTGCCGTAACTCCAGCGGGGCTGGGAGTTGGGAGCAGAGGGTCAGCACCTCTCCAGGTTTTCCATCCCCTTCCTGCACTTGGGGCTGAGATCTCAGCCTGTGTCCCAAACCTCTGGGGAACATGGCAGTCGCTCACAGATGCCTCACAGGACAGGAATATTCCTGGCATCTCTTTGGCAACTTGTGCTCAACCCCTCCCAAATGAGGAAGTCCTAAAATGTTGTTTCTAATTTCCAGGGAAGTGATGGATCACTGGAACTGGAATGGCTGTGCTGTTTGCTTGGATATTAGGGAGCCTTTCCTTAATATTATTTTTCAATCCATATGGCATATGGAAAAAGCCAATGGCTCCAGAATATCGAGGTTTTCTGATGGAAGGGCCAAACCTGCTGCAATACCTTTTGGGTGGGCACCAAGAACATCTTCAAGGTACTTTTGCAGACGATCCTTTGGGATTTCCATGCCTGGTCTCACTGAACGAGTATAGGGAACAAACCCTCGCAAAGGAAATCCCAGATGGCTCTCCAGCTCTTTGAGTGCTGCTTCTGGGTCATCAACCTGAAACCAGGAGGGAGAGGGTAGCACTGGGTGGCAGCTGGAAGACAAAATTTCCTGGGAAAGAGAGAGCCCTGCACGTTTGGAATGCATTTATCTGGGAGTCCATTGGCACTGATCCACTGACATGGGAATTCATGGATCATTCCCTGATCCACTGACACACAGGAATTCATGGATCATTCCCTGCCAACACAGAGCTTCCCACCTTTACTCTGCCCTGGAGAAACCTGTGATGGTGGCATAGGCACTGTGAGCTTGGGCTGGGATAAGAGCTGGAATTCCCTGTGTGCAGTCCAAGGGAGTGGAGGTCACTCTTCCCACCAGCACCACTTTTTTCCTGTCCCCAGTGGTCCCCAAAGTAAAACCCCTGTGCTCACTGTCTCCAGAGCCTGGAGGTAACCTGTCAGTCCCCAGCTGACTCATCCATGAGGCCTCAGAGTTTCTGGGAATTCATTAATTTGGGCTCATTTTCTGGTGTGGTTGTCTCAACCATACAGATGGGGCTGCTTCTCTGACAGGGAACACAGGAACAGAAAGGAGAAGAGACTTCCCTGAGGTTACACCAAGTTTGGAGCCATAAATGAAACAGCCTAGAGCAGGCTTTGCCAGTAATCCCTGCTTTAACCCCACCACATCCTGCAGGGACAAGCACAGGCTGGAACAAAAGGCTTGGCAAGAGTCGGCCACTGCCACTGGAAAATCCTGAGCTGTTCAAACCAAACAGCTTCTGGACCCCAAATCCATCCCCAAATCCCACCCTGGCTGTGCCACTTTGTACCTTCACCGTTTTCATGCCAAGCTGGGCTGCTGCCTTCAGGCTCTGGCTGCTGCTGTCCAGCAGGATGGATTCCTGGGGCTGGACACCCAGGAGCTCCAAGCACAGCTTGTAGATGCCAGGATTTGGCCTGGGCATCCCTTCCCGACGTGATTCAACCATCTGCAGCAACAACAGATGGATTATGCATGAGCCTGCTGTGCCCACAAACATCTGGGCAGTGCTGGAAATGGAGATGGGAGGGTGGGAAAGAGACTGCTCTGATTAACATGAGAAATAAAGGACAGGGAGCTGGATGGGGACTGTGTGGGTGCCAACTGCCTCGGCTGGGGCTCCTCAGCTCAAATCAGCCAAACAGGACCAGCCAGTCCTTGGATGGGAGATACCCAACGAGATGTCCCAATGTGGGAGACTCCCTGGGTGTCTGAGACCAATTGCTCAGTGCTGCCCAAGGAAGCTTTGGATGGCAGCACCTTCCAAAGGCTCTGGAAAAGCTGCACCCACCAACTACCCCAAAGCCACCTCCACAGCAGCTGTGTTGACCATAACCATCCACCTAAAATTTGGATCAAAAAAAGCACTGACTCAGTGTCTGAACACTCCCACTGCCCTCACAAGCACGAACAATCCAAGCAGCCATTCCCCTGCTCTGGTAACACTCCAGGAATAGAAATCTATAGGATGGATATAAAGCCAACACTGATGGAAATCCACATTCAATCCTTTTTGCCCCACTAATTGCTGTGCAGGGCTGTTGCTCCTCTTCCAGGAGCACCACACACCAGAGAGGCCGTGGGTATTGGAGCCTTGAGGTTCATGGCTCATCTGCTGTGCCATCTCTGCAAAGGTGAAGGGTGTTGGGAGAGGAGACTCTGCTGAGAGAGGGGTCCCTGCTCCTCATCTCACCCAGGTCAGCACATTGGGGTAGTGGGGTTTTTGTAGTATAGGGGGTGCTTGGCAATTCTTTGAAGAGTCCTTACTCTTTTAAAGCTTTTTTTGTTTGTTCGTTTTTTCAAGGAGGCAGGGCACTGAACAATAACATTTCTTTCTTGTCTGGTGTTGCAGCTTCCAAGCCCTTTATCTCCATGGCTGCCTGTGCCTGTTACACAGAGACTCGTGGTTGTGTGGGCACTTTGCAGTGGATTTGCAAATGTCACTCAGCCCCTCTCCAAGTGCCTAGCAGGAATTATGTCAGGAGATGTTTTCCCAGGCTGTTCCACAACCAAACTGTGCTGCTGCTCATCTGGTACCTGCACTTAAAGAACTTCAGCTGCTGCTTTTACAGGTGGAGGAACAGAGCCCCATTTGGGATCCATCCAGACTCACCACATCAAAGTGCTGTTGGTCCAGGGGCAGGAACCTCTCTCCATCCCCCAGGCACAAGTTGTGGCTCAGCAGAGCTGTCTTCAGCCCTTCTGCCCGGATACACTGAGCTGCTTCTGCCATTATGGGGAGCTGTTTTATCATCTCATTCCGGATTAAATCCCAGAGAAAAGAGTCCACTGGAACACGGACATTTGCCTGAGGAACACAGAAACCCCAAGAATGATAATGGGCCAGAAATGGGGTGAAAATAAGAGTGGTTGGGTAGGTGAGGTGCCTGATCATCTTATCTTGCTGTCCTGCTTCCTCTGGCAGCAGAAGGCAGGCAGGGAATCTCCCAGCTAAATTGCTTTGCCCAAATAAACAAATGTCCTCCCATTCCTAATTCTACAGCAGAGATAAAGGGCTGATTTTGGGAAAGAGAAGTCACTGAGACTGCGCCTGCCATGGGATCGAGGCAGGTTAGAGACAGACACTGACAGCTCAGGAGGCAGGAAAGGAATCTGCATTTTAGACTGAACTGTTTAAAGAGGACTTTATTCCAGCAGGAAATTAAGGAAAATTCATCTGCCTGCCCTGCCCAGGTACCAGGATAATGGTGAAAATGTGCCCTGCTCAGACAGCAGTGCTTCCTAGATGGAAAATCCAGACCCTTCAACCAAAGGATTTCTTTTTAAAGCTCCTCTTTCCTCACTGGACCTGTTTCCATGCAGTCAGGAAGCACAAGGAGAACAGGGGGGAGTTGGCTTACAATCTCAAAGCACTGCTGTCCCAATTCCTGCAGAAACTCCACAGCTGTCAGCTCTCCTCTGGAATACCGGAGAGAGAGGCTGTTCTCCCCTCCAGACACTGCAGCTTGCTGGATGGTGCCGGCTGGAACACAGCTCTGGGCCTCCCAGTCTGCAGGGAGAACAGCAGGGAAGCCAGGAAAGAGCATCAGCAGGGCTGGGAAATCAGCTGGGAATCCCTGTGAGGTGGATACACGGCCCAGCACTGTGAGAATGATGTGCTGGCCTGGGGTGATCAACCCAGCACAGAGGGGAGAGTTTGGGCATTCCAGGAACTGCAGCACCTCATCCCTGTGCTCAGTGGGGAGAGTTCCTAAACTCTGCTGACCTGTGACTGGATCAAGGGAACGGCTGGAGCTGTGCCAGGGCAGGTTTAGGTTGGATCTCAGGGAAAGGTTCTTCCCCCAGAGGGTGCTGGGCACTGCCCAGGCTCCCCAGGGAATGGGCACGGCCCCGAGGCTGCCAGAGCTCCAGGAGCATTGGGACACCGCTCCCAGGGATGCCAGGGTGGGATTGTTGGGGTGTCTGTGCAGGGCCAGCACTTGGATCGATGATCCCTGCGCGTCCTTCCCGGCTCAGGACATTCTGTGGTTCTGTGGGATCAGGAATGGGAATACACACCTGTGGCTGTCCTGTGAGGGGCTGGGAGCAGCACCCCACTCTCCTCAAAGATCACAGCTTTGTAAGAGAACCCTCTGGATTGCCTCTGGATCAGCAGGAGCCGCCGGATCCCAGCACAGAGGAGGTTCTGGGCACGGGCAGCGCTCCTCAGGTACATGTTGGGAACCACAGGAGAGGCCAGGGGAACTCACACCTCAACTGAGGAGAGAGGCTGGAGCACAACTGCAGAATTACAGGGGGAAATGTTTATTTATATACACACAGAATCATGGAATCGTTAACGTTGGAGAAGACGTCCAAGATCATAAAGTCCAACCTCTCTGGACCCACCAAACCCTATGGCCAAGTGCCACCTCTGCTCAGGAATGGTGACTCCATCACACCCTGGGCAGCCACTGAAGTGTCCCAGCCAAAACAGGGACCCCCCAATGGGGTTTAACACAGGATCTGTGTCCCTTCAAGTGTTGGGGACAATGGGATCGCTGATTGCAGCCAGGTGGGGGTCGGGATCTGCTCCCAGGGAACAAGGGACAGGACAAGGGGAGGTTCAGGTTGGACATCAGGAGGAACTCCCTCATGGAAAGGGATGTCAGCCATTGGAAGGGGCTGC
>VZTH01010725.1:0-114582 GCA_013397815.1 Aleadryas rufinucha
ACTGCCCCACCCGCTCCAACAGCCCATGAAGCTAGTGATAGAATACATGCTTTGGGTTACATCTTATATTGTAACCTAGGACAACGCGGTACTACACATATGTAAGCATGGCAAAATAAAATGGAAGCTAGCTGAGAATTTGTTAAATTTTTTTACATATGTCTGAGGTAAATGAAAAAGACAAATTATTCCCCAGAAGTGTTAGTCACCATGGATTATTTTTGTAATCTATAGGGCTTTGTAATATAAATGGTGGTGTCCCCTTAAATATGGAATAAACTTTGACTTTGCTGTCATGAAGTATTTTCCAGTATTCTTTTTTCATAGAATTTATTTAAATGAGTTTACAATGTTAAAAAGTGGAAAGACAGAAAACTTAATAAAAAATTTGAGAGCAAGACTTATAACAGCTCATACCTGACTCAGCTGTCTGGTTTATTTTTATCTCCCATGCCTCTTACTGTAATTCTAAAGCCAGCAAGGCTGCAGTGTCGTGCACTGCTTTACAGCTACATGCTGGGGAGATAGCAGAATTTGAAGAGAAAAGAGAGATAGAAGGCTCCCAGTAAAGAATGGAGCATCTTTTCTGTGTCAACCCTAAGACTGCATTATTTTGTATCATTCGCATCATATGATTGTCGTATATTGTATGGTTGGTAGCGCATCTTTCTTTCCTTCCTCTAAAATAGTGCTGCTGATCTTGGGTTTCTTAAACCTTTCTTCACCAGTGCCACGATCAAAGTCAGTCTGTCTAAACAAAATTAGAAAAGTTTCCTAGATAAGCAGGACCAACATTACCTGTAAGGGTTAAATTTTTATAAGGGTTTTGTAAGTGGTTGCATTAGTACTGAAACTTAAACTCGTATATGAAGTGGGTGTTATTGATGTAAATGGTCTAGAATCTTTGAAAAAAAAATATTACTGAAATGGTGAAAGGTGCTTGAGTCTTGATCACTGAAGTTTTTGGTTGCTAATATTTCTTTCTATAGCACAGAAAAATGAAATTGGCTTCATTAAGAGGTTTTAAATGGAGAAATGTGAGACATTAATTCATAACTCAGTAATTATTTGCTTAATTATGTGAACAGACTTTACATGATAATCTCAAACAATCCAGTAGTTATTGAGCAGTAATAAAACAAAAAATTCAGCTGATTTATCTCTGGCTCTTGACAGAGTTCAGTCCCATTTTTAATATTTTACCCTTAGTACCCCATATTCATAAACTTCAGCAAAAGGAGGTCAGCATTCTCTTGTCTATAGAATGATTTTTACACAAATGGACCTAGAATATATATAGTGAATCTTGAATTAGACATTTGTGATACTAGGAGTCATGTTCAAATCTATGCTTCCTTTGAAGCAGTTTTTCTGGATACTGCTTCTGGATACTGGATTACCTGCTCTGCCAGCCAATCCCCTATACATATGCCCTGAAACTCCTTAACCTTTCCATCTCCTCTTTAAGTAGTACCACCAGTAGTATCAACTCACCTATTTGATTTTACCTTTTCCTTATCAGAACTTGCATACAGATTTCATTTTTGTTAAAAAAAAAATTTCACTTAGATAAACATAAATTTATCTAATTATCTAAAACCTTACTTTGAATTTCAGAATTTTTAGCAGGGAAAAATGATTCTTATGTTGCTGCTGGTGTAATATTCGTGGAGTTTTGAAGCATTTTCATTAATGTAGTTTGGTTTGGGTTATGTAGTATAGTTTATTCTTGAAATATGGAACTACTATATCAATTTTATCTTATTTTGAGAGTATTTAGTTAATATGGAGAATTAATGCTAAGACCTTAGATCTTCATGTCTTCTTTGTATTTCAACGTTTCTTACATGTTTTAAGCCTGAGGAGCAAAGAGAATTAAAAACCATATAGGGTCTGAGACATAATTAAGGATAAAAGATTTACAATTGCTATTGAATTTGAGATGAAAGATGTAATATTTAGCATATTTACTTTATATAAATCCACTGAACCTTCCCCATAATTCAAACTGAAGTTCTCATTGGAAATACAAAGATATGAAGAGAAATAAGGCGGGATGAAAGCACAAAAGGGACAAAGAGAATTCTTTGCTTGTAATTTAAGCTACACTTTGTTAACTGGTCTGGCTGGGATGGAGCTAATTTTTCTCATAGCAGCCCTCACAGGTCTGTGCTTTGTATTGGTAGCTAGAAACAGGCTGATAACACACCAGTGTTTTGGCTACTGCAGAGCAGTGCTGGCACAGCCTCAAGGCTGTCTTTCCAACATTCCCACCCCCATATGCCAGTAAGGCTTGGTTGTTTTGTTTTTTGTTTGGAGTTTTTCTTTTGGTTTGTTTTCAATTAAATTCCTTTCTTTTTACCCACATGTTTTTTTAATCTTGCTTTCTTTCCCGTTGTTCTTCTGAGAAGGGCCTGTGAGAGCACAGTTTGATGGGCATCTGGTGGCCAGCCAAAGTCAAAACACCACAGCTGGGCAACGTAAAATCATCAGAAAGTTTTAGTTCTGAAACAAAGTAAATAATCCTGCTCAAGAATCTGTTGTACAACAGTTTTATTCTGAAAAAAAAAAAAATATTTTTAAATAAAACACTTAAAACTAAATGTGAAATATACATATTTTTCTTTTTTGTTGTATAGTAGAAAACAAGGAGGCTGTGTAAGCTACAACCGGATTTAAAGTTCTTCTGTTCCAATTTTACTTTTAATCATTGTTTCTCTGCATGCATATATACAATGTCTAACCATTCAGGTGAAGATGTCCTTACCCACAAATAATTTTTTTTAAAATAGCTTGTCTTCTTTGACATACGGTGCTAATACAATACCTTTTTTCAATAGAACAGATAAACAGAAGTTTTTCAAAACAGAAATACAATCACAGATAATGATATAAGGTAACCTAGCAAGCTGATACTTATTCAAGTTGTATTTTGGCAATATGTCTTACCTACTTACCTGCAGGGCTCTTTAGTCAGAGGAAAAGTCATCTTTGAAAGGTGATTGATGTGTAGGTTGCTAAAATTGTAAGTGTTGTTTGTATAGCTGTGTCATTAACTTCTACTGGCTGCCTTTCTTCACTGTTCAATATTCTCCCACCAAAAGTACAGTGGAAGATGTCCACCTTTTAAATACATGATGGATGTTCCATAAATATGTTAGCATGGAAGAATCAACAGCTGTTAGGCAAAAAAATTTAGATAAACATTTATTTCATACACCAGGCAGTTGTCAAGCAATATTAATATCCTTTAGTCAACAGAAGAGTGCAAAACAGCTGCTGAAAGGACTATGATAAACAGATGGCAAGAGCAGTTGAGTCAAGCTGGTATTGACTTAACCCCCTTTATACAATTTCTCAAGTTGCATCCCTTGGGAAGGACTTGTACTGGAAAATAAGTTTAAATTGAACTTTCCCCTTTACAGCAATAGTGTATGACAGCCTACAGTAAATGTCCCTATGTTTTTTTAGTTGGGTGCACTGCATGAATAAAATTAATGGACCAATAATTGTATCAGGCAGGAAGTAGCTGAAAATTCATTCATTACAAATGCTGCTAGACTACATAAGACTCCTGAGGGCCTATATTTTTGGAGAGTAATAATGTATGTTTGGTTACTTTGAAAAAAAAACCATATTTATCTGGTTTGGTTTTGTCTTTTTTTTACAAAGTGTAAGCTTTTGTATTTCCACTGCACTGTTAAAATCTGTGTTTCAGACTAAGAACTGGTTCTTTCCTAAACACCGGGGGCTTGAAATTCATATGTCTTAGAGAAGACCTTATTAACATGCAACATTCGTTGCTCAAGGCTCATTGACCAGCTTTCCTTTTCCATAAAAATATAATGCCAGATTCTACAGTAATTTTCATTTACTCCCCAGGTAAACTTTTGAATGATCTCTGTAAAACCAATTTGAATAACATCTGTTTCTCCTCCCAATTTGGCTAGATGCTGACTGAAATACTGAAGAAATTTAAAGCAGTATTCTGAATTACATTTCCAGAACAGTTGTTTCTTTTGACTGGAATCAGCAATCATGTTTTTTAGACCAAAGGAAGACATGGAGATTTTACAGTTTATATTCCAATAAAATACAAATTAGTGATGCCAGTGTTTGTAAAAAATGTGTGTTACATATTCCAAAAATAGTGAAAGAATATACTTTAAATTAAATGGCAGTATTTTTAGGTTAGGACTTGATTGTTCTCATTTCCAAAAGTTAAATAAGATGCTTAAAGAAAGGGACTTCTGTACTTCAGCATCAGCATGAATTACTTTCTAGAAAACATTTAGCCCTCATGCTATGTTTCTAACAGATACTTTAATTATATTTTAGACTTTTTTATTACAACTTAAATTGTATTTATTTTATTTTAACTAGTTGCATGAAAAAAATGACTCATTTAAATATAATTTAATTAATACAATAGGTTTACATTAGCCATTTTATAGTTTGGATACTGGAATTAAAAATAATCCAACTAATTGGATATTCATATGCATGGAAGATATGTAAAATAAAATCATAGGGCTAAGATTCTTACACTGATTATTATTTTACTCTCCCAGTAGCACAGCAAATATCAGCAAAGCTATTCAGCAGTTCCATACAGATATAGGAATCTCTTCAGGATACATTACTGGGAGGCAAACAATTTTTGTAAACGTGTGCATGCAATAGTGTTTTAAGTATCCTAGGATGTATGAGATTCTTTCACAGGATTTTAAGACATGATTTGAGCCTGTGCTCTTCTGAAACAGCAGTATATCCCAAAAAGGGTGATCCTTATTTTTCTGAACTGCTGTTGGATTCCTCTGCTCCAGAACTGAGTTCCACTTCAAAGTCTTGTATAAACTCTGGAAACAAAATGTCTCCATATTTTAACACAAGATGTCATTGTACAAAAGAAGAACAGAAAAAAAACCCTGAAAACAACAAAACAAACAAAAAATCCCCAAACAAAAAAAATCCCCCCAAAGTCCGCAAAAAATCAAACTAAAACAAAACAGCCCCAAACAAAACAAAACAAAACACACCCCAAAAAACAAAAAAAACCCACCCAAACTCAAAGAAATTAACCAAACACAAAAAAACCCCAAAACCATAAAGAAAAACGACAAAATTAATCAAAATTTGGCTTAATATCTTTTAAAATCACAACATAGTTTTGAAATTAGATGCTTACCTCTCACTTAGATCTATCACTAATATTTTCCAACACTACTTGGAAATCAATAAGTGTTAATAAGTGTCAGTGTCATCTTGCAGTGTGATATGGGATTTGCCTTCTTGAAACAAATCAGTGACTTGGAAGCAGCCACATTAGCAATGGAATTTATGAATATACTACTTTACCAAAATTCCTACATAATTCAAGTTTCTTTCATATAACTTATGCAATTATAAACTATCTAGAAATGAAAGCATCAAAATTAAAGAGCCACTGTATGGTTAAATAACTTCTGCACTGTATTTGAAATTGTTAATGTGATTACTTAAAAATTCAGGTATCTCTGACAGCCCTCTATAACTATACACATTATTATTCATTCTGTAATGTCAAACAAAGCAAAAATGTCTCAAGTTCTGCATAGTAATCATGTTTTGTTATACATTGTCTCTCAGATAGCTAATATGGATGGTTTTTTCTTTTTTTTTTTTTTTTTTTTTCACCNTGTGTTTTTTTTTTTTTTTTTTTTTTTTTTTATTCACCAAGAGAAGTTGATGTGGGTTGGAAAGACGATGAATTTTGTCTTGCTTTTCCTATTGAGTCTAACTGACCAAAGTCTGAGAGTGAAAAAAAGGTCTGTAGGAATCACATTTTAAGAATCTCACTTTTTAATTTCCTTGGAATTATCACTTAATAATATTTACCTTTCTCTTAGAGGACAGAGTCACGGATGGATTTTTGTCTGTTCTCTCACCAGTTTTATTTAATGGCCCCTGATCATATAGAGATGGGTTTTCTATAATTTTAAAAATAAAATACTTCCCTCCTCAGATAAGGTGCTCAAATATAAGACTGATGTTCAACTCAGAGAACCTATTTCACATGCATGAGTTCAGTACAATATCGGTGAAAGCAGATATCTGTGTTTGGTATTAACAACCAAGCATTGCTGTGATTGCAATCTTTCTTAGCCAAAGAAAGCAACAATTTAAGACCACAAATGTTGCTGGGGTTTTTAATTGTTTTTTTTTGTTTTTTTTGTGGGGGGGGTTTTTTTTATGGGGGGGGGGGCGGGTGGTGGTGTTTGGTTTTTGGGTTTTTTTTCCTCAAATGCCACAACCAGTACTGGAGTTGTACATTACATTTTTAGGTCTGCATATAATTCCTCTTTCTCAGCTTTGATAAATCTTTTATTTACTTGCATGATGATGACATTGCCTTGCTGCTATCTGATAAGGGGACTAGCAAGATTAACACTATTCTTCATGCTGAGTTAACAGAAAGTAACAAAGTGACTTCATGAAAATGGAGCTAATATTCAATTTAGATAAGACTTCTGGGGTATTGTTCACTCCTTGACCTCTGCCAAGGAGGAAGCTTTTCAGATTAACTTCGACAAGAACACACAGCAACACAGCAGATATTACTAAACATCTTCCAGTATCATATCTGGCCTGTTTTATTCTTTTATCTAATGGCAAGACAGCAGAAAAAATGACACTACATGTTTATATAGATGTTACCCATATAGAGTTAATCTCTTCCAAGTTTGTTTTTTTCTTTTTAACCTACTGGCTTTAGAAAATTTCCCTGTCTTTCTATAGTTAGATTTTAATCTTTTTTATGAGCACTTAAGACAGAGTTAGTGTCAAATCTCCCTATATTTATTTCCTATGTACATGTCTGCACTGTATAAAAGGGGTTGTTTCTTCCAGAAAGAGCAAACAATGCTATATAGAACTTATTAATGACTTATTATTTTTGTATCTAGATTATTTGGATAAAAAGGGTGTGGACTTACAGTAGTTTTTCTAGAATAATACTCCTGTTGGAATTGTTGGTAGTCTTGCAACAGTCTTGCAGTGAAATGATGGTAGCATGGTACATATGTGTAAAACCTGAAAGTTGTAAAGAATTTAGAAAAAATCTTGCATTTTTTAAGCCATTTACCATATAGGAAGCAGTCGTGTCTATTCGTTAATTTGAATTCTTTCTGGTCTCTCCCAAATCTTCTCAAACTCTATTTCTTGAACATATGAATTGATCAAGTTAACTGAGAAACTTTCTGAAAGGCAAGCTTAATTCAGAAAAGCTCATATTTTTAAGAATCTACAGTTCTGGGTTTTTCCTGGAGTGTGACTCTCACCCAATTTTGCAAACACAACCTTCAATAATCTTGAAAGAGAAAATAATTAATAGCTGTCCTTTCATCAGTGAGTGTATTTGAATTATGTTTCACATAGGGACTTGAGCAGAATAATTTCTTTACCATGCGTGTCTTGACATGTGACCTGACAGTAGTAACATTGCAGGGGCATGCTCTTAGCCTCTGGTTATTATTAGTCAGTTGAGGCCTTCACCAAATTTTTACTGTATATCACTGGACAAGAACTAATCTCTTAGTTTATATGGTCTGTTTTTCTTATCTCTAATACAAACTAGTGACTAAAAAAAATCTGAGAACTTCTATTTTTATGGTGTAGCTGAAGTACTGCAACACAACTCACTATAAAAACCAAAGTGCAGCCCCTCTTGAATATGCGATATAACTCACTAAGAAGATTCAGAGACAGAAATAAATGTGAAATAACTGTAGAGAACATGATGAAGACCATTTATTGCAACTGCACATATCTGCATTCTGCGAGATAAACACATTATATACATTCACACACAGTGTTTTATGTAACATACAATGCAAGGACAGCATATTCTGGATACAGCATCCAGCTAAGGAGACACATGCTGCTATAGAAAGCACAACAGGAAAACCTGAAAGAAATGGTTAAATGTTTCTGAACTGCTAGAAAACCAACTCAAAGCACGCTAGCTAAAAAACTAATATAATAGGTTACCTCTGTTAGATAAATGTCACTAACGAGATGTACTTATATTTACCCACATAGTAAAATACTTAGGCTTGCCTTGAATAAAATGATTACTTCTTGCATTAAATCTAGAAATTCAGCTTCTTTTTTGGTTCTCCCCCCTGCCCTCCCCTGGGATGTGCCCCGTTTAGTTTAAGTTATACCGTTTAATCTGCAAACCCATCAGGCTGCTTGCATAGCCCAAATGCACTGGCACATCTCAGAGGCTATAAGCAAAAAAAAAGAACAGCTGCTAGCAGGCCTCTGTGAGATAATAAGCAACAGGTGCTCTAGGCATTCAGGAAGACTGGAGATCAGGTTGCAAATGAAATACATCTAGGAGGAAAACGGAAGAAATAAAGCAGGCTGTTTGTAAGACAACATGAAGAAACTGTGTTTGATTTTGGCTCCTGTGAAACTAAAATTAGCAAAGGAATGAAAATCAACACAGCTAATGAGTAAAGCTGCAGGGAGCTTGGCTAAAAAAGGAAAAAAATAAACCAACCAAACAAAAAAATGGATAAATTTACCATCTTTATTCATCAGAATAGTGAAATAATTCAATTGCCCATGAAAAAAGGTAGACAACGTTTGCATTTGCCTGCTAAGAGCCAAAGAAAAGGATGCTGAAATGAAACATAGTTCCTGCACTGGTATTTCTAATAGGTTTCAGAAAATTCATGTTGTTTGCACTGCAATATTATAGTAATGCTCTGATTTTTCTCTTTACCTTCCTTCTTTCCATGACTAAAATCAAGGGTATTGAGAGCTCATCAATGTCTGCCACTGCTCTATTTCTTCAGATTTTCTTTTCTTTTCGTGTCTTCTGGCAATCTCAGTGCATGTAAAATGAGGCTGAAATCAAAGGAGAAAGGAGACAATGGATCTTACAGATTTTTAAGAACATCAAAACTGGAAAATTATTTTTTAATTCAATATTTTTTTTTCTCAGTTACTTCATCTTTCTTTATAATTTTTAGTTTTTATTTTCCCTCTTGCATCCTAAAAAATGCAAGAAATTCACAGATATTATTCAGTTTTAAATGTTTCTTTGCTGTTAGGTGGTTTTCTGTTTATATTTACTCTTGGATTTAAAAAACTGAAGATGTTGTTGAGAGAAAGAACTAATTTTCTATTAAAAAAAAAGTTGAGTGAGAGATATTGTGTGACAAATTGCTCTTATTATTCCATGTGGCACTTCAGAAGATCTAATCGGAGAGCAACACAAGACTGTTCTATGTTGCGCAAACACACAGAATTAAGTCCCAAACACTGTACAAACCCTGCATTAAATAAAGAGGCAGAATACGCACATACAAACCTGATGGAAATGTATAAAGAAACAGTGCACATATATTGAAAAGTCCTGCTAGCAGAAGCCTAAATAGCAAAAGTCCGATCTTTGGTGTATTATATAATGAGCCTGTATAATAGTCCAGTCAGTTTCAGAGGACTAACGACAGTGGCAGTGGTAAATAAACAAAATATAGCAAAACTCGTAGTCCCTTAGGCTTTTCCTGCCCACTTTCCTCAGGTCTTGAAAGTACTTTTGATCAGTTATCTGTACACTCCAACTGTTAAGCAACTCTCATTCAAGAGTCATGACCCAGGCTTTACGCAGGCACAAAACATTTTATGATTCCCCCAGAGTCACCAACAGTTATGACTTTTCTTTTTGTAAATAGCAGTATTTGTGTTTTTAACATTTATTTCTCCGGTATTTGTGTGCATTTCATATACATATCTTTATACTTCCAGAAGCTAAAAATCTCATATCTTGAATATGTAATCTCTTACTTTGTTTACTTTCATGTAAAAATACTTAATAATTTCTAATTAGCAAAACGGGATTTTTGTGTGTCTGTGTTTCACCATCTGTATTTTACCTAAGCAAGACAAAACTTCTTTTAAATTGGGAAATATAGTTTTCATTTAAAAAGCAATTTCTTGTTCTAAAATGTTATGACTTGAATAACAGTCAATGTCATGACTTGAATAACAGTCAATGTCCTCCAATGCCCCAAGAGAGTGGTAGCAATGCATAAATAAATTAGAGCCTGAGTCAACTCGTATGGTGTTTTACACTGCTCGATAGTTCATAGGCTGGCAGAGCAAGTAGAGCAAAATACTTCAGAGTTGGGCTGATACACTTTCTTCCACAGAACCATAGAACAGTTAGGGTTGGAAGCAACCTTAAGGATATCTAGTTCAGTGCCCTGATCATTGACAGAGAGATCTTCCACCAGACCAGGTCACTCAGAACTCCATCCAACCTGGCCTTATACGCTTCCAGGGACAGGGCATCCTCAACTTCTCTGGGCAACCTATTCCAGTGCCTCACAGGAAATTATAGTTATCCTGACAGTAACAGGAACATATTTCTTCCTCAGGCTGTGATTTTCCCTTGATCTGATCCAAATTCCTGTTCTAATTATGGAGGAACTTGGAGTAAGCCTTGAAATTATTCTGCTGCCAATTGAGTACCAAATTCTCAGTGATGTGTGCTTGAAAGATGGCTGGTGTTGGAGTTGCCTTCTGATTTCCAGTTTCATGTACTTTGGGAAGAAAAATGCTTGAAATCTTCACCAAAAAAAGTTTAAAATTGTATGCATGGGTTTTGTTAGGTAGCATAATTTCCTGAAGAATGGCTGGACAAAACCTATTAAAAATCTAATAAAAATCACAGATATTGTTATGCTTCCTAAATATTGCAACCCTGACTTAATTTTCTTACTCCTTTTAAAATTCTGTTATAAGTACAAAATAGATTCTAATGTGCACACTGATACCCTTTTGGTAAACCAAGAAACTAAGAGGACTTGGGTTTAGTTTTGTTTTGGGATTTTTGTGGGATTTTTTACCAGAAAAATTTATTGTACTTTGTTGGCAGATTTACAATGCATATTTTAATTTTTTAAAAAGAGAGTTAAGAAAAAAACACACTAAGTAGTAAGGTATACCTGAATACCTTTATGCACCTTTACGTGCATTTAGCAACTTTTCCCCCCTCTCTTATCCAGAAGAAGCAATATCTGATAAAATGAACTTGCCCTATAAAATTTTTTGCTGTGGGGTGTTGACTTTTTGTTGCTTTTAATTAGTAGTTTGTTTATATATGAAAAGATAATCATGAGAAAAAACACAATTGGATGTGATGAAGCAAGTTTGAAATAAAATTTTAGAGAGAAATATGATGGGATTTTTGTTGTTTTGGGGTTTTTAATAGCAGTATTTTAAAATAGTATACAGATGGAATAAAACCCTACATACACCAGATTAGAATATGGTGACCTAACCTTTGACATGTTTAGTAAACATGCTACAGCTTGAAGTCCTGACCCTGAGAGTGCCAGAGATGCAATAGATATTCCCAAAGAGAATTCCCAGAGGAGATGTTGCTTCTTGTCTCTATCTTTTAGTAATGACTTATGCCCTATAACTCATGTTCTAATTAGCCTCATAAATGTTTAATTTTTTCTTTTGCTGTTGTGAAAAGCTGAGATTGTTCTGCTGGAGTACTCAGAATTACATGATGCACATAATGAAGTACTGAGACTACAGTCTTTTTTGTACTTCACCTCTGCTTTTATTTTCCAATAAGCCCTTCTCAAATACAAAATAGGTTTGTGCATTTCCTTTTAGGACAAAACAGGAGCAAGTGTCTTTAATGGCATCATTTGTAACTTCAACCTAGTATTGCTTTTTAAACTTCAGATTGAGACAGTATCCTGGTTTCATAATTTGACCTTCGAAATAAGAAATGTGTTTTGCACAGTTTGAGGCTGGTTAGCCCAACAATGAGCATGGTTAGCAGCTAGCAAAAATCATCTTTTCACTTTGCAGTGACTTATATCTCTTGACCAGTAAATAAGTATTTACCTGAAGAAAAGTTCTAAAATTGAAAGTGTTGGGGTTTTTTTTCCTTTTGTGACAAGACATATAAATGCTAGGACCAAAGTTTTCATCATGTGTAATGGAATAATTTAATGCGGAGAGGTTCTTTTAGANTTCAGAGTTGGGCTGATACACTTTCTTCCACAGAACCATAGAACAGTTAGGGTTGGAAGCAACCTTAAGGATATCTAGTTCAGTGCCCTGATCATTGACAGAGAGATCTTCCACCAGACCAGGTCACTCAGAACTCCATCCAACCTGGCCTTATACGCTTCCAGGGACAGGGCATCCTCAACTTCTCTGGGCAACCTATTCCAGTGCCTCACAGGAAATTATAGTTATCCTGACAGTAACAGGAACATATTTCTTCCTCAGGCTGTGATTTTCCCTTGATCTGATCCAAATTCCTGTTCTAATTATGGAGGAACTTGGAGTAAGCCTTGAAATTATTCTGCTGCCAATTGAGTACCAAATTCTCAGTGATGTGTGCTTGAAAGATGGCTGGTGTTGGAGTTGCCTTCTGATTTCCAGTTTCATGTACTTTGGGAAGAAAAATGCTTGAAATCTTCACCAAAAAAAGTTTAAAATTGTATGCATGGGTTTTGTTAGGTAGCATAATTTCCTGAAGAATGGCTGGACAAAACCTATTAAAAATCTAATAAAAATCACAGATATTGTTATGCTTCCTAAATATTGCAACCCTGACTTAATTTTCTTACTCCTTTTAAAATTCTGTTATAAGTACAAAATAGATTCTAATGTGCACACTGATACCCTTTTGGTAAACCAAGAAACTAAGAGGACTTGGGTTTAGTTTTGTTTTGGGATTTTTGTGGGATTTTTTACCAGAAAAATTTATTGTACTTTGTTGGCAGATTTACAATGCATATTTTAATTTTTTAAAAAGAGAGTTAAGAAAAAAACACACTAAGTAGTAAGGTATACCTGAATACCTTTATGCACCTTTACGTGCATTTAGCAACTTTTCCCCCCTCTCTTATCCAGAAGAAGCAATATCTGATAAAATGAACTTGCCCTATAAAATTTTTTGCTGTGGGGTGTTGACTTTTTGTTGCTTTTAATTAGTAGTTTGTTTAGATATGAAAAGATAATCATGAGAAAAAACACAACTGGATGTGATGAAGCAAGTTTGAAATAAAATTTTAGAGAGAAATATGATGGGATTTTTGTTGTTTTGGGGTTTTTAATAGCAGTATTTTAAAATAGTATACAGATGGAATAAAACCCTACATACACCAGATTAGAATATGGTGACCTAACCTTTGACATGTTTAGTAAACATGCTACAGCTTGAAGTCCTGACCCTGAGAGTGCCAGAGATGCAATAGATATTCCCAAAGAGAATTCCCAGAGGAGATGTTGCTTCTTGTCTCTATCTTTTAGTAATGACTTATGCCCTATAACTCATGTTCTAATTAGCCTCATAAATGTTTAATTTTTTCTTTTGCTGTTGTGAAAAGCTGAGATTGTTCTGCTGGAGTACTCAGAATTACATGATGCACATAATGAAGTACTGAGACTACAGTCTTTTTTGTACTTCACCTCTGCTTTTATTTTCCAATAAGCCCTTCTCAAATACAAAATAGGTTTGTGCATTTCCTTTTAGGACAAAACAGGAGCAAGTGTCTTTAATGGCATCATTTGTAACTTCAACCTAGTATTGCTTTTTAAACTTCAGATTGAGACAGTATCCTGGTTTCATAATTTGACCTTCGAAATAAGAAATGTGTTTTGCACAGTTTGAGGCTGGTTAGCCCAACAATGAGCATGGTTAGCAGCTAGCAAAAATCATCTTTTCACTTTGCAGTGACTTATATCTCTTGACCAGTAAATAAGTATTTACCTGAAGAAAAGTTCTAAAATTGAAAGTGTTGGGGTTTTTTTTCCTTTTGTGACAAGACATATAAATGCTAGGACCAAAGTTTTCATCATGTGTAATGGAATAATTTAATGCGGAGAGGTTCTTTTAGACTTTAAATGAAGTATCAAGGGATATTTACTGGAAAAGAATATTACTTGTGAAAGGAAAGTTAATGGAGTGAGTAAACAAAATCAACATCCTTTCTTCTTTTGCAAATTTATATTGGCTACAAGAGGCAGCAGTGGATTCTATAAGTAAATTATTTGTAGTATCCCACTGTCACTCAGTAGCTGGAAAATCCCTTAACTTAGTGAAACTGTATTTGAAGAGTGCATTTATGGCTTTTGAAATTATGGCTTTAATTATTGATCAGACACTTCAGCATGGCATCCATAAATGCAACACATTAATTACTCCAGGAGTTAGCTGTGAATTTGAAAAAAAATGCTGAATAGATGGTGCCTGCCTAATTATTTTAAGCTTTAAGTAGTCTGATGTTGGTCACCAAAGGAAAAGCATGTTGATCCTTTCCATAAAATGTAGCATACACTAGCTTTTATGTGTTTAATTCAAACTAGTTCATATAATCCAATCTGTAATAGATCTTGACACTTTTTATGGGCAAAAATGCTATAATCTCCTAGGCAAAGGACACAACTCATGTTTGTAATCTTTTTTTTTTTGGTAGAAAGCATATCTCTTATTTAATGTTCCTTAAAATAGTTTTGTATTAAATATTCACCCTTTCCTAGGATAANCTAGGCAAAGGACACAACCATTTTTGTTATTTTTTTTTTTTTTGGTAGAAAGCATATCTCTTATTTAATGTTCCTTAAAATAGTTTTGTATTAAATATTCACCCTTTCCTAGGATAACCACCTGCTGAAACCCTAAAGAACTGTTATTAAAGTAAGTCTCAAAAAAGTTGGACAGTATGTTAATATATTCTGCCTCTGTATGCTCCTGTTTAATAATGCATGCCCTCTCATCCTGGTGCATAGCTTATTCTCTCCTCAACTTAACATTTGTTTATAAATATTATAACAGAAGTTCTTCAATTGTTAATCCATTTTGCACAACAACAACTTGAGAGACCCCTCATTTTACTGTGTGCCAGAAAGCATATGCCAGAAAGCTGTTCTTTGAGATTAAATATAAAAATAATTAAGAGCTTCTATAATGATGCAGAAAGAAAAATAATCCTGTTCTGCTAGACTTTTAATTTTTGTAACAGTTTGTCTTTGAATAAAATGTACCTGAATTTTCTAAAAAATGGCAATATATTCTCCTATACCAAAAGTAAGTAAATCAGGTTTTACATTTCTATAGGCTTGAACAGGTCTTGAGTCCATCACGTTAATTGTTTTCTATTTTCTTTTTCTATTTTCCCTCCAGTGTTAACAGTATTTTGATGAATAATTCATGGTGATACATGTGTATGTATAAAACGTATTAAAAGCAAGTTACTGGAACAGAATCATGAGGTAAATAATTACTAAATGCAATACTTTTTCTGATTAAATCTTGTTGATTATTTCTGGTATACTTCAGGAGTCCGAAATTTTTCTCAATTCAGTATTTCTACTTTAAGAATTAAGTTAGCATTTCAGTCTCAGCTGTACTATCAGAGAATGAGCTGCAGAAGATTAACTAAAATTTGGAGACAAGAATTTCTTGATTTGAAATGCCTAGACTCAAGTGAGAAGTCAGAAATCATCCTTTTAAGCCCACAGGTTCATCGTGCAATGTATGAAAAATGTTAGTCACTTTGAAATGACTTTCAGAAAATACAGTCCCCTGCATAGAAGCGTTCTTAACTATATACATATACCAGGTAATAGTCGAGGGCCAAATAAGAATGCTGCAGGAGAGCTATCCAGGTGCCAGGATAATGCTCCTCCTCTGACAAATATCTCGCAACATCCTCTACATTTTATTAAAAAAAAAAAAAAAGGCATTTGTTGCTGGTTTTATTTGGATGTTTTGGTAATTCACTTAGGCTTAGGGGGTGGACTGATTGTTCCTATCAGTGAACCCTTGATTCCTCTATCAAGAAAGAATGTAAACTGTATTCTGGGACAATTGCCCTACTTTGGAAGTTAATCCAGAACAAAATCTAAATTAGGAATCTTTTGAAGTCCTAATAGGAGCAAACTTCACCGGAAATGTACTGATGTACCACTTTTCAAGTTTGTCTTGTTGTTCCTCTCATGTTATCTGACTTATACGGAGAGACCAAGAAGATCCAAAAAAGGCTGTGAGTTGTTTGTTCCCTTTTTCTCTGTTCATGAAGAAATTTCTTTTCCTGGAAACTACAGAATAAGTCTGACAGTGGAATGAATAATTTTCTATAGCCTTACAAGTTTTCTCCATAAAGTGTTGGTTATTTTTTTGCTCAGAACTCTCTAACCCAATTGCTCTTCCAATTTACAAAAGTTTAATTCAGCCTCGTAAGAAAAGACTGCTTACACAACTCCATTTTCTACTTGTTCTTGTAAAACCTATTTTGAATTCAAACAGTTTTCAAACAGGATTTTGAAATGAACATTGGTTTTAAAAATACACTAAATATGTTTAGGCTACCTTCTCTAAACATGGGCTATTATAAGACATTATTTCAAATATGGCTGGGTGTCACAGTTGCTTTCAATCACCCATGGCTTTCACATTACCTAGAAAAGCAAGTAAATTCCCTGACTTTTCCAATAAATACTGAAATGTTCTCATCATTGGGCTTTAAATTGTATATTTTTCCCATTTTCTCTCTAAGTCATCATATTAGATTCCATTCTGATGCACTACTAATTTAGTGCTAGTTACAATACTTTTACTGAAGGAGTACATAACAGGCAACTGATGAAGGAAATTCACTTTGATATATGCTCAAACATTTTTTATTTCAAAATGTTTTTCTTTCTAGTAATATAAACTGTCAACAATATTTAGGATTTTTCTGAGGGAGGGTTAAATAAAGCCAAAAAGTTTTCCTTGAAAATGGAATTTTTACTTTCAGGGTTTTTTTTGTGTCTGCAGCACCTTCATACCTCTACATAGGTGGGTAGATAAAATAACCATTTAATCACTGGCTTCTGGCAGAAGAACCTTGTAACAGATTACTAGCTGGTTTGGTTTGGCTTGGTTAGTTTTTGGATTTTGTTTGTTTCTGGATTGGCTTTCATTTGGCTCTTAGTACTTCAGTGTTACCAAATTCCTTATAATGAAACTCATTTATGTTTTGTGTTTTGTATTTATCAATATTTTTGTGTTCAAGGAAATAATAAGCAGTGAACAAAAGAAAAAAGAAAACAAAGAACCAAAACCCCCAAAAAACTCCAAATAAATAGTTTAGAGCCAGAAATTTGTCTTAATTATCCTTATAAAGCAATTTTAAAGACAAGATTGGCTGGTCTCCAATTGATTAGCTGTGCTTCTGGGATTACCCCTGCTGTTCAAAATGACTCTTGCCTTAGGGTGATATAGATCACTGAAATATGCTTCCTAGTGATGCTAGCAAGCCACAAAATCACTAATTAAAACTGAAAATCTATTTTTGTGTGCATAATAACATAAAAATTCTTGCATCCCTTGCAGGCTTCAAGAATACTTGAGCATTCTTTCATTTGCATCTTTATAGCCCACAGTGTATTAAATGCCTTTTTTTTTCCCTTTTAACATATGATATAATTTACAGATTTACTAAAATGTTTCACTTCTATATGAGTGTTTGCTCACCTGTCTGTCTCTAAAGTTTTAGGACTGCATAGGATGACAATTGACTTAATCACTCTTTCTTCAAGGAGGAGCATATTTAACAGGAGGTGAAGGGAAATGAAACCTCAGCAAAATTTCTCTGAACATAATTCTTTCCCAGACTGGTTAAATAAGCTAACATTCTTCCCTGGGAAAGCTATGACTTAACAGAAACTGCAGAGGGACCTCAGTGCCTCAAGCACAGATACTTGGCACTTCTGTTGAGGAAGTGGGGTGATGGTGTTACTAAGGCAACTGGCCCTGCTACACACAGAGAGCTCCATGATTTGTATTTGTGACAGGAAAAGTTGTGAGATGCTTCAAAAATGCTTTTCTTAAAATTTCAAGCAATTTAGAATGGACAAGCAAATTATAGAGCCCACTTCTGTAATGTCATTTGATTTCCCAGTACTGTTTGCTTTCCAGCAGATACATGGTCATTAAGATAATTAACTTGCAAAACATTTAGAGAAGCATGTGGCAAGATGACCTGCAAGCATGTTAGTGATCAGCAGTGTCAAATCAAACACAATTGGCTGATCAGTGTATTCCTGTGTGTTACATAAATACATTTATTCAAACTGTAGAGGTATGTTCTGTAATGAGAAAGATAATGTTCCCTTGAGATAGAAAAAATCAGCTGGTATTCCACTATGCATAGACAACTAAAATCTCACCAAAATTAAAAAAAAAAAAAAAAACTGAAAACAAACTTGGCATACAGCATTATTTTTTAACAGGTGCACATGTCCATACTCAGAATAGGGAGGACCATTATTTCACGTTTTTGAGTCATTGTTTTGTGTTACTTTGTCCAGGCACACTGAAGATCATAGTAAGCAAAATTTGCCAGTACATTATCATCTAACATTGAGATCCACTAGTTACACAAAAAAAAGTAAGTGAATGTACACCATAAAGAAAAAGGAAAGGATACCAACTGTGGGTTAGAGAAGCTGGATTTTATCTTGAGTGCATAAAGTTCTACATGAAGTGGTAAATTCTAAGATTATGTCCAAAGCGATTCAACAGATCTAAGTTAGTTATCTCTAATAGTGAATTTTAATGGAAATTCCTTTTATATTTTGGTCAATGTTTAGAGTTCATGATTGAAGTCTATTTTTCAACTATGCTTAGTTTAAAGATTTAAAGCTTTCTTATGTCATGTTGAAAATCTAAAATATTCACCTTTGGTGTTGTGGCAGATGCAAAGTAGGCTTTTCTGTGAGAAAAGAGCAATTTTTCAAGCACAGCCTCTTTCAACAGTAAGCCTCGTTTAGTTTACTGATGGTTGTCATTATATGTCCTTTGACTGGTTTTCAGACACTGCAGTGTTTGTAAATGTGCTAAAGAACTTAACAGATCTAAAGTGGGAATTTAAGTAAATGCTAAATACTCCCCTACCTCAGCTCAAACCATCTACAATTGTCCTGAGAAAAGATGTGAAAGGTTATGGGAAGAGGTAACCTTTCTAGCACAAGCTCATCTGTTAGCTCTACACAGTCTGGTTGAAATATACCTGCTCAGGTTTTATCGTGAAGTATAAAATTCAGAGCAACAGTATCATGTACAGGCTTTTGATATTTACTATTTTCTTAATTGCATATTTGCTAATATAATCTACATATTCTCAGAATCTTTTTCTTATTCATTTGAAAAGTTCTAGTTCTAGATTTGAAAAAGAAATCTGAAAGTTTTTTAGTAGCTATAATTATAATCATATCTGCTTATAAATCATTAACAATATAGAACTGTCGGGGTTCTGGCCGGTGTCCCTGGTACCGGCAAGCTGGCCCGGCATGCCCGGCGGTATGAACGGAAAAGACTCCGTGTAGATTCCAGCACATGTTTATTCCATGCTGAAGGGCTGAAGCGAAAGAAAGCTGAACCCGGGAAGGTTCGAACTTTTCCTAGGCTCTAGCAGGGGATTCTGGGCAGGGGGGTGGGACATAGGCGGGATCCCAGAACACAGGGGAGAGGGGGCAGGGCATTCTGCCGGCCAGGGGAGCAGAACCGAGGGTCTGTCCCTTTGGGGGATTCATGGATCCCACACAGAACCTCTATAGCATGGTCTGTCACAGGAAATTTTATTATTATGTAGATAATATGTAGAAAATATTACCACTTCATGGATCCCAACGGCTTCCCGTTGATCCTCTCCATCTGACCTTCTTGGTGGTGAGTGTCCCCCAAAAGCATAACGTTCAAATTATTAATATATATTTGGGCCAGGTGGGAATGCCCAGGTACCTTCCTGGCAGGGGGCAAGTTTGACATGGGCTCTTGCACCAGACTCAGAATCAGCTGCATCACTTTGTTTCACATGCAATGCTCTAGTGCAAGGCCTCAGGAGTTAGTCTGGGGGGCACTTTAGGGTCATTTGATGGATTATGACACCCCTTAGCTACCTCTCATGTGAATGTCCCATGGATGTGACCTTCCCAGGGTGGGGGGTCTTACAGCTGGGCCAGGTTATGTAAGAAAGGGTGGGTGTTCACTCCCTCTGACCAGAGGTTTTGCCACACACAAACCTCTCCTTCTCTCCCCTTGGTTGTGGGGGAGCACATGCAAACCTGGCCTCAGCAGATGATTCTGTGGGCTATGACATCCGCCACTCCGAACCCAGCCAGGGATGACTTTCAGGACAGCTGCTGGATTTGGCTTTCTTGTGGATGCATTCTTCTCCCTCAGTCTTGTTTGCTTTTTCTTAGACCTGAGATGATTGAATAGTGTCACCTTTATCTTATCTCAAGTTCCCTTAGGCAACTTGACTCAGTCCAAGGTTCCAGTCAGGAGGCATCTTCAGAGAGGAGTGGACTTCAGTGATCACAGCTTCTTTATACAGTTTTGCCATAATGGGCAAAAGTCCTTCATAACAATGTTTAAATCATGAACTATAAGATTTCAGTCTCTGACACGTTCCCTGTCAGTTTTCTCCTCTTCAGGCTGAACAGGCCCAGCTCCTCAGCCTTTTCTCATAAGAGAGATGCTTCCACCCCCTCCTCATCTTTGCAACCCTCCACTGGACTCACTCCTGGAGCTCCCTGTCTCTCTTGTACTGAGGAGCCCAGAACTCCAGATGTGCTTCACCTGGGCACAATAGAGGGGCAGAATCATCTCCCTCAAGCTGCTAACAATGCTCTTACTAATGCAGCCCAGGATGCCATTGGCTTTGTTGGCCACCAAGGCACACTCCTGTCTTGCAGACTGCTCTTTGTTCTCCACAATTCTCAGGTCCTTTTCCACCTGCTTCCCAGCAGATCAGCCTCCAGCCTGTGTTCATGACGAATTATTTCTCTCCAGTGCAGGACCCTGTACTTGCCCTTGCTGAACTTTGAAAGGTTCCCCTCTGCCCATCTCTCCACCCTGTTGAGGTCCTTCTGAAGGTATCAGCCACTGGGTACTGGCCACTGCTCCCATCTTTGTTTTGGTCACTGATAAATAACTTAAAAAAGACTAGACCCAGTCCTAGTCGGGGGACACCAGTAATAGCAGGCTACCAGCTAGAGCATGTGCCACTCATTACAACCTTCTAGGATCTTCTGTTCAGCCAATTCGTAATCCACCTCACTGTTCCCTCATCCAGTCCACACTTCCTGAGTGTACCTATGAGGGTGTTGTGAGAGACAATGTTAGAAGCAAGCTGACTGCTCCTGATTACTGTGTTGTCTTCCATGCAGATAGAGATGGCCTCCAGAATAAGGCACTCCATCACCTTTCCAGGGATTGAAGTGAGACTGATTGGCCAGTAGTTCCCTAGTTTCCTTATTCTTGCCTATTTTGAAGACTGGGGTGACACTGGCTTTCTTCAAATCCTCAGGCGTCAATCCTGGTTGCCAGAACCTTTCAAAGATGATCATGAGCATCCTCACTATGGCAGCTGCCGACATTCTCAGCACTTGTGGATGAATTCCACCAGGGCGCATGGACTTGTGGATATCAAGTTTGCCAAGGTGTTTGTGGTAGGTTGAACCTGAGCTGATAGACAGCTTGTTTGACCAGTAGCGCTTTTCGGAATTTCCATATTTAAAGTCTGGAGGACACAGAAAGTGCCTCTCTTTTGGTTTTGCCACTCCTGTGGGAGGTGGGGAGGAGACGGGTGCTGAGGTTCCGCTTCTTGGAGTGGCCTCGGGCCTCTCCCCCTCCCCCTCCCCGCCCCAGTGCCGGGACATGGCCCTGGGGTGCTGGCTGGAGAACTCCCCCCGGAGCCTGGCAGCTGAGGAACAGCCATAATCGCTGCAAATAGCTGAAACCACCCAGCTGGGGCTTCTGAGGACTGCCTCCCCCCTGCCTCCCCACCAAGTGGCTGGTGGAGATTGTGACAGGGGCCGATGGAGCTGAGAGACTAACATCAAAGAAGCCAGCAGCACAAAGAAAGTGAAGTTTTCTTCATCATAAAGCCCATACGACAGAGACTATTCCTCATCATGGCGTCTCCAAGGTCAGAGAGAAAGAGANTTTGGCTTTCTTGTGGATGCATTCTTCTCCCTCAGTCTTGTTTGCTTTTTCTTAGACCTGAGATGATTGAATAGTGTCACCTTTATCTTATCTCAAGTTCCCTTAGGCAACTTGACTCAGTCCAAGGTTCCAGTCAGGAGGCATCTTCAGAGAGGAGTGGACTTCAGTGATCACAGCTTCTTTATACAGTTTTGCCATAATGGGCAAAAGTCCTTCATAACAATGTTTAAATCATGAACTATAAGATTTCAGTCTCTGACACGTTCCCTGTCAGTTTTCTCCTCTTCAGGCTGAACAGGCCCAGCTCCTCAGCCTTTTCTCATAAGAGAGATGCTTCCACCCCCTCCTCATCTTTGCAACCCTCCACTGGACTCACTCCTGGAGCTCCCTGTCTCTCTTGTACTGAGGAGCCCAGAACTCCAGATGTGCTTCACCTGGGCACAATAGAGGGGCAGAATCATCTCCCTCGAGCTGCTGACAATGCTCTTACTAATGCAGCCCAGGATGCCATTGGCTTTGTTGGCCACCAAGGCACACTCCTGTCTTGCAGACTGCTCTTTGTTCTCCACAATTCTCAGGTCCTTTTCCACCTGCTTCCCAGCAGATCAGCCTCCAGCCTGTGTTCATGACGAATTATTTCTCTCCAGTGCAGGACCCTGTACTTGCCCTTGCTGAACTTTGAAAGGTTCCCCTCTGCCCATCTCTCCACCCTGTTGAGGTCCTTCTGAAGGTATCAGCCACTGGGTACTGGCCACTGCTCCCATCTTTGTTTTGGTCACTGATAAATAACTTAAAAAAGACTAGACCCAGTCCTAGTCGGGGGACACCAGTAATAGCAGGCTACCAGCTAGAGCATGTGCCACTCATTACAACCTTCTAGGATCTTCTGTTCAGCCAATTCGTAATCCACCTCACTGTTCCCTCATCCAGTCCACACTTCCTGAGTGTACCTATGAGGGTGTTGTGAGAGACAATGTTAGAAGCAAGCTGACTGCTCCTGATTACTGTGTTGTCTTCCATGCAGATAGAGATGGCCTCCAGAATAAGGCACTCCATCACCTTTCCAGGGATTGAAGTGAGACTGATTGGCCAGTAGTTCCCTAGTTTCCTTATTCTTGCCTATTTTGAAGACTGGGGTGACACTGGCTTTCTTCAAATCCTCAGGCGTCAATCCTGGTTGCCAGAACCTTTCAAAGATGATCATGAGCATCCTCACTATGGCAGCTGCCGACATTCTCAGCACTTGTGGATGAATTCCACCAGGGCGCATGGACTTGTGGATATCAAGTTTGCCAAGGTGTTTGTGGTAGGTTGAACCTGAGCTGATAGACAGCTTGTTTCACCAGTAGCGCTTTTCGGAATTTCCATATTTAAAGTCTGGAGGACACAGAAAGTGCCTCTCTTTTGGTTTTGCCACTCCTGTGGGAGGTGGGGAGGAGACGGGTGCTGAGGTTCCGCTTCTTGGAGTGGCCTCGGGCCTCTCCCCCTCCCCCTCCCCGCCCCAGTGCCGGGACATGGCCCTGGGGTGCTGGCTGGAGAACTCCCCCCGGAGCCTGGCAGCTGAGGAACAGCCATAATCGCTGCAAATAGCTGAAACCACCCAGCTGGGGCTTCTGAGGACTGCCTCCCCCCTGCCTCCCCACCAAGTGGCTGGTGGAGATTGTGACAGGGGCCGATGGAGCTGAGAGACTAACATCAAAGAAGCCAGCAGCACAAAGAAAGTGAAGTTTTCTTCATCATAAAGCCCATACGACAGAGACTATTCCTCATCATGGCGTCTCCAAGGTCAGAGAGAAAGAGAAAGCAAGTAAACCCATGATGGCGGCGGGGAAGAAAGAGGGTGGAGTCACACATGTAGCGTGGAGCTTAAAACTGTTTTCTGCAGACTGTGGTACAACCCGTAATATTCCAAACTGTTTTTCTCTTTAATCCATTTAAAGACTTGGGAGGGTGATGAAGAATTCGGAATGCAGCCTATGTGCAAAAGAGACTACGCCAAGTTACCCAGAAATGGTGAAGAGTTGTAAGAAACTTTTAAGATTTTCCTGCGAAGAAGCGAATCACTATTTCAGGCTGGAATTTGTCCACTCTTTAAAAGAAAACCCCATGTGTGGCCCATGTGATTTTCTATCCATGGGAGAACTGTTTTTTCCCAGTGGCAGCTTTGTTTCCCGAGCAGGAGGTTGTTGCTGATGCAATTTGGGAGACCACGGACAGCAAAACAGACCTCTGTTTGCTTAAATAGTGGAGAGATCTTTAAGGACTGTATATGCTGACCAAGAATCATGTTTGTTATCCTTTGTGCTGGTTTGGGAAGGAAAAAAAGGGAGGGGTTTTGCTTTGATTTCTTTTTTTTTCTTTCCCCTTTTTAGTTCTGTTAAACTTTCATATTCTTTAAGTTTTGAGCCTGCTATGCATTCCTCCAAATCTCCTATCTCACAAAAGTTAAGAAAGGCGAATTGAAACCATTACAGTGTTTTTCTAACCCAGTTCTCCTTGATCAAAGGAAAGTCTTCCTTCTGACACTCCTTTAGCCTGGTCTCCTCTATCAGAGATTCCTGATATCTGGTCTTGTCAGTGAAGACTGATGCAAAGAAGGCATTCAGTAACTGTGCCTTCTCTATGTCCTCTATTACCTGGGTTTCCCCTCCATTTAGTAATGGGTAGACCTTATCTTTTGTTTTCCTTTTGTTACTGATGTGTCTAAAGAAGCTTTTCTTCTTGTTCTTGATATCCTTGGGCAGATTTAATTCCATTTGGGCCTTGGTCTTTCTTGTTTCATTTCTACTTTGAAAACATGTCTATATTAATTCCCAATGTCCTGTCCAAGCTTCCATCTCCTGTGTACTTGAGTACTTACTGCTTAAGTAATGATAGAAGTTCCTCATTCATCCATGCAGGTCTCTTGCCATCTTTGCTCAATTTCTTGCTCCTTGGGATGCATCATTCTTGAGCCAGGAGGAAGTGGTCCTTGAATATCAATCAGGTCTCCTGGACTCCTCCTCAGTAAAACCTGTCCCCATGGCATTCTTACAAAAAGATCTCTGAAGAGGCTAAAGGTAGCTCTCCTGAAGTCCGTGGTTACAATCTTGCTTGCTACCCTGCTTCCTCCTTACCTGTTACTGAAATCTACAACCTCATGGTCGCTGCAGCCGAGGCTGCTGCCAGCCTCACATCTCCAACAACGCCTTCCCTTTTTGTTAGTATAAAATCCGGGATCACACAATTTTTTGTCAGATTCTCCACTGCCTTGTCAGAAAGTTATCATCAATGCTATGCTTTCCAGGGACCTCCTGGACTGTTTGTGCTTCTCTGTATTTCTTCTCCAGGAAATGCCAGCGTAGTTAAAGTCCCCAGAAGAACCAGGGACTGAGACTTTGAGGCTGCTTTAAGCTGCCTGTAGAACATCTCATCAATTTCCTCCTCTTGCTCAAACAGCCTGTAACAACACCCACGACAGTGTCACCCTCACTAGTCTGCCCTTTTTCCTAACCCATAAACTCTCCACTCACTCATCATCCACCCCAAGACAGAGCTTGATACATTCCAAGTTTTGCCTCACGAAACAGGGCAACTCCAGCACTGTACCTTTCTGGTCTCTCTGTCCTTAATAGCGTGTAACCCTTCATGACAACATTCCAGTCTGTTAGATAATCCATTATTGTGCCATAAGATTGATCAACTATCTGAACTCATTTGATGTGTGTGAGAGTCCGAAAGCTTCTGACCATGTTCTTTAGATATTTCTTAGATGTGGAGGGCATAATGTTTAATATCAAATTTAGCTATTTAAAGATGATGTCACATAGGCTTTCCTATTTAGTAGAGTGATTGAAAATATACTGAAATCTCAAAACAAAAGTAGGTTATGGCAAAATGCAGCAGTTGCAATATACAGTTCAATCACAATACCAATGTGATTCCCACTACCAGTCTCAACCATATGCTCTGTGTCATGATGCTCAGTGTCCTCACTGGGAAGGAATAGAAGGGTTGATGCCACCCCAAGCCTGTTGCTCTCTTAAGATTCATTTGCTGCTTGCCTGGATTTTATAGTCTGGGTTGGGCTGAACAATTGTTCGCTTTCCAGGTGCTGGTCTGGCTAAACTAGGGAGACATTCACATTCTTTTAATTAAATCAGGGACAAACATTTGCACCACCAGTTCACAGCTGTTTATCAAAAACATAGACCTTTGTATGGCCTGTGTTTCCTTTGTGTTGAGATCAAGGGGAGGTTCTTTGAAACTGTAATGGTCTATCACACTCTACTTTATTCCCAGAGTTTCACCCTTGCCTTCCACTTCTGAGGCTTACTCTCTTTTAAGGATTTATTGATCTGACACAATGTGAGTCTATCAGAGGGAACTGAAAAACACAATAAACTAAAATACAGAAATAATATATAGAAAAACATAGAGAAATGTTTATAATTGTCTAATTAGAGAAAAGTAAAAGCACATTCAAAAAGAGGAAAAAATAATGCATTACTAATGTTCTTTCTTTTTAAAAAATGTTTGAAGTTAACAAACTTGATCAAACCAAATGTTGGTTTCCAAAGCAATGCTAAACTCTTAAAACAATTTAAAAAATAAATGAGAAATAATCAAGATCAGAGCAATGAAACTAAATAATTTGAAACATATGGGGAAAAACTGGAAAAAATAGTGAGAATTAGAATTAGGGAAAATTAGGTTTTGGAATCAAGAGTTATGGAATAATACCTGCTTCTATAGATTTGAAATTCTGAAAGCATGATTCTCAACTGGTCTGAGGATAAGTGCCTTCTTGGGCTCACTGAGTCCACACTGTCCCTTTTGTCAGGTGTAACTTATTTTTCCATTGGGTGATGGATTAGGCACATTAAGTTCATGGCTTTAAGCAACAGCTTTGTCCTGTTTATGCTTATAAGAAAAACATCAATCACATTCCCCCCACAGCCCTGTAAGTTCTACTCACGTCTCACTAGCTTAGCACAAGTACGATGCAATTTGTAGAAACAGGTATTACTCCCAGTGGTGCCTTCCCATCATCGTGGTCTTTCCTGACCAACTTGAGAAAGCTTACTGTGTGCATTGAACTCTACCATGCAATCGGAAAAGCTAATTTTAGCAGCATCTATTATCTGGAAATTTGTAATTTCTTTGTTGAATGTCAAAATATTCTTCACTTTTATATGTCTATGAAACACTGTAAGGAAAATTAATACAGGAACTGTTGGCTAACATAAGATGAGCTGCAATGACAAATGATAATTTTGTTGTTGTTTATTTTGTGCCTCTTAATGTTCACATACTATCAAAGAATATTTTTCTCTAAAAAAAACCTCTACATTCCTTTCTGTTTGCTGTCAAGGAAAGACAAAGACCTGAAAGACTGAAATAATCATATCTCTAGAAAGAGAGATCAAACATAAAACCTGTTTATTTTATTTTAATCTGACAAAATGTTACTTGCATTGCTTGGGAAAAAAAAAGAGCTGACTTCAAAGAAGACATATGGAGATCTTTTGGAAAGTGTATATTTATTTCATGTGCATAATTATTTTATATAGAAATATTTCATATGTGGTACTGGAGTTGAGCTACAGATTATGTCCACTGGTCATCTAATAAACAGCTAAATTTGTCCTAATTTTATTGTTTTCATTAGAATGGACAGTTAATCTTGATTTGCTTCCTTAGTTTATATTTTACTGAGGAATCGTCTTTTGTCACCAAATCCATTAAAGAGAGAAACTGATAGATTAGGGACACATTTTTAAATCTTTTATTGAAATTATTTTTAAAAACACCCATAAACCCTCAAACCGAAGACCAAACAAAAAACCAAACCAACCAAATAACAACAAAAAAAAAACCAAAACCCATAAAAACCTCCCAAAACAAGACCACAAACAAACCCAAACCCAAAAATACACACACACGCACACAAAACCAACAACCTTAATGGAATAAAACAGAATTTGACTTTATCTATTAATAATTTCTTAACTTGAGCCTGATAACCTTTTGATATGTAGACCCAGTAGCCATTTGTTTTCTTTAGTTTCCATGACATCCAAATTTTTTCTGGGTTTCAGGTATATAAATAATTTTGAAAAAATGTTTGTACAAGTTTTCCTATTTTTATACACCAGGTTTTTTGATGCCAGTCTTTGATACAACACGTGGTCCACTTCAGCCTTTCAGGATATGTGCAGTAACAGTGCAGAAAGTAATATGGATTGCCATAAATGCTTTCATAGGAAAAATAAGGATGATCATTTGCTGTGATTCATGAGCACCTGTGTTCCATTCTGTTAACTCTGGCTCATTTTTTTCATAGCAAATGCCAGTACGTTGTCCAGTTGTTAACTTTGTGTCCAGCACCATTTCTCACAAATTCGTTACTTACTGTTTTCTGGATGTCTAATACCTTGACACAGCTGTGTTGCCTCCCTGCAGATTGCTGTCTACACCTTAAAAAGGAGGTTCTTACCTGTCTAATTTTCACATTCTCAGCTGATGGGGGCACTTGGCAGAGGAGCCCATTACTCCTTCCTGAGGTCACTTCTTGCCTTGCTGGGGTAGAAACTGGATACTTCATGGGATTCAAAACACTGCTCATGGTATGTCATTTGAGAAGGGGCACAGATGGTACTTCATCTCAAGGTACTTCATATGCTTTTGCTAAAACCGGGGTTTCTTATGTAACAAATAGTCTACAGAAGGAGTTTGATGCTTAGGGTTCTGAGCCTAGGACACTTGAGGTCACTTATGAATATTGAAATGATAGTCCTTTCTGATTCCTTGTGTAAAAGTATGCTCTTCACATTGCTGCATTCTACCCCTGGACTGCAACCTTCTGGCAAGCTGAACCCCTGCCACCCTTGTATATTTAGATATGTACACCCCTGCAAGAATCATCTGTTATAACTCAATTAATAATTATGGAGGGAAAAGGTAAGGAATTAAAAATAATTTCTAGAATGGTACTTTTGATTAAAATGTGGTAGGCAAAAATAGAGCACTGGGTGACTCCAGACAGATGCTGGAAATCATCACAACAATGAAATTGCAAGGATGAAAGTGAAATGGGACATTTAAGTAGCCTCATGTAACAACATGCAAATCCCAAAGGGTAAATGCAACCTAATGTTGCTACTGCAGGCATAAAAGATATAAGCAAATTGCAAGGTAGAAGTACCATATAATCATAAACTTTCTGTAAAAATACTTTTTTTTCTTAATTAAATAGGAATTTATTGATTTCTAATCACAGTTTTAGACAGCAAAATCTGGGGAGTCAAATATTATAGATATAAACCCTCAAGTCTTCATATCAGGAACTTTGTTTTTAAAACAAATAGTTTTAAAAATATTGAGTTTAAAGAAAAGCAAAGAAAATGTACCAGAAAAACCTAAAAATGGAGTAGAAACTGGGAGGAAACAATGGAAACACTACTATAAAAAAAAAGCAAACGAACCCAAAACCCCACTAAAAGCCGAACAAACAAAAACCCCCAAAGCCAAAAATTGTTCAAATGTAATCAGATTTGTTTGTTTATAAAAATGAATGTTGCATTTAGCGGGTTATCTGAATTTGTTGACACGTTGTTCAGACAAAAATATATTAATATTTTTCCATCAATTCTGTATTCTATCTGCATCTATACAACCTGCAACAGTAAGTATCATTAAGAAGGCTTTCCAACACTTGACATTTTATTTTGAAAGGATTGCTAGAAGCTAAACAGGTAAACAGCATGGTAAAGATAGAGATACAAAAGACGGTTCTGGTATTCACATAAGGTTAAATCTACAATTCTTTCAAGGTTCAGAATACTCACACTATCTGAACAACACTGGATTTGGAACTACTCTGTTTATGAGTATTTGTGTATGCTGTCGTATTCATGCAGACTCCATTTGTATCTAGCATGTAAATAAAATGCAGCTATTTGGAAGCATAGGGGTTTTCAACTGAGGCATTCACATTTCTGAAGACGGATGAGAAGACAGGAGAAGGATTAAGTGGCCCTCATTAGTGTGAGATTACATTCTAACAACTTACTTCATTCCAAAGATGACCATTATTGAAATAAATTGGACCAAATATATCGTAAAACAGAACATTCCAGAAAGCAGTGATCATTAGGTCTAAAAGAATTCTGGTGGGTGTTACTGAGTTAGCTACAGGGTAAACAGCATAATTAAATACAAAGTGATCATCAGATTGCTAAGACTTTTGAACATACAGCAACAAATGGAAATAAAGAAACAATGTTAGATTCTTCCTTTTAGAGGGGGACCCTGTATTTGTCACTAAAAGATGGCACCTAGATTTTACTTCTTTTGAACATTCAAAAATCAAAATACTGCAATTGCATAAGTTAAATCGATTTCAGAAATGTAAACTTGAACCTCTAAAACTGAATTTTGAATGAACATAAATATAATATAATATAATATAATATAATGTAATATAATTTATACTCAGTATATTTATTGAGTATAAATTAAGAGACAAGATGATCCTTTTCTCTATCACTGCATTTTGTAAACATAAATCTTCATTATTATATATGAAATACAGAATTGTGTTTAAATTAAACCTTTTAAAAAGTGATTACAGCAAAGGTCTAAGTAAAATTTATGATATCATGCAGTTATTGCTTCAAAAGGTTTTAAGACCATTGCGTCATTCCCTCATTTGAAAAGTCCCGTCACAATGACTTCAATGCCTTAGATTAAGGGACTCTGCCCACATTGACAAGATTTAATACATCAGTCCCTGGAAACTGACTTTCAGTTAACCTGAAACTCAGTGAGAAGTTGCTTACCTTTGTCAAATTAGAGGCCCAAACAACCGTGTCTGATTCTGATCAGTTGACAGCTGAACTGAAACTGCCTGTCCTTGAAGAATTCTGCTTACTGCTGTGTTTTGATTCTTCCTGCTTCCATACCAGTTAAAAAGAGAAAAGAAATTTCTTGACTCTTGTTTAAAGATTAAGGTGTTCTTGAGTCAATACAGAGAGGTGAAATAATGAAAGACTGATACTCTGAAATCTGACTGGGAAAACCCTGTTAAATCCTTTTTATGATTTTAAACATATATATATTATTCAAAAATATGTTGTGCTATTGAAAGATTTTTGGATATTTTAGTGACTTCAAATCAGTGATCCTGAAGTTTTTCCTTTGTCACATTGGTAATGTCTGCTCTGGATCAGTATTTCAAGTACTACTGAGAAGTATTACAATTTATGGACTAAAACTTGTTTTTCCTTTTGTTGTTCTTGTTGCTTTGTTTTATTGTATATATGTTGGGGTTTTAAGAGTTCTCTTTTTATTTTTTTCTTTTTCTTTTGAAAGAATTTTTTCCCCACACATGTACATTGCTGAGAGGGAGTCATTACCAAGGTACTTGAGGGAGACAAAGGACTTGGCTGGGGAGGAGCCCCGGCCAACTGGCCCCCTTTTACCTAGGAAGAGAGGGTTGGGCGGGGGCCCTAGCTTCACTTGTGATCTAGCGTTCAGAGGGGAAGGAGGCTGCATCGCTGTGGAGGGAATTCACCATCACCGAAGGCTTTCTACCTTCTGCTGCTGTTCCTCCAACCGTGAGTGGGGCTCGCTCGCTGGAGCGGCTCTTGCACAGGGGACCCTGTTTTTACACCCTACCTCACTAAAAGGAGACACCTTTCCACCATCTGCTGGGGTGCCTCAGGGAGACCCCTCCCCACCCGGGATCCNGTTGCATTTTCCATTCCAAGGGAGGTTCCTGCCTTCCTTACAGACACCTGTCTTTTAAAACCAAGACAATATAATAATTTGGTTTTTTGGTTTGTAGAAGGCAGGTGTTTCCAAACAGAAAGAGTCTAGTGAGAAAGCTACAATTCAATGCGTTTCTCTGCTTTATAGTTGTGTCATCCTTTGAAAAGTTGGGCTTTGTTAACATAATTTTAATGCATTGCATTCATCAAACTTTTATTCAAAAGTGAATATTTTTCTTTTAAAAAGAACAGTATATTATTTTCCTGTAACCCGGAAAGATATTATTCCCACGCTGAAAAGAACATGGAGATTATTTACAATACCTGTGGTGACATGGCATGTACAATTTAGGTGTGACACTTTCGTACTAGCTAGAGATAGTCAGTGTTGAAATACATCCATCTATGATAATTAACTGGAGTTAGCCCTAGAAATGGTAACTTAAGAGGTGGCATAGTATTTACTGCTTTGTGAGAGAAAAAGATAGGAGAGTTTAATAGAAAGATGCATTCATGCAATAAATGAAGATGTTAAGGAAATCTTGCAGCAGATGAAGTTATTATTCACCTGACTGCTTTCTTCCTTCCAGATCAATGGAGATGCCATCAGACTACTGAAGAGCTATTTTAAGTGCGGTAGATAAAATATTTTGGAGAGTTCAGAAATATTCTTTCCTATCATCCTCACATGATATGGTTTTCTATTAAATCCTTTGGCTAGCTAAAGATGAACATATACAATGGAAAATATTGGTAAGGTATCCAGGTTTTATATCACATTAAGAAAATCCTGTTGACATTTGATAATTTGAAAGTAAATCCTTGTAGATAATATCTACTAGTTATCACATGGACAATTCTGTTTCCAGGCAAGAACATTTTGTTATCTGCCAAGTTTCATTTCGTGATTTCTACCTTGGAAAAGATAACAATAATTTAGAGGATCTGTCTGGATTACAGCACTAATCTCTTTGTCTTGCATTTCAATTGGTCTTCCTACTCTGAACAGCTATTGAAAGCTGTTGCTACTGTTCTGTCTTAATCTTCTCCTCTCTGAAATTGTGAGTGCTTTGATGGCCTATGGAGTGATACTTTCCTTGCCCACACTGAACTTCTGCTTTTGTTACCATTATTCTGCCAGTTTTCCAGTTCTCCTAAAATTTGAAAAACTATTTACTTAAATAAGTCCTTGTTTCACAAAAAAACCAAAACCAAAACCAAAACCAAACTAAAACCAAAAAAAAACCAACCAAGAAAAAAAATATAGTTAGTCTAACCTTATACCGTGTATGCAGTATATTAATATACGAGGAAAAAGAAATGGGATAAGAGAAAGGACAACATCATTTTTTAAATCTGAAAAATTATTGGCACTTTTCATGATTAACTTTTGGGTGTGTATTTTGCCAATACAGCCACTCTATTTTAGATACTTATTCTTCTGATCATTTTATGAATTAAATGGTAGAGGATGCTAGTTTCATTAAAGAAACATTTACATACTCAGGTTATATTACCATATCAAGATGTGTTATCTTATCTTACCAACAAAACATAGATAAGCATTTGATATATTTATAATGGAAAACCTTGCAGCAATGTTTTTCATGCTCCTTTGATATTCGTCTTTTCATAGAGTATAAAGAAATTAATACTTTTCCTATATCCCTCTATAATTATTTTCTTTTCTCCAATGTATTCTTTCAATTTTCTATGGCAAAAATATGTATATAAATATGATTTCTAACTTTAGCAGCTTTATCAAAATGAACTATCAACACAGAAAGAATAAGGAGGATAAATTATTAGTTGCACTAGAATTCAGGATGAAGAATTCAGAATAAAATAGGACTTTTATTTGAACAATAAAGTATTTGCAAATCTGACCTAAATTCAATTAATTATTTTCACTGAGTGAACAGCAAGTGCTAAAGAATCTGTATTGAATGGTCTGCAGTTTACAACGACTCTACGTCTCTGAAACATTGTTATGGACTACAAGTATACTTAGGCTGATAAGTGAAAAAGGACAAATCTAGATATACCTTCACGGACTTCTCTTTTCAATTACTCTGAGAAAGAGGTTTCCAAGAAGCCACTCCTGTTTTTTCCATTTTTTTTTTTTTAAATCCAGCTTTGCCATATGGTAAGATTCATCCATATTATGTGTACAATACACAGTATTTAATGTCCCTGAGCAAGATAAACTGAAGTAAATACTGCAAGTCATGAAGTTAAAATATGTCTGTTTAAGAGAAATTGTATGTTCTAGCAAGCATGACTTTCTAAATATATGCTTACTTGAACATGAAGATGCATATTTTTGACTCTTTCTGTTACGTACTCTGTAATATTTGACACTATACTTTTTTTTGATATCGTAGAATCAGGAAAAAAATTAACATGGTTGGGTTCTGATGCATTAAAAGCAACAAATAAGTATTTTACAAATTTTACAAACAAATTATACCAGTACAGACCAGGTAGTCAGGAACAAAGCTCAAAAGAAATCAAGATACCTTTACTTACATGTTTGGTTTTGGTTTGATTTCTGTTTTATTAGCTGGCAATTATCTGACTTATTTGTCAGTAAAAAGCCAATCTTTACTGTAAGTTACCTATTTATATAAACAAGAGTATTGATGATAGGTAAAAGACAACAGGAATATAAGCAATTTAGTATTATCAGTTCATTTTCAGTCTCATATGAAAACTTACAAGAACAAGCATTTGTTCCTAGGCCCACCTGTAAGCCATAAATTTTTATGAATGCTCACTTATCTTAATATTTCTCTATTAATTCTTATATGGTCATCTAGAAACATGTACTTAGCTATATAACTTGCAAAGGTATCCAAATGAAGTAGACAGTTTTAGTTAAGAAAAGTCTTGTTATAAGCAATTTATGTTAATAAGCAGAACAAAGTGTGATTTGCTACCAAAAAAAAAAAATTACAGGAAAGTCTTAAATTTATTTTGTACTTAGTTCACTGCTAAACAATCTTTGACAGCTGTTCAAAAACAATATAGAAGATACGTTTAAATATGTTAATTTTATTTAACTGTCATGTTCTTACTGGAGATCTTCTGCAAATTATTTCAAAATGTAAAATACTGAACTAGTCGATAGACTTTTTGAAATATACAACATAGCATCTTGTTGATAGGGGTTGAAAACCTTATGCACCTTTTGCTGGTTAAAAAACCTGTACCTTTCGTTCTTAAGACAGTTCAATGGATGAGTTTTTTCTCTATTAAGAATAAAATATTTTACTTCTGCTAAACTGAGCAAATTTACAAGCATTAGTGTCTATCAGATATTAATGTCATGTACATATTTGTATGCACATGTTATTCAGTTTTTCAAGAGTTTGAACACAGGTTTTGTATAGCTGATGAGAAAGTTTGTTTGTAAGAATTATGCTTTCTATTGGTAAAAGCAATATTTTTCTTGACTTCAGAATGAGGATTCTTTTATCAATTGTATTGCAATTGTATACAGTTACTCAAAGCATTTCTGATGACAGCCAATAACTTTTCTTCCCTAACAGGAGTAAACAAAGATGGATGCAAGTTTTGTTTCTTTTTTGAAGGGAAAGGGAAACCATTTTCTTATGTCTGAGCTAAGGCTATATTCCCTGAACTCTAGTACTACAGTGCTGCTGCCTTCTAATTCCATAGCTGTGAGTGTAGAAAGATAATAATACAATCCTTTTTTCCCTGTTCTTTTAGATATTATATTTCTGGCATTGATTACTGTCATGGTTTTGAGCTCAGATGGAGATAAAACACCACCCAGCTGCCAGATTGTTTCATGCTGCATATTTGAGTCAGTTCTGATTCCAGTATTTCTGTCCCTGTTCAGTTTTATCAAAATTCATTCTTCACTGGTGCAAGTGCAACAATCTGAATGATGTCAGATTCAGATCCCCAGAATGTTTCTGGTTAAGATTGATGCCCTAAGGTGTTCAGTGAGATGATACACATGTAGACACTATAGAAGAGGTAATACACAATGTTAATATCTTACAATACAGTTTAACTCATCGCCTATTTTCACTCAAAATCAAATCCCTTTGAGGCACACACTGGACTTCCCTATCCTTCTGCATTACCCACCAAATGCACCTGGGCCCTTGAGCAAAAGCAATCCCTTTTGCTGAGGCAGACTGTTTTCTCAGCATGATTTTAATGTCCGTTATGGTAACTTTATCCCTTTCTACAGTATGTAAAAATTTTCATTGGTCAGAGCCAGCCTTATTGGAAGACCTTTGAGTAACCAGGTGGCCTTTGCTAAATGTAGCTCCTGGTGTTTGAAAGTCCCACCAGCCATTTCTCTCAGTGCAGTCTTTAACGTCTATTACATGCTTTGATCTTTCCAGAGGCTGGTCCACGACAGGGAATGTGATATATCCACCCAAAGTCATGCTTTTCAGCCCAAGTGTCTACAAGGTTGCTTTTGAAATTAGTTCTGTTGTCTGATTAAATCCTTTCTGGAGTACTGTGTCACCATAAGACTTACTTTCCCAGGCCCAAGACAGTGCTCCATGCAGTGCCATGGGGAGCAGGAAGTTTCCAGCCTTCCTGTGGTTGTTTCCACCATTCTAAGCACATGGCTCTTGCCACACAGGTTGGGGGGTGTGTGATATGGTCAATCTGCCAGGCCACCCTATATTTCAGCTACCATCTTTCATTCCACAGAGGCTTGACCTTCTTGGCCTGATTGATCACAGAGCATGTTCCACACTCATTTGTAACCTGTGGGATAGGGTTCACAGTTAAATCCACCCCTCAATCATGAGCCCATCTATATGTTGCATCTCTTTCCTGATGTTCCAAGGCATCATGGGCCCACTGAGATAGAAATAGTTTGCCCTTCTGCTGGCATCCAAATCCACCTGAGCCACTTCCATCTTAGCAGACTGACCCACCTGCTGGCGGTTCCAGTGCTTTCATGTGGCCTGACTCTTGGGTACATGAGGATCTGCATGGTGTACCTGGCAAACCATGTTCTTCACCTGGGCAGCAATACCTTGCCACAATGCAGCAGCCCAGATGAGTTTACTCCTTTGCTGCCAGTTATTCTGCTTCCATTGTTCCAACCATCCCCATAGGACATTTGCCACCAAAATCACTAAAAAAGTAAATCGGTATAAAGTATTGGCCATTTCTCTCATTCAGCAATGTCTAAAGCCAACTGGATGGCTTTCACCTCTGCAAACTGGTTTGATTCACCTTGTCTTTCGGCAGTTTCTGCATCTTGTCGTAAGGGACTCCATACAGCTGCTTTCCACCTCTGAGGTTTTCCCACAAGACAGCAGGGTCCATCAGCAAACAAGGCACATTGCTGCTCATTTTCTGGTAATTTGTTGCATAGTATGACCTCTTCTGCACGTAGCACCTTCTCCTCTTGTGACATTGCAAAATCTTTGTCTTCTGGCCAGTCCATAATCAATTCTAAGAATCCTGGACAGTTAGGATTTTCTATACAAACTTGTTGTGTGATCACTGCAACCCACTTTCTCCATATAGTATTTGCTGCATTATGTGTAGAGGATATCCTTCCATTGAACATCCAACCCAACACAGATAACCAGGGTGCCAGGAGGAGCTGTGCTTCAGTACCGATCACCTCCAAAGTGAATCAGACACCTTCATATGCTGTCAGTATCTCTTTTTCAGGTGGAGTATAACACGTTCCAGATTCTCTGTATGCCCAACTCCAAAAACCTAGAAGTCAACATTGAGTCTCCCCCAGTGCTTTTTTCCAAAGTCTTCAGGTAGGGCCATTCTCCCCAGGTGCAGTATAAGGCACATTTTTTACATCTTGTCCTATTTGAACAGGCCCATGGGCTACAATATGAACCATCTCCTGCTTGATTTGTTCAAAGGCTTGTCACTGCTCAGGGCCTGCTTTGAAATCATTCTTCTTCTGGGTCACTTGAGGGTGCTTACAGTCAGACTGCAATCTGGAATATGACTTCTCCAAAAACCTAAAACACCTAAAAAAAAATCTAGTGTTTCTTTCTTGTTAGTGGGTGGTAGCATTGTGATTATCTTATTAATAACATCCATTAGAATCTGAACGTCCATTAGAACGTCCCACAAGATGTTCCTCTAAAGAGAAAACAACAAAAGTGTGATTGTTAATCATTAACTTCCAAAATAAAGAGGTTCCTGAAATATTGAATACAGACACCAGACTGGTGTCCTGACCAGAGGCAGTGTCACATCATAAACCCATCCTAGGAAATACTCCAAAGAACACAAACTGCAAGTAAGGTATTACTGGTGTAAGAGAGACGAAACAAATATGAGAGCAAATAAGTTCACATTGTAATTAATAACTATTAAACCAACACAAAAAATGTTTCTAACAAGTTTCCTTTAACATGCTCTGGTTAGATCTGTCCTCATCTCAACCCTTTGGGCCTACCTTGGATGCCAAAAAGGACTGTTGCAGTTTTAGGCTCAGCTGGAGATGAAACACCACGCAGCCACTCACTGAACTCTGCCTGTTTTCCCCTTCACCATGGTGGAATGGGAGGAAGAATTGAAGTGAATCTCATATGTTGAGATCGGAAAAGTTTAATAATTGAAAATAAAGTAAAATACAATAATAATGACAATAAAAAGGAAAAAAAACGCAAAAAGTGATGCACAATGCAAATGCTCACCACCTGCTAACTGATACCAGGCCCCTCCTTCCTGAACCCTGGTTGGTTGCGCTTCTGAGTAACTCTCCCCAGTTTATATACTGGACATGATATTCTGTAGTGTGGAACATCCCTTTGGTCCATTTGGGTCATCTGTCCCAGATATGATCCCTCCCAGGGTTTTTGTTGGTTTTTTTTTTCATACCTCCTCACTGGCAGATCATGAGACAAAGAAAAATGTCCTTGACTTAGGATAAATAGGACTTAGGAAAACCCAAAATATCAGTGTGTTATCGACTCCATTCTCATTCGAAATCAGATACACAGCACTGTAACAGTTACTGAGAAGAAATTAACTCTACCCTAGCTTAAACCAGGACAATTAGACATGTACCAGCTCAGAATACAGACTAACACTGAGCAATGCACTATTTAGGATTGATGGCTTTGGAACTTCAGAGTGTTATCTCGAAGTCCTTCAACGAGTTGAACAACTTGTTATAGAGTAACTTTCTAGATTTTGTTGTGAAAATTCCAATCATAGGTATTTTTTAGTCTGTTTAATGATTTAAATATTTACCATCTTATAGTAATATTGCATTTGCTGAGAATGGACAGCTAATATCTAACAGAACAAATAAGTTAAGAACTTCTAGACCTTAAGGCTCATATAGTGGAGAGGGAATATTACTTGCCTGATACTATATGTATTGTTTCTGCTGTTTGCCTTTATTCTGTGGAAACACACTAACATACAGAAAGCAGGTTGCCTGTTTTTTAATAAGGTGTAATATTAAATATGATTTTCATTATCTATTTCTTGCCAACACTTTTTTTACTTGCAATTATCAGAAACTTTCATCCACAGTAATAGCAACTGTACTTTTACTTCAAGCAATTTCATATTAATTGATTGCAAATTCCCAGCTGGTGAAGCAAACTGAACTACAACTGCAATGGATGAAGTTATTAATTCATTTTTTATGTTAAAAAGAAAAAAAAAAGACTTAATGGGTTAAATAACTGAAATTAGAAATTGATGTATTTTAGAATGCCTGGGAATTTTAATAGGTTTCCATGTCAGTATACTCAAGTAGCATGGGATTGATTCCTGTATGGGATGGATTCCTGTGATGCTTTAAACTTTTCCATTCCTTCCTCACTTAACTCTAAAAACTTTGCAATGGGAAACATCAGAACCTTTAACCCAATTTTGAATATATACTAAAAATATTCCTTAATTTGTTTCAACTTTGACTATACCTTTTACAGATCATTCTGTTTCTGACAGGTATCTCTCAAACACCTGGAGGGCTTTAATAAAGTTCTATTCTCGAGAAAATAATTTCACACAGGAAAAATTATGATTTTGTTATATATTTTGCGATAAATTTTGTTACAGACTAGTGGGAACACTTAATAAACATCAGTTAAATACTGCAGAACTGAAATACTATTAGTCTCCAGAAACAAGACCTAGATGTTGGATCAGATAGCCTAATATTCACTTAAAGCCATCCAATATTTTAGCACTGGAAACAGGAAGTGATGAGATAACTAAAGATGGGTAACTAGAGTCAGAAATAGTCACTCTAATTCAGCTACCAATTGGTTGAATAGCTGAATATGAGTATGCAGCACAGGCAGGGGTTAAGGCACAATGGGGACACAGCACTTAAGACAGTGAAACATATTCCAGAAACATTTCTGCATGAACCATTACTGACATTCTGTAGTCTACATTTAGGATAAAGGTTGCTTTCTGAGGACAGATTTTTTACCTCAAAAGATTAAGTAAGCAATGAATCATTAAAATACTCTGCCCACGGGAAATGGTTTACTGAAAACATTTATAATAAATCTTTTCTGAAATTCAGTAAACAGTGTCCATACACCCAAGCCATCTAATTTTCCCTTTGTTGTTGACTTCACAGTCTGTGTGATATCCCATAGAATCACTGAATTATTACCTTCGATATCAATGGGTCCAACTGTTAAAGTAGCATGGACATGCTGCCACTAAACCACATTCCCCAGTGCCACAAACACACACCTTTACAACCTTTCCCTAATCACCTTATTGCCTGACCAGCCTTTCAGAGAAGAAGTACTAATAGTGCATCTAAACCTTTCCTGGCAGAAATTGAGGCAATTTCCTTTTGTCTGTCACCTGTTGCCTGGGAGAAAAGACTGACCCCCACCTGGCCCTGTCCCCTCCTTTCAGGAAGAGTAATAAGGTCCCCCTGAGCTTCCTTTTCTCCAGGCTAAACACCCCCAGCTCCCTGAGCTTCTCTCCACAGGACTTGTGCTCCAGACCTTTCATCAGCTCCGTTGCCCTTCTCTGAACATGCTCCAGCACCTCAATGTCCTTCCTGAATTGTGGGCCCCAGAACTGGACATGGGATTTGAGGTACAAATTCAATTCCCTGCCAAGTACAGGAGCATGATTCTTCACTACTCCTTCTGGCGACACTGATTTTCCTGATATTTCTGATCCAAGATGGAATGCTGCTGGCCTTTTTGGCCACCTGGGCACGCTGCTGGTTCATATTGAGCAGGCTGTCAACCTGCACCCCAAGGTCCTTTTTCACTAAGCAGCCTTCAGCCTGTAGTCCCAAGAATACTCCTCCCCATACACTCTTAAATAGGTGTACAAAATAAAATTTTCATAATAAATTATTTTTTTGTAAAAATTTGTGGAAATGCAAACATTAGATTTTGACTTTGCTTCATTTTGTTTTCATTTTCATGACTCAGATATACTACTGTACGGTATTAGTATGTATTTTTAAGGGATCTGGGATCAATGGTAAAGTGTGAAGTACTTTAAACAGAGGATGCTTAGAGAAATTTTCATAGAGTATTAAGAAAACTAACATTTTCCTTAAAGGATTAATTTTAGCTCAAAAATATATGTAATATGTGAAATAGGGAAGTCTAAGGAATTAATTTATATAGAGATGGTTTTCCTTTGATATTAAGTGACAGGAAAGTTGTTTCAGAGAAACAAAATGTGGAATAGACAAGATAAAGCCTAGAATTTGCAATTTAATCCTGTACCATAATTTGGGCAGGGACAGATAAGTATGTCTGAATCTTTGTAGTATAGAATGACAAGTGATAAAAAATGAGAAATATTATAGCTCACAAAGCCAAAATAATTGTTCCATTCACTCATTTCTGTGCAAAGTAGCTTTGTGCAAGACTTTATTTCCATTGATGATAGCTTTAAACTGGCATGCCTCATACCAGGCATGTACTTGTATTCTAGACAGTGAGCAGAAATCACTCAATTTCAGCTCTAAAAAAACTTTCATAGATTAAAAAATGGCTTTATTAACAACAGTTATCAGAAAAAAATGTATTCAGTCATTCACTAAGCCTACATGTTTTGCAGAGTGCTCATATTCAGTAGATTGCAGTTCTTCTTCCAGTGGAGACCTGAAATATCGTGAGCGAACCCCACAGAAAAACTCTTCTCCTCTGTGCTCCCCAGGGCTCCTCACCTTCCTCTGACACAGGTCCCCTTCTGCAGCCAAGCTGACCATGTCAAATGAGCAGCGGGACAGAGGGCAGCTGCTGGGTTTGGCACCAGGAGTTGCTGCCAAGCCTCAAAGGAAGACCCATTTCCCCATGCCAAGGCCAGAGATGGTCCCAGATGGCCCCAGGCATGCAACTGGAATGGGTGGGAGAGGCAGAATGAGGTGAGGCTCTGTGAGCAGGCAGAAAACAGTGAGGGCAGGCCAGGCACCACCACTCTGGGGCTGCACAGAGGGACAGAGGTCTGTCCTGGGAGAGGGCTTGGCTGCAAGGCATGGGATATTTCTGGAGACTCCACAACTCATGAAAACAGCCTCACTCAGGGAGTCTCACGGATTAATACCATATTCCTGAGGCTCAGGAAGAATTCATATTCACTTTCATGCAGTCTAACCCAAAACAATATCTCCTTTTTGAGGGGTTTTTCTCTGCTTTATTTCCCTCTGGGTTTGGGGTTATGCACAGCCCACACTGTGCCATTCCATTCTCACATTTATGGAAAAGATCATGTGAACCCCAGCCAACTATTAATGACAACAGAATCAAAGTGAACTGGTTTTGTAACTTCTGCCACATTTCTTCTGACAGATCCAAGCAGTCCAGCAAACATGCATTTTTTGGCTTCATAAATTTGTTTCAAAAGAAAACCAAGATAAGGTAATAGTAAGCTTCCTTGCTGACCTATATTTTGAGAGAGTTCCTTGAAAGGTTCTTTTAAATTATTTAATAGCAAGAGAAAGGAAAATAAGGAACTAAGGAAAATATTGAACTGATAACAGATGGTCATCTGACAAAAGTGAATGCAAAAAAAGTGGACGCATATCGTGCCTTCTTTGTCTCATTCTTTAATAATACCTTGACCTGCCCACTTCTCTGAGTTGGAAGACCACAACTGTGGAAGCGGTGACTTTCCATTTGTGGACACTGAAAAATTGTAAGGGACAAGTTGTATCGGTTCATAAGTTCATGGGGCCTGGTGAGATTCATCCTGGAGTACTGAAGGATCTAGTAGATGCTATAGCAGGAACCCCATGGTCATTTACCAAAGGTCTCAGGGATCTGGGAGAAGGCCTCAATGAGTGAAATCTGGCCAGTGTTATTCAATTTACAAGAGGGACATAAAGGAGGACTCAGGAAACTACAGACCTGACCTCAGTACCTGGAAAAATGATGGAGGATTTCATGGTGGAAAATACTGAAAGGCATTTCAAGAACAATGCAATCTCCAGGCACAGACAGTATGGGTTCAACAAAGAGAATAACAAATAATTTGATATCTTAATCTTTATCTTAATAATTTCTACAATAAGGTCTCTTATGGAATGGGTGAAGGGAACACAGTCATTGCAGCTTTTCTTGGTTTCAGTGCTGCTTTTGATGCTGTCCCTCACAGCATCCTTCTGGACAAGCAGTTCTGATGATCAGATACAGTGTGATGGATGAAGAACTGGCTGAATGCCAGAAATTCAGGGGTTGTAGTGTGTGGGGCTACATCTGCCTGGTGAGTAGTCACCAGTGGTGTTCCTCAGGGCTCTGTTTTTGTGACAGTTCTGTTCAACGTTTATCCATGATCTGGATGCAGGAGTTGAATGCACCATTAGTAAGTGTGCTGACAACACCAAACTGAGAGGTGCTGTTGAAAGCGCCTTCTATCTCTCGGTTTTGCAGAGGGATCGGGATGTACTGTAGCATTGGGCAATTTTCAATGGCATGAAATTCAATACATTCCAGATTTTGCCCCTGGGAGTGGGAGTAACACCAGGCACAACTATGAGGTGGGAGAGGAGTGTGTGGAGAGCAGCCCTGCAGAAAGGGATCTGGGGGTGCTGGTGGGCAGCAGCTCAGTGTGAGTCAGCAGAGTGTGCCCAGGCAGCCAGGAGGGCAAACCTCATCCCAGCTGCATCAGACACAGCAGCACCAGCTGTGATCGGGATCATCCTGCTGGATTCAGCCGTGGTGCGGCCTCACCCCAAGTCCTGTGTGCTGTGCTGGGCCCCACAGTTGGAGAAGGACGGGAAGCTCCTTGAATGATCCCACGCTGAATATGCAAAAAACATAATTGGAAGGTTTTTAAAATATATCTTTATGACGCTTAAACTGAGTAGGAAAACATTTTGAAAAATTTTATATAAGCTTAAACTGAATAGGAAGAGTGTTAAGATTTTCATAGAGAGTAAGCACACAAAACTGAATCAGAAGAAATATTGCTTTCTTAGAAGGCCAAACAATTCACCTGAGATTTGTATATAGCCCAAAAAGGGGTTTTAGAATGAATAGAAAAAAGAAATATGAGACATTGGAGTGGAGCAATAAAAAGGTTTTTTTCTTCCCATGAAAGGACTATTATGCTATAGAGGAACCAAAGCCATAAATGGCCTATAATATTACTAAACAATTCTCAGAGGAATTACATTTTTTGAGCCATAAGCAGGTATACTTGCTAAAGTACAGATCCTTCAGTCACCATTTTCCTTGGTGTTGCAATGGTTCTGTATTTTGAAGAATTTAAAAGTTGTTTAGAGGTAAAGGAAATCATATCTTATTTGAGGAGCATGGAATAATTTAAGTAGACAGGAAGTAATTCTGGAATTCATCTAATCCTTAATGGTCGATTTGGCTATCCCTCCTACTTTCCACCCCAATTTGGCTTTAAGTTTGTTTTCTCACCAAAGAGGATTTCTTCAATGGGAGAAAAGTATTATATAATGCCATGTTTTAAACATATATGAAGTATACTTACATGATTGTGAAAAATCCACTCTGCAATTTTTAAGCTGCACCTTTCATTCTTGGAAAGAGCCCCATAAAGGCACCCTTCTGCTTTCCCCTTCAAAAGCAGAAGCAAATCTATCAATAACCTGCAGGGATAGATGCTTGTTTTAAAAAGATGGAGCTTTAGCTATCTTTTTGTTTGACTATTTGTTGAAACATTTGAATTCAGTTGTATTTCTTTCAGTTTAAGATAATAAGCTCATGCGTATTTATACTGACTTACGAGAAAAATTTAAAAAGTTCTAAAGCACAAAATACTACTAAATACCTCTAAATTCTTTTTTCCTACTCAAAACAGTAGAAGTCTTGTTTGAAAATTTTTTTTTCATTGTTGATAGATTTTTTCCAAAATTTTTATTTTTTTCTTACTATGTAGCACCTACGCAAGTCCACATTGCTCCAGCAAAGTTCCAAAAATAGAATAATGACATTAACATACTAGAAACTCATAAAGAAGAAATCAATGCATGCTTTATCTTGATATTAAAATTATGAAATACTTTGGTTCCATAGGAACATTGAGTTTTTCTCTTTAGATAAATTTTATACATCACACCTTGCTTCTTGAAACAGTGAGAACCCTGAAAGTAGGACAGGTTTGAAGAGAAAGATTATTGAGGAATAGTGGCATACAGCAGAAGACAGAGAATATGTGTGGAAAGGCAAACAGCATGGAAAAAAGCCAGGAGGCAGAGGCAGCCTTGTTCTTACTATGCATAAGGTATGAACTGATCTGAGGAAAGGATCATGCACCTTCCACCTCTTTACCACTGCATATCACCAGCTGTGTGATCAAGCTACATAGAATACCTACAGTGTTACTTCCTGTTTGACAGTTAGTCTGGACATCGGTGCTAGAATCCTCCTGTTTGAAAGGCACTATACAGGAAAGTGTTCTTATTACTAAAACCTTGTTGCAGCCGAATAACCAAAAATCCATAATTTCATATCCTTATCTACAAATATTAGCACATATAATCTACTTATAAACTTTTTTTTTTAGGTTGTCTTTTCTGGATTTACAAAGCAAGTTTGAGTAATATGCATTTTTAGTGAGTAGCTGTCTGCTTAGGACTGGGGGAAAACAACTTACCTTGGACTCAGTGTAGTAAAAAAGTTGCAGCCATATTCACAACTTTCACAGTAATAATTTTGTTTCCAGTAACTCTAAAAAAGACAAGAAGTTTTGCCAGTATTCTCAAACTGCATGAAAACATCGTGATGACACAAACAAAAGAATGAAGAATTCCCTTTAGGACTCATGTCATAAACTTTCAAACAAGGTACCTGTGTAGAGTGGGAAAAAAATAATAACCCAACTAACTTCAGAATCATATACTGAGGAAGGTGTAGACTGTGATAAGATCATCCCTCAGCCTTCTCTTCTTCAAGATGAACGGACCAAGTGACTTCAGCATCTCCTTGTAAAGTTTAGCCCTCAAGACTTGTCACCATCTTGGGCACCATTCTCTGGACACACTTCAGTAGCTTTATATCCTTCTTATATTCAGGCCCCTCCTCCTATTCACAGGACTCTAGGTGAGGCCACTTAAGTGCAGTGTAAAGTAGGACAATCCCCTCCCTTGCCCGGCTGCCGATGCCATGCCTGATGCACTCCGGGACAAGGTTGGCCCTCCTGGCTGCCAGGGCACTGCTGGCTTATATCCAATCCGCCCTTGATAGACACCAAATTACAGCTAAGGAACAGAAAAATGAAAGAAAGTTCATCAATATCTGAGTTAAGACTAGCCCAAATCAGATAATACATTAGCAGTACTATTAGACTGAGGACAGTGATGTGGAAATGCACCCTCAATCTGATTCACACTCACTAGAGTTCAAGGTTTGAGACATCTCACAGTATCCTAGTTTTCTTCCATTTCAAGCATTTCACTCATTAAAATCTTGTTACATTCATACGATAATGAAATTTCAAAGACATTTTTAAAAGGATGAAGGTAAATATTGTGAGATTTATTGGGGCTTTCATAAAATTGTATACTTATAATCAAGGTATCTAATTGAACAAATAGATTAAATAACTATAAAAGTGAAAATAATACATACAGGTAGAAGAAGGAGTATGTTGGCAATCGCTTGTTTAGAAGAACAAAACAAACCATTTGCCTCAGCATGTATTTTACAGGAAAGTGTAAGCCTGCAGTATGTCAGTAGTAATTAACATGCAACTTTTATAATTTTCATTTCTACCATCCCAATTGATGGTATGCTCTTGTTTCTTACAAACAAACCACAGTAAACCTTTTCTTTATGTATTCCTGATTATTTATGTAGTTTTAGAAATCAGAGTGTCCTGCAGAGCTGTTAGAGCTCAGCTAATGAAACATCTGAAACAAAATTTCTATAAAGCCTAAAGAGCCAGGCAATAGACTTAATCTTGTTCTAAAATGCTGCAGTTTATGTGATTATCTGTACTTTTCATAAAAATGTCTTTTCTGAACAGTCCAGGCAACTGTCAACTTTACATGTTTCCAAATACGAACAATATAAATCTAAGGTTTTATTCAGGATCTAAAAGGGAAGTATGGAAAGAAATATGTCCTGATTAATTTTCTCTTGTTAGAACTAACAAGCCTGAGACATTTCATTCTACAAATTGCCTCAGCCTTCCAGAAGGATGATTATTACATTTAACTGCAAATGCCAGAGCAATTTTTTTGATCCATTTGGAAGACTAAATGAAGCAAAGGCTCATGCACAGAGTAAAAGTTGCAATTGTGAAGGAAGAAAAACAGTAATCATTGTAGAGTGGTAGTTTTACAGTAGTTGACATTAAATACTGTGTACTTGGTAAGTTTTCAGAAACATAAACAAGATTATGCTAATTTTGACTTTCAAGAGAAAAGGGGGATGGTGTGTTCTTCTGAGAAGAGAGGTCATGTGTCCCTTGCAAAACCAAGCATCAGGCTGAAGTCAGCAAACCAGGTCTAGAAATACTATTGACACAGGAGTTCACACATTAAACCATCTGTCTGTCTTTCATATTTCTCCTGTGAAAACTGAAGACATAGGCATAAATGAAAAGAAAGATACAGTGATGTAATTTTTGACTTGGTAAGCCTTTGAGGAGGGAACCAAACTTGGCACATAAAAATTAGAAGGCTTGAAATCTGATATCACGCATGATTTTGAAGCAGCAGATTGTCAGACATTGCAGAAGTCAAAGTTAAACTAAATTTATGGTTCTGCTGTGGTCCTTCACTGTGACTAGGTGTAAGAGTCGGCCCAAAGACCCTTCATCTGTCTCTCAATCATCTACGGAGAGCGACTGTGCAGAGCCTGGGCCTGGCTGAGGTGGGAGGCATGCCGAGCACAATGCGAACTGGTACCTATTTGCCGAGTCAGCAGGTCATGTCGATCCTGCTGTGAAAGCGGCAGGAGCGGCGCGGGACATATTGTGTGTGTGTACCTGTTCTGTGCACTTGGTTGACTTGAAACAATGAGCATTGTTTCCTCACCTCTTGGCTGTGAGCCCCTCGCTGCTGTAATCCCCTGGCCGTCTGCCCCCCGCTCTTGAAAGAACTATAAAAGAGACTCTCGAAGAAGACCCCTTCGAGATCTCCCCGAAGACAACAACGGTCTACGAGGACTCCGCCTCGCTGTTGGTAGCTATAAGCCTCCCCCTCTCTCTCTCTTTCTATACTTTATTTCTTATATCTATCCCCCTCTATCGCATAATTGAGTGTTTAACACACAATAAAGTGCATTGTGATTAATTTAGACCAAATTTTCCTGATTCTCGTTTCTTTTGCACTCTGAGATCGGTGTAATGAACCCTCACGACCCCCGCTTCCTATAAGCAGATTGTGACACTAGGGTGTTTCTCCACATGAAAAATTTGATATGAGCAGTCACAGAGCTAGTGTAGATGATTCTAGTTGATTGCTGTTCAGAGATGAGTATGCCTAGCATCACAGTATAATACTTATGAATACAAATTGTCGCTCAATAGAAAAGTTATTTGGCTATGATTTTATGTAAATATTTCGTCTGTACTGAACACTACAGAAAGATTGAAACTGTACATTAACAATTGTCTAATGCACTAGACAATCTAGACCTCTTACATAAACTACATAAAGGTCACATATGCAACAAGTATTAAACAAGGAATACTGACCTTAAGTTAATATAGTGCTTTGACTAAATTTTAAGGAAAAGGAAAAAAGAAACATGTCATCTCCATAAGAAAAAAGAGGGACAGAAAGCCCGAAAACAAACAAACAAAACAAAAAAAAAAACCAAAAAAACAAACTCCTTTTGTTCAAATACTTATCTTACCATGCTATTGGAGTATGTTTTGAGCTGGTTATTGATACTGCTTCCTAAACCAGAAAAATTTTCAGACTCTGATTTAAAAATAGTAAAAATAATGACAATGCTACCATTATGGAAAATACAGCAAGATTATGAAAATTAACGCTGCAAGAGCAAAGAAAGCAGAATTTTTGTTAAAGTGAAAATTCATAGAATCATAGAATAGGATTGCTTGGACTGGAAGGGACCTTAAAGATCATCTAGTTCTAAATCCCATGTAGTAGTCAGAAACACCTTCCACTAGACCAGGTTATTCCCCGCTCCATCCATCCTGGCCTTGAACACTTCCAGGGAGGGGACATCCACAACTTCTCTGGGTAACCCTTTCCATTGCCTCACCACTCCCACAGGAAAGAATTTTTTCCCAGTATCTGATCTAAACCTACTCCATTTCATTTTGAAGCCATTCACCCTCATCCTCTTCCTTGTAAAAAGTCCTTCTCCATCTTTCTTGCAGTGTCCCTCCGTATTCTTCCCATGCCACCTGACCATGCCACCTTCCTTTTTTTCCTTATTTCAAAATGAAGATCCCTGTTCAACCACGCTGGCCTTCTGCCTTGTCTGCTTACTTCTAATATTCTGGAATTGCCTGCTTCTGTGCCTTAGGAGGTGATGTTTAAAAAGTGACCAGCACTGACGGAATCCAGGAAAACATTTTCCCAGGGGACTTCACTCACTAGTTCCCTAAGCAAACTGAAGCCTGCTCTCCTTATGTTTGGAGTTGAAGTGACACAACATGTCTGAAGTTTTGCTGGCACTTTTTACAGTCAAACTGTTTCCCTGTTGGGTTCTGTTACCTCAGAAATCTTTGGCTCGTCTCTGTAAGACTGCAAGTGTATTCCAGGCTGGCTAGTACATCTCATAGTCACCAACAGAGGTACCTTCCAGTACTCTGTCCCTCTAACCTTTGTGTCATCCCACAGCTTGCCAGGGGTAAGCCTGATATTCTCCCCCTTCCCCACCACATCTAGTTTTAACCTTTGCTGATAAGCCCTGCTAGTTTCTTGTCACTGTTATTGCGAGGAGGGAGAGAGAAGGAACACAGACTCAGACCAGAAAGTAGAGAGAAGAAGCCTCTTTATTAAATTATTTATCACCTCTTTTATACCTTGGTGCTCTGGCATGGTGCAAGTCCACTGGACCTCTAGTCACCCACCTCCTGGGGTGATTGGTGCAATTCTACAACCACCATTTCAAAATATTTCTCTAGTCAGTATCATAACAATTCTACAAAAACCTGCAGGTGCAAAATAGTTTACAGAAAACCATAATATTGTTTTGAGTAGCTTGTATGGGAAAGACACGGCTCCCACGAAATGTTTCAGTCTCACAGAATACTGCAGAAAGATGGAAAATTTCTCTGCTGAAAGCTTTTCAGCATCCACAGTTTCTGAGCAAAGACTCTCCTTCCTCGCAGAGAAAGTTGAGCCCCATGTGGTGCCAGTATGCTGATGCTGTGTAGGCAAATAATAGCATTATGATTGGAAAAGCAATCACACAACAAACAGTATATAGCACGTAAAATCAACATCAAAACATTATAGAGAAAAAGCATAAAAAATCAAAACAAACAAAAAACCTCTGTAACCCTCAAAACCACCTAACAGATGGGACACCGAATGCAGATTGAATGCTCCTCAGATAATTTAGAAATATGCCAATTCTTGAGTAACTATATTGACCTGAATTTATCTAGTGATCTGTGCAAATACACTGCCTTTTCTTTGATAATCTTACAAGTACTGAGAAGTGTTTTACTATGAATTACATTTTAGAGATGTGAAAACTGCTACAAATAAGTTGGATATGATACATATATAGGCCTGTACATTTTTGTCTCTAGCTCTGGGCTGGCTCAAAATTTGTAAGATGAATATTCTACAGAGTGAGAATTCTCTGTGCACATTATTTCTACCTGTATAAACAGGATTTAAACACTTCTCTTCATATAAGGGTGTAAAATGGTATTTCTATGTGAAACTGGTGCCAGATTTGATTGACATGCTTCGATGCAATTTGCACAACAATATAACCAATGCAGGAACACTTTCTAAAAGTGGCTACAGACATTTGAGTTTACAGTTCTGAAAGTGATTTTACTTATTCAGATTATATTGTTCTGAATTTTTTCAAAAGCACTAAATGGAATAGAAATATCCCATGTAGTCTAGGAGTAAAAGCATTCCTTTCTTTGATAATTGGGAGGAAGTTGAAAAAAAGAATCAGTGTTTATTTTGAATCCTTTGTTTGCACTGAGTAGAGCTACATTTAGTGCAAAATTCACCTAGAATTTTGCTGCATTCAGTAAAAGTATTTCTTTAACTAGAAACACATACTAGAAAGATATTGCTGGTTCGGCTAATATCTTAAACATCTTTCCAATGAATGTCTTTGCAAAACTGCAGTAATTTCAATCATAATTATTTTCATTAAATGTTTATTTGCATAAACTGTTTTATTCATGCTATTATAATTTACCATATACTGTTAACAAAGCCCAGGCTATGTTCCATTTCATATGCAGCTATGACTGATTAGTTCAAGCACATTGCATGATCATGCATATACATTGGCATAATTTTAATCATTTTGTATCCAGATCTGGCAAGTTTTGTTTCCAAGTAGATGATCTTTACTAATGAGGTGCAGATTTCTTTATGTAAATCAAAGAGCAACAAAAGATCCCCCCGAGCTTTCTTGATCAGAAAGCTGTCTAACCATATGTAGTAACACCGCAGCAGACAGAGTCCTACCTAAAGTCTTAGAGTTTTGGGCAGTTTCATTTGAGACAGCAGTCAAGAACCCTAGTCTTCCTTCAAAATAAATTTTCAAGTTATAAACATTATAACATTACAAACATTACAGCAACTTCCATTGTTGCAAATTAAGAAGATTCCTTCCCTAGCCATTATATCAACCAATCTCTATATTATGAAAGTGTATTACAGTGCAATGTAAGGTAATGAGCTAGTGGTATTTACTGAAGACTTAGATATTAAAAGACTTAGATATTCATGCTTAAACAAAAAAATAAATAACTAAATATCAGCCTAGCCCATGAAATAGGGACTTTTCTTCTTTGAAGCTTAGAGCTTAGTCTGTGAAGGATAAAGGACACCCTTGAACAGCCAAGATAACACCAGCATCCCAGTCCCTCTATCACACTTTTCTTTGGTGGAAGGCTCAATGTTGTCTGGTATCATAAATAAGTAACTATGGAAAGTCCCTCTCCTGGGACATCTGGATCACTAGACAAGTGGTGAGAATTCTGAAAAAAAAGTAGTTGCTTTAAGACTTTTACTATAATTCGTAATTGGTAATGTGGTGTTACTGATTAATCAAATCACACTGTTCATGAACCTTTGAAGGTTATATAAAATCACATTCAGGATGCCTCAGTACTGCTGAGACACTTCATGTGCATGAATAAATATTTACTCTTGTACATCTGTACTTTGCATGCTAGCTCTTCTTGATTAGCCCTGGCCAGTTGTGAAGTTTAGTGACAAAGTATTAATCCCTATGACCTGGCTGCATATTACAGGAGAGATAAAACTGTCTTGTCCTAAGAAAAGGAGGCAATAATATAAAGGAGGTGTTTAAAAGATGTGTAGATGTGGCACTCATGAATATAGTTTAGTAGCAGACTTGGCAGTGCTGAGTTATTGGCTGAACTCAAAGATCTTAAACAACTTTTCTAACCCTAGGATTCAGGAAAACGGTATTAGACTAACTATTCAATATGAACATGGATATAATAGAAAGCATTTGGAGAGTCTTCTAGATGAAATATATTTTGTGATACTCAGAGGGATTATGATTCGCCTTCTCTCAAATTTGATCTCTTTCTACCATAGTTTCAGAACTGGCTAGCTCCTTGGTTTTCCATTTGGATTAATTGTTTATGTCTCTTACACAGTATTGCAATGTTTGTATTTTCAAGAGAAACCTAAGACCTTAATGTGTTTACATTTCTCAAAAATGTATTTTAAAAGACTATTGAGGTCTTTCATCTCTGGAGTGGTTTTCTGTTTTGTTGGATTTATTTGGTTTTGGGTTTTGTTTTTGTTTTTTAGTCTAGCTGTCTCACTCAGGTATTTAATGTTTAGAATGACACAAGGTTCTGGATTGGGTTTTTATATTGCTCCTTTTTATTAAAATGACTTTGAGCTACAGAAATGGTGTTCATCCTAAAATCACTGCCATGAACTGAAGATCATATATGACATACTCAGGCTAAAGCTAGCTATCCATTAGGATAAAAATATAGATAGAAGGTTCAGCAGAGCCTATACATGGGACACATATAGATTCATAACAACCAAAATTACAAGGACGGATCTTCAGAAATATCAAGCCACATTAGCTGTACTGACCTAGCTTCTTACCTGGTTTTCAGCTTTCAGCTTAGTGTTGTTCTGGTTACATAGTGATTATTTATCTGTTTATTTTCTCTATTTCTATTTATCTTGCTTCATCACATTAATGCAGTCTGATCACAAGGTATTTCCAACTAAATAAGCCTAGTAAAATCAAAAGCTGTTACCCAACTCCTTTCTCATCCATGTCAAAGACAAAATATAATTCAGTGAAAATATTGAAATTAGCCTAAAATACTTAACAGTATAGTTTGCTAGTCCCTCATGGTCAATGCCTGTCATTATACCTTTAAAAGAGAGCTTTTCTGGCGAACTCACTTCAAAAGGATCAAGCTAACACATTCAAATGCTGTTTCCTTGTGTTTCAGTAAAATATAAAGTTTGAAAGCTAGGAAATTTGGGAGGTAAGTGTGTATGCATATCTGTGTAACTGTGTGGTAAGGCATTGAAGTATAAATGAAGAAACAAGGAGCTGATGAGTGTATCTCTTATCCATAAAGATATTTAAAAAATCATTCCTATTACACAGGAAGATTTGGATGCAGAGATTTTAATTAGTCACTTGAATTAATTATTTGACTACACATAAATTCATATTTAGGTCTGAAAAGTAACATTTTAGGAATTTCAAGCTCTAAATTCATACTCAGTTTATAGTAACAGATATCACATTCTGGAGCAAAGCAGCTCACACCTGCACCGTGAGTTTTATTTGGAATGGAAAATGGCTATATTAATTGCCACTGAATTCCTTTTTTAATACAAAAGAGTTGAACATTGGGGTAGTAGCTATTGGTCTAAAGAGTTTTTCCTCTTGAAATTGCTATCTACTATACAATGCATTTATTATCAACATTAGCTTTTGAATCACTTTTCTGCACATCCAATTAAAAAGATTTGTAGTGTACTTTGCATTCACAACTCGGCTGATGAATGTTAGTTTTCATTTATTTTGTTTTCTCACCCATCCCTGAAATTTTTACTTTAGTTTAAACAAAGGGTTCAGGGATTACTCAAAGCTGCTGCTGGATTAGACTTGGCTTCACACTTCAGCAACTTATTTTTTTTCTTCCTAAGAGAAAATTAAATTCTAAGATCTGGCATTTTGGGGGAGATAATTCTCCATCTATAACCCAAATTAATTAGCTATTTATTCATGAAACCAAGGAGTTCCAGAACTTTAATTTTACATGACAATATAAACCAAACCATGAATAAAGATAAAAAATTAAAGCGTTTAAATTGTATCATTAAGATTCTTTGATGACTGATATTAGAATTAGAGATAAGCTTAATTTTTTTGATGAAATGGATCTCAGGCCTTTACTTTCGATGTCAGAAACACAGAGATTTGCAGCCAGGAAAGAACTGATGATGAATTTTAACCTATTATCCTTGCTAGACTTCACTACTTCCTTAAGTACTGGAACCCTAAAGTATTATGCTTTTTTGGGTATTTTATTTTCAGAAAGGTAATGTTGTACAAATCAGATTTTTTGTTATATTGGTGACTATAATAAAAATATGACACAATCTTACATTATTTAGAAATAAATATAACATTTTCAATGGTAGGGAACCTTTTTTCATATATGTTAGTTTGGACATAACTACTAAAGTGTATTTTGGACAAGTATATAAATGATTAATAATTTTGTTGAGAAATTTAATTTCTTTCTTTCTGTTGCGTTGTCGTCTTCCTGGCATCCATTTATGAGTTTGACATAAAAAGTAAAAAGGTACAGGACAATTTCTGGCAAATTTGTATTAAAAAAAACCCCCCAAACATAACAAACTCTTTAATTTCTGTTGCTTCCTCTTTCTTGTCATCCTACCTGCATGGTAACACTTTATCCAGGACTCCTGACTGTTGGAACTATTACTGCCCACCTGAAGAATATACTAAACTTCTAAAAGTGCATTTGACAACTTTTATGCCTCAGAAAAACACTTGCTATTTCATCAGGTATTCTAATATTAATGATAACCTGAGCCATTTTGGTTTACTTTTATTTTTTCAGTTATGCTTTGCTTTTTGGGGGTGATAATGGCAAAGGGAAGGACTTCATTTACCCATTTTCTTTGATCCGTAAATTCCCTTTTATCCTTTGTTTGGCAGAACATTATCAATTTTTCATGTTTGAAGCCCTTTTTAGCTCAGATCTTTTCAACCTTAGGTATTGGTGCTAATCTGAGAGTTGTGTTTAATTCTGACTGTCCTAGTAGCACTGATTATGCTTTTAATACTTTTGAAACTAGTACAAGATATGTTTTTTTGGAGATGACACTCATTTCCAAGGTCGAAATCAGCTTTCATGTCTTACATGAAGTTAAGTTCATTAAAATTATTCTCTAATTATTGCATCTATCCTGTGCTCTCATTAGAACTCTTTCTTCTTATGAATGTGTGAGTAGGGGTGAAAATAATAGAAGGATATTGAGAAGACTGAGCACCGAATAGGTTGTATTCATGTTTAAGTCATGAACTAAGAACATGAAAAAAAGTCTATTTTATTAAATGAACCATGTTAAAACTCAGAAGAAAAATACAGAAATTTATTGCAGTCATGACATATTACAGGTGTTTAGTAAAAGAGATTTTTAAGAAAAGATATAGGCAGTGACATTCCTATTTTCAGAAGAGAAAGTTGTATTTGTCTTAAAAAGTAATTTGGCTAATATTTTCAGGGAATTTTAATATCAAGTAGTAGAGTATAAAAATAAATGAATGTATATTTGATAAAGCCCCAGGGAACACCAATTTGACTAGACACCGACTGGATGTAACTCCACCACTCTCTGAGCCCAGTCATCCAGCCAGACTTTTCCCAGTGAAAAATACACCTGTCTAATCCATGGGTTGCCAGATTTCCAAAACGGTGCTGTGGCAAATTGTGTCAAAAGCTTTACTAAAGTCCAGGTGAACAGCATCCACAGCCTCTTCCTCATCCACTAGGCAGGTGCACGTCATAAAAGGAGATCAGGTTGGTCAGGCAGGACCAGCCTTTCATACACTCATACTGGTTGGGCCTGACCACCTGGTTGCCCCATGCTGTATGATGGCTCTGAAGATGATGCGTTCCATAACCTTCCCTGGCTCTGAGGTCAGAATGACAAGCTAGTAATTCCCCACATCCTCTTTTTGGCTCTTCTTAAGGTGTGTCTAGACTTCCTGGACTCCTTTGCCCCAGAGAAAGTCTGCTTTTCAAGATACTTTCTCTGGCAGTGTCCTAAACAAGTCAAAGTGTTCCTTCTGGAATTCCAAAGTGGCAGTTCTGCTGATTCCCTTGTTTCTTTTCCAGGACCGAAAACTGTCATTTCAGGACTCCTGTGCCAAAGACAGCCTCTTACCACTACATCACCCACTAGTGTTTCTCTGTTTGCAAACAACAGGTCCAACGGGGTACCTTCTCTGGCTCTCTCACCAGATGAGGACATAGCTGTTAGCAGAATAAACTCATCTTGGGGAAAATTAGCTAAAATTATTGCCAATTAAAATAAATAAGTAATTACTCATTTGCCTGGTGGTAAAAAGAGACAAAAACCTTAAAACAACCTTTCCTTCCCCCTTTTCTCAAGTTGATCACTAATCCTTCTCTCCAAAACACCATTGTCCTCACTAAGTGGTCCAGGGAGATGTAGTAGGTGGGATTCAAAGTCAGTACACTGTAGTTCCCCTCTGCCTCTCCTTTCTCTTCACACTTCCTCTGTTCCAGTGTGGCCCCTCTATAGTCTGCAGTTCCCTCAGAAATACCCAACTGCATCTTAGGTACAGACAGGACAAGTCTTCCATGAGTTGTAGTGTGGAGATCTTCTCCAGCATAGTGTTCTTTCCCTTCCTGCTTTGACTTTGGTATTCCCTCTGGTCTCTCTCACTCTTTTTGTTCTTTTTATGTCTGTCAGTTTTTAACCTTTTTTACACATGTTCTTGTAAGGGCATGACATGTGACTGACAGGCTTAGTTGTGACCTTGGTGGATTTACTGGAGCCAGCTGGAACCTGCCGTGGCTTGAATGAGACAGACCATGGTGTCTTTGCACAGAGTCCTCCCTGCAGCACCCACTGTTCAAGTTGCTCTTGAACCTACAGTGATTTGATGAATATGTATTATAAGTACTTCATAATGTTAATAATGATAAAATAAAACTCTTTGACAGTGATTCTATTTGGGGTTTCCCCTGAACTGGTCTGTTTTTAGAAGGAGGCTGGACAGAGATAGTGTTCAGGCACTTTTCCACTCTCCATTTATGGTCATGACCAGGAGTTTTACTGTCTTATGGATTATTCATAATGAGTTGGATTGTAAATTGACGTTAAGGAAACTTATCAAATTTAGTCACAACCATGGGACATGATTCCAGTAATGTGGAATGAGCACATACAAATACACAAATGCTTATGATCATATTTAGTAGTATCATTACGCATTTAGGATTTTACTGTGCTATGGGCACCAAACATTTTACCACTGTGAACATGATTTCCATGTAATGACTAATACCTTCAAGGCAAACTGTGTTCTGAGCATCTGCTGGGAGTATAGGCATAAGCAATTGCATGAGTTTCTTTAGTAAATAATTCAAATGAGGTAATTGTGGAAGAACGCTGAGATCAGTGATTTTTTCATCCCACGTAATGTGCTGAAAGGAAGACTTTCTTGCATTTCAAGGCTGCTGGAATGTCAGTGCATCATGATTCCCAGAGACTGGTGTGGTGCTCATATCTTCAAAAAGTTAAAAAGATGAGCAAGTTAAAATCCCTGAGAAATAATGTCTTCCATTTTTTTTTTTTTTTAATTAGGCTTATTTCAGTTTCCCAGGCTGGTACAAAGGTGATTTATGCAGTACTTCTTAATATTTGCATGGTGTGCTGATGGTGTACACATAATAAATTTTGTTGAAAGAGGGCGAAGCAGTTCAGTGCACTCATAATGTCACTTTTCCACAGAAGCAGTTGATGTGCCAAAAATGTCATGCGATCATAACAATAGACAATAAGAGAAGGATGAATGTTCATTTTGATAATATATTAGCTGTGTGAAAATATTGGAATATCATGACTGAATATTGAAATGTTGACTCGGACTTTGTTCACAAGTCAGCTTTACTTGGCTGTTGATTCTATACAGTTTGAAAAGCATATGCAACACTAATACATATTTTACCAGATAGAGGCAGTCAAGAAAATTGTGGTTTATTTAAATATGTGTAAATATAATTTGTTTCATCTCAACTATTCTGAGACTTGTGTGATCCTTTGAGTTGTGAGCAGATGATGTGCCTGTCACAAGACATTTTTACTTTTCACATTTGGTGAGTGAAAGAATTACATTAGAATATTCTATGTAAGTATCTGTTTTCCCAACATCAATTCTCATAAACCTGTGACATACTGTTCAAGCAGGGTTGGGGACTTTTCCTAGAAAGAGAATAAGATCAGAAAACAGTCACTGAAAATAGTGTGGCTCAGGTGCTTTTGTAGAAAATAGCACCTGCAACAACAGTGATGGCTGAGAGAGGAACTTTAGCATACAAAAGCCAGAAAAACTAATGCAGAGCTGGAGAACACACAGTAATTGAATACAGTGAATAATTAGGCATTGTACTTATGATGGTTTCCTGAGGCGAAAAGATCAAGAGCCGTTTTAAATACTGATCTGTAAAAAATGTAATTAATTCTTTTATGGTGATAAAATAATTTTTGTTTTCTCCACAACACTTGTATCAATTTTACCGTAGTTTCCTCATGTAACATTATATGCAGTAAGTAGAGTAAAAGAGTTGCAAAGAGCAGCTTTAAATTAAGTTCACAGATAATTTAGAAGGAACATTATATTCTCTTCCTGTCCTTAGTGGCAGGCTCAACTGCACTGATGAAATAAAGTCATTGATGGTAAAGCAAAGTCATTAGGAAGCAAATCCCTGACTGAGAATTTTAACTCTATAAATGAGCTGCATAGGTACTTAACCTGGGAACTCCCAGGGTATTTTAAAGCATTTTTCCGATTAAATCTTTCTAGAGGAACAATAAGTAGAATGGTACTACATTTTCTTTAGAGTTAATGGGATTATTATTTTTCCTTTGACCTGCATATGTACTCCTGATCTGTTATGAAGATATTATTGGTAGATGTTTAGAATGTGGACTGGAGTTCTATAAGTGCAACTTTACAGTTGCCACACACTTTTCAGAAGGGCCACCTGCTCTAGCTGACGTGGCTTTGTGCAAGGAGATTGCACCAGATAATCCCCAGATGTTCTCTCAACCTCAGCTATTCTAGGATTTTACAGAATAGAATAGAATAGAATAGAATAGAATAGAATAGAATAGAATAGAATAGAATAGAATAGAATAGGAATGATCTTAAGCATTGTCATAGCACTTTGATTTCCCCACTTGTTAAGGTAAGCAGTATAATTAACGGCAAAGCTATACAGCGATCATACTGGAGGTTCTGTGCTCAACTTGAAAACTCCATAAATACATTGGCATTTACATTTACTCCATAAATTATATATATAGATATAAAAGTCAAATCTATAAGTGGTTCAGTGTTACACATTCATGGTGGCAAAAAAGCCAAACGTAGCAAAAAATTAATTCTATGATATTTTTAACAAAGACTTATATACATGAATATAACCACACCTTGACTTGGGTTTCTTTTCTTATTCTAAAGAATCTAGTCTCCTTCTAGTAACATACCTCATGACTCATGACTCTTCAGAATCTGTAATTATTTTTTAAAAATTTTCTTCATGTTGAACTAAATTAGGATCAAACACCTATTTATGATCTATGCTTTTCTTCACAGGACAACCATGTTTTTAGACATGCATGGTTTTTGTTTGTCAAAAACTACAGAAGCCCAGATTAGTTCAACTATTTTAGAATATCATCATATTTTATGCATTCTTTTCAAGAATAAACTAGATTACACTCTATTTGAACACATTTTTAATGTAATTGTATTATTTAAATATCTCAATAACTATTTTCTTTTAGAATTATTCCCTATTATTCTAAAAGACACTGAGTTTTGAAAATATTATTTCCTCACCTCCCTGATATATACCAGACCAAATATAAAATTATAACTGCCATGTGATGACCTCAGAAAACCAAAATATCCTAATAAAACATTTACAGGTCAGAAACTCTTCTGTCGGAGTATGACAAAGTATGAAAATTAAATACCTTGTAGAAATGTGTAATTTGTGTTTACTTTTCAGTTGGAAATTCACAAGAAGTTTAATAGCAGGCATTTTTTAATGTAATACTACTCTATAATATTCTATTTTGGCATTTTAAGGATATTTCAAATTATTTTTTTTTAGTTGTGAAAAACCAAACAAATACATTTTTAATATTTGAATTTCCTGAAATTCGTATTCAGCTGTGACCAACTGTATAAATAATATGCCACTTGTTAAAATCTAGTTCAGTATGAAGCGTGTTAAGCCTTTACCTTCTATAGACCAAATGGGCTAAAGAAGCTATCATATGATTACATTACTGTTTAGAAGTGTGCCAAAACAACTCTGCACATTTCAGGCTCTTAATTAAAAAACAGCTAACGCATTACTATGAAGAAAGAATGAAGAGGGTGGCTGCCAGACACTGTAATTGTCTTCCTCAAGAAACTGATGTATTTCAAAATACTCTAAAAGCGAAGTCTACAATAGACATGTTTTGTTCTCCAAGACAGTCACTTGAGCTTTACTTTTCTCTGTCATTATGGCAATGGCAGTTTAATGGCCCAAAACCCTGTTGACCTTTGGTGGATCCCGTCTCCATGAAGTATGTCATGAGGTAAAGCTGTCCCGGATCTTAATGATGTCTCTTAATTTTTATTTCCTTTCAAATAATGGAATGACTGGGACAGCATTTTTGATTAATAATTACAGAAATTTAATTATTTTTGTCTGTCTTCTCTTAAGATAATCATATAGATACTTATTTCAACTTTACCTAAATACGTCTATTATTGTCTCTTTTAAAAATATTTTGCAGAAGTTGCAGGTGACAGTTGTTTTCCATCCATTATTAAAATTTCATTCTCCTGTTTATTTTTTTAGTACCTACTACTCCTATTTTTACCAAGGATGGCAAAAATCTATATATGTAAAAAAAAAAAGGTAGTATTAAGGTTTCAATTTGTTGTTGCCAAGGTTCAGGCCATGCACTTCAAATTTCAGCAATGAACCCACACAAATCTATTGACATAGACCCTTTTGCTTTCACAGGTGATTATCAAGTCAAAAACATATTTAAAAAATATCTGTTTGGTAGTTGCCAGAGATTGCATGGTTTGTTTATTCAAATTCCATAGTCTTTTTATATATATTGCAGAACGTTTAAAATAATGAGAGGAAAAAATAAAAAATTAGTCCTACGACCTAATGTTGAACTTCCATGAGATTTAATGATGCAAAAATTCAATATATTCTTAGATATACAGAATCTTGGGTTCCTAATATGAAAAATAAACTCCTTGAATATTTCTGAATTTATGTTTAAAAAATCAGGGGTAATGAAGAGATGGGTATGCTACTCTTTTTATTCATCTAGTTAACCCCCCCTACTTATATAGTACTTCAACTCTTATAATTATTATGAAAAATATATAGTTCTTACAAAGTTGCAATCTTTTTACAGTCATCCACTTCAAGTACAGATGTATTCATATGGTCACATAAATATTCCTTAGAAGTTAGTGAACATTAAATACTGTGTAATATAATGTTGTGATGAGCTTACAATATGATTTTCTGAATTTTAAGAGAATCTCTATATTACCCCATAGAGCAAATACTAGATATGTTAAAATTAATGACCACAATTTTGTGCTTCAATGCTAATAAATAATGGATCTTTCAGAGTTTTTTATAAAAGGTGTAATCTATTAAAGTTCAATATTTAAGAGAACATAACATGGATTTGATATTCAACTATAATTAAGTGAGATATTTTGACTTGATCTGAATGACAATTATTATTATTTTCTGTCAAGAGTTTTCAAATTAAATGAAGAAAGACACTAAGGCAACTAAAAGAAACCATTGTTTTCCTTCAATATTTAGTGTATTTTTAACGTAACATAAAGTAATATATGTCATTGAATTCTAATACTTCTGTTTCTTTGAGGTGCAAGCAAAGCATCCTTACCAGTGAAACATATAAATATTTAAGAAAGACTGATGATGCCATTTGATTCTGTGTTTTTTTAAAGAATTGTAATAAGGTTTTATTTTGAAGAAATCTTTCAGTCTACTTGCATTTATGGCATAAGAGGTGGAGTTTTCCATTAGGTGTCTAAAACTATAAATAATAAATTCTAAATTCTCTTATAAATAATAAATTCTAAAATATTCTTCTGTTCAAATAGCACATACTGCATTCATTAAACTTTTTTTTTTGTTAAGGTATTTAACAAATTATGAAAGCCTAAATCCTTGATAATGGTATTTCCAACATGCAATCTATAATTAAAATTGAAACATAAAGATATCTTTTTCTGACTGCATTTTTACTTTGACAGATTCAAAACAAAAGATGCAAATATTATTCCTAGTAAATTATATTTACCAGAAAAGTATAATTTCTTCAGTTAATATATGTAGAAACTGAGTCATAAAAGAATGAAGTTAGTCAGGAACACTCATTAATTATTTGTACTATATTAGAAACTTACTAGAAACTTAATTATGCTAACGTTAGTAAGAGTCAGCTTCTGTTTAGGACGTGCAAATAGACAGGCATAAGAAGCATAAAGAGACAATAAGACCTATTACAGACCATTAAGTATCTTTATATAGGCATTGTGTACATATCTTTGTATAGGCATTTGACTATATCCCTCTAGTGCAAATTTCAAGCTCTTCTTTAGGTATTTTTCTTGTTTCAGGACATTTTAAAACGGAAACCTTTACTATGTTTAAGTAAAATCTGTAATTCCATTATCTCCTGTGCGGAAATGAAAATGCCTCCTGAAGTCAGTATTTTGACGTAAGCCATCAGTTGCCGGAATTTAATGATTGCAGGGTATTGTTACTCTGTACAGCTGAAGTCATATTATTCCTTCTATGAGACCAGAGAATACTTTTATGAACATATTTTGCTGTCATGAATTTTTGGAAAAGAAAGTATGATCAATTTTGCCCAGCTTCATGTACAAGTGACACAGCAAATCTCCCACCCACACAGGCTGGGAATAAGAAAATTACAAAACCCCTATTTTGATTGATGTTGCCATTTAAAGTCATTTTCAGCAAACTGTTTACAGATGCACCTGACCCTTTTTCTTTCTTCTATTCTTAAGCACTTTTTATTGAGAAAAAGCTATACCACAGCTTTGAAAAAAACATATATTCAAAAGCAAAGCATATCAATAACAAGGTAGAGTATTATCAGCTTAAATGGCACATAAACTCCTAGGTCTGTAAGTAGACCGTGTGTAAAGTATAGCAGAAGGAATAGTATTCTAATCTGCCTCATTCAATTCCTAAATCAGATATGAGAAGATCTATTATATGCTGCGCATTAAAGATTTCAAAATGAATACACCTCAGCTTTTTGAAACTGCTGCAGTTATATGGCCAGAAGCGATACTATTTTAGAGCTTCATCCTGCAATCATGTACACAAATACTATTTTTGCAATGGAGCTTCCTGAGAGCGGGATTCAGCACAGATTTGAGCACCACCTCCTTGCAATTTTATGTGCTTTTAATAATAAATATTGAATGTTTTCCACAATTGTATCCGTAGTGTTGATAACAGGGAAAGACAGAAGTACAAAAAAAATTGTGAATAGCACATCATTGTGACTCTGAATGTAGATTTGAGTGAATCAAATTATATTCTGAGCTTTTTCCATCAGAGCTTCCACACATTCATGTGCTGGAAACCATGCGATGGAAGTAGAAAATGACAAAAAGATATCTCTATAGCCATACTTGAAGCTCTAGAGACCTGGGTTGTTTTGTTTTGTTTGGGTTTTTGTGTTTTTTTTCTCTGGGGAAGAAGTATAAAAAGAAAGTGATTCCTAGATAGATATGAAAGAAAAAAATTCTCCTTCAGTTTATTGAGAAGCAGGTGCTGTTTACGCATGTCTCCTCAGAGACTTTCCAGTCAGTGCTTCATGATTGACCCCCACATCTTCTTTCGATGTTGTTCTCTGTTCCAACTTAGTGAACTAAAGGATGAAGCCTAACTTAATTTGTTTTGTTCTTGTTTGGTTCAAGGCAAAGATTTAAATTTAAACACTTTTGAATTATATTGTCCTCAGAGCTCTTGCTCCCAGAGACATTGCTTGCAGGTCTGTCAAAAAAAGTATTCATAAGTATCACTGTATATTGATATCCGGATGCCAGACTAAGATTGTCAGGGAATTAGTAAGAGTAATAACCTCTCTTGAATATCTTTGGTGATAACTAACTTGATCAAACTCAAGACAAATACTGGTGTAAAGCACCTGACCCGATGCTGTCTTAGTGAAACTTAGTGTTTATTTGGGGTTATTTTGGAGGTTTGGTTCGGTTTGGTTTGGTTGGGGGTGGGGGAGTGTGTTTCTTTTTGCTTTTGTTTTTATTTTAAGTAGGTACAATTTTTTAATTTTTTTTTTTATTTTCATACAGAGTGCACTCATTCTTTGGATCTAAACATTCTCCTAAATAATGGATGTGAACAGTTTCTCCACCAGCCTGAAGGACACCAGGGAAATAGTTCAGATTTTATAAATATCAACCTCCAAGTACAGGATGTCTAGTTCCCAGGTTTATGCCCCAGCAAGATGGACATGGTGTAATGGGCAACACAAATGGTGATATCATTACCTAATAACATACCTGATGATACCATACACATCTGTCAGAGATATTGTTACCTGCTGACTTCGCAGGTAACAATATATCTTGTCCACCTTGAATTTTGTCATATTACAGAGAAAACAAAATTTAATGGGTGTGATAATTATTTTGTGACTTTTAAGAAGACAATTTACCCTGTAATCCTATTTATTAAATAGGATCAGAGGAGTTAATCATCATTTTTCAGTACTACTCAGCAGCATAGACAATTTTGTTTTAATTTAATTTTAAAGGATTATATTTTCATTTTAGTATTCAGCCATCAAATTTCTTTCAATGAAATAATAAAAGAAATTTCTAGAAGCATCCCCTGGTGTGACAAGAATTGAGGAGGTGAATTGGTCCAATTTATGTACGCTTTAAAGTGTTCTTTCAGAAATACCGTAGTAAGAAAGTAATATATTATCACTAGAATTTCTTCTGCTTTTATTTTTAGACAAATTATATGAATCCTTTACTATTTTATTTGTTGTCAACTCTTTCCATTGATTATTTTCTGAGAAATAGGATTGTTAGAGAAATGCATCTAAAGTAGAAAGTTGCACAGGATAAAAAACCCATGCATCTTTAAAGAGTACAAAAGATGATCATATGATATATGCTAGAAATGAGTTTTAAGAAAAAAATTTTGTCAGAAGGTGCATGCTGCAGGCTCTTTTTTTTTTTCCGGAAATAGTTACAAAGATTTTGATGACGGACCATACTGAAGATTTTCTTATTTTTTAAATTTTGCTTTTAACCTTGAAGAAATTATAGACATGCAAATTCATATTGCCTTAATGGAGCAGCATTGCTGTTTGAGTTGATGAAGGGATACATATAACAAGTACTAAGCATTCATTCACAGTAGCTAGATTAGACCAGAGTGATGTACAAAACTACTTGTAAACTTGGTTTTAGCTTTACATGCACAGTGCAGAGAGCAGGGTTTGTGAAACAACATGTATGGCACTTTGGGAAGAGCAGAAGGAAGAAGAGAAAGATAAAGGGGTACTGGCTCCTAGCACAAAAGAAAACTATGAGGGATGTAAGAGTGGTGTGAGGAGCAGGAGGTGACTGCATATGCTGGCTCAATATCTAAGAATCATTGCGGTAGAAGAGGGTCCTCTGAGGCTGTAGAGCCATTGACTCACATGGGAGTCGTAGAACAACATGAACAGTCTTGGCAATGCTCTTTCAAGCTGTGTCTCAAGTGAAATAGATTGTTCAGAGTAAGGAAAAAGAGCAGCAGCTGGGCAGTTGAGGAACAGATCCTTGAGCTATAAAGCAACAGAGAGCTCAGACCAGCTTGCCTTTTGCATTGTACTTTCTTTTTTTAAGGTCATGTGCATTTCTTACCATTTACTAATTTAAATAATAGGCACAATGTATGTTTAGAGAAGAACAGACGAAATTTTTTCAAAAGAGAAAGCTATATGAACTAGCTATATGAACTATCCAAAAAAGATCTTCTCCAAAACATTTAAAAGTGGTAGCCGTTTCCCAATAAAAGGGGATCAAAGAGTCAAGATCTTAAATTAAGGTTGTAATAGAGAGTTTTCAGGCACAAATATGTAGATTGAGACTGAGGACTGAGGTGTAAAGTCTGAGTGACTGTGACTTGTGTGTTGATTGTAAAGGCAACTCACCTTAAGAGTTATGTATATGGGGCACTTGGAATGTAGGAGAAAAGTTATTAGTCACAGTACATATGGTATCAGTATAGGAGAGATATTCTGGAGTTTTATCTCGGGGTAAGAGAGACCTTCTTGATTTTAAATACTATGAGAGGTGTAGGATGTCTAGAGATCTGGAATCTTATGCATGGGAGAGATAATCATGCAAGGAGTAAAGATTCAAGCACGTCAGAAACTCTTGAACTCTGTTGAAAGAAGATTTGATCTGAAAGGAAAGGTTACACCTTAATTCTAATGGAACCAGACTGTTATAGCAAAAAATTAGAAAGGTCATGGAAAAGTGCTGCTTGAGAAAAATTGTCAGGCACAGAAAAACACATGGTTTGAGTTGACAGGGCCAAAGCATCTATGACTGACATTTAATGTGTTTCTGAAAATGCCAGGAGGAAAAAAAACCCACCCAAACCACAAATAAACCAATAAATAAAACAGACAAATAAGACTCCTAAATGCCACCTGATTGGGGCATGCAGTATTGAGTCAGTGGGCTAAAGTAACACTTACTAGTACTAAACAACATGAATTCTGGCATCCTAAAAATAAAATGGGACACCACAGTGCTTGGCATCAATTACCCTGATAGAATAGGCATGTCAGAGACCTGAGCGAAGGAGAGTAATTAGTAGGATATGGCTAGCACCTGCGTGGGAACTGTGAAGTAACACATACTAGGAGCAGCACTGCATTTGAAGAATTTCATAAAACACTGTAGCATAAAAATGGTCTTGCAAAAGAGAAAACCCTACTGTAATATTAAAAATGTAATAGTCAGACTAACACTGGTCATTGCTCAAGACAAAAATCCAGAAACAATTGACCAGTTGAAAATTTGGGGTATTAATAGTGACATTTGTCCACAAAAGGACAGGATCAATGACACATCAAGATTAGATATAGAAACAAAATTTGGGATTTAATGACTGACTACTATCAAATACACCATCCTCATTTTTATTTGGATTAAATGCATGGAGGCTAATTTGAGAAAAATATGAGGGCAAACTGCTTAATACACCATAATTTAATAATTAATAGTTTAATAATTTGTAATTTAACACTATAGTGGAGACAGTAGGTCAAACAAATCCAGCACAAAAACATTCACTTTTAAGAAAGAGATCTACATTTGAGTCACCTGAAACCCAACAAAACAGACTATAAAAGCACAACCAAGAAGCAGTGTAAAAGGTAGAGACTATTACAAATAAATGGTCTTTTAGAAGCCCAAATAAATTGAATGTAAATATTCAATGAGAAAACAAACAAACAAGAAGCTTTGGAGTTAGAGAGAATCTACCAGGAGGATATTTTGGCTTTTGAAAAATAGATGGCATATTCTAATGAAAATTGGAAGTATAATAAAATAGAACAGATGAAATAGGAACTTAAATTAATTTTTTTCTTTTTTCCTGTGCTGCATGTTCCACTAACCACTATCAGGTCTATATGTACTTCTTTATTTACAGACTAAACTTAAAGAAATTGGTTTCTTTATAGTTACTCAATTGCACATCAAATTGTGCTCAACATTTAAAATCTGTCTAAAGGACTTCATTGCAGAGTAAGCCTATAGCATAATGGTGATTATATCTGCCTGTTAGTATTTGATAGTCTAATGGATATCAATGGGGAGGCATATTTACTGATCATTTCTTGGCTCTTCCATCACTGAATCAATTCATGGATGCAAAACAGGGGGTTTGAATTAATGTGATATTGTTGTTGGTGTATTGTCATGGTATTAAATGGTTCCTCCTGTTCTTTAGCATGCAGCAATTCCCCCACCCTCACACAGGCACTCTGAGAGACCACAAAACCTATACAGCTGTTTAATCTTCTCTGTTCTCATGGCAGCTATACCTAAAGCTCACCAATACCCTTTCACTCTTGAAAACTTTTAAACTGGTTTAGTTGAAGATATCTGTGCTCATTTGCTGGACAGTTTGTTTAGATGACCTTTAAAAGCCCCTTCTAATCCATGATTCTATGACTGCAGCTACCAATTGAATTGTGCAGTGATTTAGTAAAAATCATGACCAGTTTAGATTGACTCCATGATAAGAAAAGGTTGTCTGGATCATTTTCCTAGCAGGCATCTCAATTTCCTGTCTTTTCCAAATAACATGATCAATTTAAGAGAAAAAGAGCAAATGTTAAAATAGAGCCTCTCCTGATAACTCTGGACTTTTACTTTCTCCTTTAAAGTAAACTGAATAGTAGGAGTTGAGGCGGGCTGTTATTTTCTTCCTTTCTTTTATGAGCTCATACGTTTTCGAGGTATGTGCTTGTTGATCAGTTTGTGAATAGCTTCAAATAAACTGTATTATTTTTAATAACTTAGGAAGTGTAACCACAAATTTGCACTGAATTCTGACTGAACAACTCCATCTCTTTCTTTTCAGAGTACATTTCATTTTCAAAGTCACAGCTAAAAGTTAAAATACCAGAATAACTTAGAATATATTTCATGACATCACTCCATCACTGCCTTTTAAAACAAACAATATCATAACTTTCTCACCATAAAATAAACTAGCCACATTTTTTTACCTTGTTTCACATTAAAATAAACAGAAATTTATACACGAAAGAAATGCAGAGAATGTGTTTTCTTCAGGCCAAAATTTAGTGATTCATAATTTTCCTAAACAGGCAGTAAAAAAAAATTGAAAACAACCAGGGTGATATGCACACCATCAGCAAGCTGTATTGTGCAGTTGACATGCTGGAGAAAAATGATGCCTTCCAGAGGGACCTTAACAGGCTTGAGAGGTGGTCCCATGAAAACCTCGTGAAGTTTAACAAGGCCAAGTGCAAGGTCACCTGGGTCAGGGCAACCCCAAGAACAAATATATACTGAGTGGAGAATGGATTGAGAGCAGCCCTGGGAGAAAGGTCTTTGTGCTGGCACATCAAAAGTTCAACATAACCTGGCAACGTGCGCTTGCAGCCCAGAAATCCAACTACATCTTCAGTTGTGTTTACAAACAGCGTTTCCAGCAGGTTGAAGGAAGTGATTCTCTGTCTCTACTCTGCTCTGGTGAGACCCTACCTGGAAATCTGCATCCAGCTCTGGTGCCAGCAAAATAAGAATGACATGGACTTGCTGAAGTGTGTCTGAAGGAGGGCCATGAAGGTGATCAGAGGGCTGGAGCACCTCTGTGATGAAGACAGGCTGAGTTGGTGTTGTTCATCCCGAAGGAGAGAAGGCTTTCGGGAGATGTTACAGCAGCTTTCCAGTACCATGTGGGGTTTAACAAGAGAGATGTACAGGGACTTGTTACAAGGGCAAGAAGTGATAGAACAAGGAAAAATGGCTTGAAACAGAAAGAGCATATGTTTGGATTAGATATTAGGAAGAAATTCCTTACTGTGAGGATGGTGAACTCTGGAACAGGTTGCTCAGAAAAGCTATGGATGCCCCATCCCTGGAAGTGTTCAAAACTAGGTTAAATTGGGCTATGAGGAACCTGATCTAGTAGAAGGTTTCTCAGCCCATGGTGGGGCGTTTGAACAAAATTATCTTTAAGGTCTCCTCCAACATGAACCATCCTAAGATACTTTTATATTCTTGAAGTATTCCAAAGAACTAAAACTCAGTTTGGAAATCTTTATGAAAACTATATTGTCCATATTTAAGTGGGCTGGTACACATATTTTTTACCATTTGGATAGTACAGAGATAAAGTAACTGTGCTATGAGATATCTCTGAAGCTAATGTTACTTCAATATTTTTATGGGAAGTTCATATGAAATACAGAATCATACCAAAGATGTAGATTCTGAAACATATTTTAACAACTTTTCAAAAAGTATGTATTTCCCGATTGAATTATATAGAATTTAACATAATTCTCAAAAAAAGGAACTAGTTTTACTAGAAATCTTTAGTTTAGAAATATTATCTCAAAGTAAATAATACTTTTCTATAAATTAAAGATAATGAACATGGGAATTCAAGCTAACACGGAGCTAGGGAAATGCCATTATATCGTGTATATCAAATATATACCAAAACTGCAAAAGAACATGTTTCCTCTACTCAAGCCTAAATGTGCTTAGACTTTTTCGTCACTTTTAGAGCCAATTCCCCATCCCTCTGTGCCACCCAAGGAAGGAGGTAAAGAACTCGTTAGTAAAGTTGAGTCGAGGAAGTCTGAGGAAGACGCAAGGGATGAGGTGAGCCCTAGCCCTAAACCTAGCCCTAACCCTTAGCTTTTTAAAATTATATGTTTATTTCACCATGGTTTGTCCATTTACATGAGTAAACTGGTTAAGTAAGTGAAATACTTTCCTTAATACTTACTGAATCTTAGGAACACAATGTATTGATTTCTGAGTCACTTGTCATGAAAATGGATAAACACCGAATTTCAAAGAAAAAATTGGCCTGCTCTCTATGCATTGTAGTATCTACTGGAAAATATATACCAGGGTCAAAAACTCAGTTTTCAATCAGTTTTCATTTCTTTACACATTTTAAAAAGGTTGCAATCATAAATATACAAAATACACTTGTCTTCAGATACAGAAGTAAATTATTAAAATCTGCTGTAGAACTTTTTGATCGTCTAATAATACTTGAGCACAAGCAAAATTAAATATTTTATTACACTGGATTATTTCATAGAAGCAATTTTTTTCCTAACCTCATATGCTGAAGGACTTAATTTAGATGTAGGATACACTATTTCTGACAAGCTAGAAACCAGTGTGATTTTAACTATCACCTGAATGTAATGAATTTGATAGTTCAGGACTAAACTTATCATCTGAGTCAGACACAGGTACATGCAGATTTATTTGAGCTCTTAAAATATTGAATTCTTCATTTCCACATTTTGATCAATTTATTTCAAACTTCTCTGTTTATCTCTGCTCCAAATTGCATGATGCTGAGTCTACTATACCTGAAAACTCACATCCAGATCTAGATTTCATCTTAATAGGGAAATTCTAATCTCTTGTGCTCACATTAAAAAACTCTAAGTTAGTTGATTGAAGGTGAAATGATCTATAGACTTTTCAATTCAGCGTTGCAATATTCAATCTCCTGTTTGAATGAAAATAGATATAATTGGAAGAAAGGTTTATGCACAAAGATTGCTCTCTAGCCCTTGGCATTTGTCCAGGTTGTCCAACTGTCATATCAATTGAATAAACTGACTATAAAAATGTTTTCCTCCAAATATAGAGCATTCCTTGTTCTTTCCTGTATTTTATATGTGTCAGGGAGACAGGAGTGGCAGCAGAGGACATGTCAAAGCATTTCTGCAATAGCTAATGAACATTTTGTAAAGCAGCTATGGTATTCTTTATCTGCCATATATATAAAAAGGGGTTTCTGTGAGATGAAAAGAACAGGAGCCATTTGAGTAGTATGACAACTAAACATTTCTTTTGGTTCCATTTCTGTCTCTAAGAGGTTTCACATATTTTGTTCTATGTTACGATGTGCTACATGAAATATACTCTTTGAAATATATTTTCAAACAATACTGTTTTGAAAGCCAACATTATAGAGAGAAATAGGTAGGCATACATCTGTTACTGTTTTTCAGCTGAAAGGAGTATTTTTGTTTCCTTCAAGCAGATTTGAAAGAAAAATTCTAGAAATGTTCCAAATAGGAAACAAATACATAGTACCTTGGGGTTTAAAGACATTTTATTTTCATGAGTTAAGACTTCCTCATTAGTTTCAGAATGAAAGAGAGTCACAGGTCAGGGAATAGGTCACTCGAATGAGAAAAATAAGATGTGTAGATCTCCTCAAAGGCTATTGTATTTTATTTGTGGAATATTGGTATAGTTTTATCCTGTTTCTGCTGAGAACTTTTCCATTTTGAAGTTGTGTTTATAATGTAAAAGTTGTTTGGTTTTTTCTTTTTCCTCTGGAATATTCTCTCATGCTGCCATATAATTTTAAAGGTGGCTATACTCTGAATGAGAGAATTTATGCTCAGTATACATTTTAAATTCTAGAGAAATTATTGATAGAAAAAGTAAGATGACAGCAAAGATGAAGGTTTTATTTTTCTGGGTTTGAAATACAGTGATTATTGTTGTTACTATTACTATTGAAAGCATTGGTGGGACATTTCCAGTACAGTATGCAAACAATCATAAATCTTGTCCTCAGGTACATAGGTTATCTGGAAAAAAATCTATACATATAGTCAGGCATTTTTCCTGAGAAAACACTAATCACTAATTTAAATGGATTGTAAATAACATCCATATTTTGGCATGCTGAATTTTGTTGTAGGCACAGAGAAAACAATTCAGACATGTCCTAATACTGAAGAGTATGTGAAATATTTCTAAAGGCATTTTCAACTAACCAGCAAAAAACATGCAGATGTGTAAATAATAACACTAAATGTGCAACTTAGGCCCTTTCTGTGCAAAAGCCTTCCTACCTGTGATTCCCACTAGCTTGCTTTCTTTAGCTTAAAGCATCTCATTTCTTCATGTCTTCAGCTTTCACTTCTTACTTTCCTATTACCTCAGCTACTCCACTTCAATTTTGAATATGTGTATACCTGTGGCATCTGATAAGGGAGAAATTTACCTGAGAATTGATTTTCCTGATTGGTACTTTGAAGAAGTTGTAGATTTTCCAAACAATGATTATCTATGTATGAAATATGTCTTTCATACCGTATGTATTAAGACTGATGAGGAAAATGCAAACTGTTAGAAATGAAGCTCATATTAATCATCATTACACTGAAATGCTGGTTGAAACTGGTATTTCTGGCAGACCTATGTTTATATATGCATATTTTTGTACTCACATATATACTTATAGAGAATATATATATGAATGAATTACAGAAATAAATAGACCTATGTTTCACACATTTATGCTTACTGTTCATTAATTATGTTGTTTAGTATTTGTCCGGTCACTAAAGAACATTTAACAAGAATGTTTCCTGCCAAATGAAGTTGTTAATCTGAGGAGAAATTATCTGTGAAGAACAAAGTATAATAATCACTATAACATCCAACAGTTTCTCGTAATATTTCTAGTTGTGTATGTTACTTAAAATAAAACCCTAAAATATGAAAAAATGCTTATTTGTTAATCTTAAAATAATAAGACCTGTGAGTGCCTCTAACTGCAAAGAAAAACAGTACCATAAGGAGTTGATGCAAAACAATCCAGTTTTTTATGTATTCAAAAGAACTAGGTAGGTCCACGGATTCTCATTCCTCAATCTTTGAATTGCATCTGCTGGAGCATTTTGTATAGTATTACTGACGTGTAAACCTGACACATACACTGCAGAAAGGAAATAAAGCAAAACACTGAGATAAGCTGAAAACCTCAGCTTTGTTTTGTGTAACCACAAATTAACTTAAAAAGACCCAAAACCAAAAAGAAAAGCATGAAGAACAAAACCCTTACCAACAAAAATTATCATTATTCAATAAGAGAAATTCTATTACATCTCAAGAGTCAGTGAGCCAAATCTTTAAACAAAAAATCTTACATTTCTAGAGAAAATCCTTGATGTGAAAGGAAAGAATTGATGACATCAAAAATAGGAAGTTAGGAGGCAGATCTTTTGTCTTTCTCTACTCTGCAGTGGCAGACTGTAAGATAATATCTAAATGGCCAGAGAATTGATTTGAAGGGAAAGTTCCTTTAGTTTACTTTATAGACTTGCTGTGGGACACTGACACAATCAAATATAGAAACACTGGAGACATTAGAAGCTTGAAGTAAAATTATGCGGCTTATATCTGTTTGTGCAACTATAAGAACCAAAACAATTCTTCCCTGTGATCAAACTGCTCCTTTGCTTCTCTCTTCAGAAGCAGGGTTTATCTTCACTAAAGCAGCAAAAAACATTCCCCAGAGAAGAATAAATTTGAGATTTTATGATAATATTGTCCAGTTGTAAGATAGAATAAATTGGAAAGATAATTATGGAATTACATGAGGAATAAGTTTATCTTATGTCAGAAGAAAAGACAGGTCTAGCATGATTTGGGGTAGGAGGACAGGGGGAAAGGAAATATGCTGTTGTGTGTTTGAGGCCCTGTCAAGAGCACAGTATACACCAAATCTTATGAAATGAGAAAAAAAGCACTTTCTTAAAGCTGGAGAGTGGTCATCTGATTAAAAAGAACATGTTACATTTGGCCAAAAATATATTAAATCTGTTTAAATCTCCAAATTTTTAGTCCAGTTTTCTTCTGTATTAATCATCTAAAATTTCAAATAAAGTACCTTAAATCACGTATGTCAAGAACCTTCAGAATTACCCAACATTTATTACCTGCAATTTTTATTGAAAAGCAATCGGGTTTTCATTGGCAGGCTATTGAAATGTAAACAAAGATATTTTGCTTTCCATTTTGTTTTTGCTTTTTCCTTTATTTTTCTTTTAGCATATTAAATACCCTTCATCTTCCAAATGACCAAGAATGAGACCTTTTCTAATTTTTCAATTCATCTATGGGACAGTAATTTAATTTTCAACATCAAATTGGTGTTGATTAGCAAGGGGCACATGAATGTTTTAAATTTAAATCATTAAAACTGATTTTGTAACATCTTTATTCCATGATATCCTCTCTAATAAAGGTATTACATTTAACTGTTGGCAGAACATTTAGCAGCTGTTTAGAAGACCTTACATAGACAGCAGTTGTTACTAGGTCACTTTCCAAAAAGTGAAAGTACATGTCAAATGAAATTTCAGCCATATTAGTCTTTGGTGTAACTCTAACTAAAATTTTTATTAACCTGAAGTTGTAAGGTAAATGTGCTGAATGACAAGAATCTATTCCACCTCTCTTCTATCATTATTCAATGACAGATAATTTACAAAACATTGTAATCTAGTTGTTGGTTCTATTCATACTGATATGATTTGTAGTTTAATAGGATTTTTTTTTCTGAACCCTTCTTCTCAGTTTCTACCTTTTTTCTTTCTCATTTAAGGATGAATCAGTCATTACTTTTTTCATAGGTACTCCCTGACTACAGAGGTTCTTCTATCTAACAAGCACTTGCAGTTGACTCCATCTGGGAGCAAATTTTCAGCCTTTCTTTGTATTAACTCTCCTGGTCTTCCGAGAATTAATACTGCATAATCTTTTGGAATCTTACTTTTCTTTCTTCTCTTTTTGTCTTTTCATGGAATCACAGGATGTTTGCTTTGGAAGGCATCTCTGAAGATCACATAGTCCAGCCCCGCCATATAGCAGGTTCACTAGAGCAGATTGCACAGGATGCGTTCAGATGGCTTTTGAGCATTACAGAGAAGGAAACTCCAGAATCTCTCTCAGCCATCTGTTCCAATGCTCTGTCACCTACCTATCAAGATGGAACTTCCTGTTTCATTCAGATGTTTTCATGCGGTATGAATTTTCAAGAAAACCAAAATACCAACAGTAAGTAGGAGGCTTCTGAGAATAAAAGGGGACCAGATTTTATAAAAAAATATTATCATGGGGTGATAATATTGTGAGGCAGCTGAAAACATAAATGTTGTCAGAAGTGGAGAGGTGGAGGTAGGTGAAAATATAGACGACATGATTGAGGACAAGATTCTTTGCAATTATGTATTGCCTTTTATCTATTGACATTACTGGGAAAGTGCTAGGCTAGAGCAGCTGTAGGTCACCAAAACAATTGATAAATTTTGATACATACATACAATTTGATAAATGCCTGAGAACTTCAAGCAAAAAATTAGACATGGTAAGGACTATGAATGTTATTTTAGCAAATCAGTTACGAGCTGAATCAGTAGGATGGATGCAATTTTGTATAGGAAATTGCCATGATCAAGATGAAAGACAATGAAGGCATGAATGAGATTATTTTTTCTAAATCTAAATTTATTCATTTCAAATACTTAACGTTTCAAACTTTAAGGTAAGAACAATCATGCATTTGTACGTTTATGATGTATGCAAAAAAGGTAAGAGGAATTTGCTGAATCCCACTGAAGGACAGATTGTCTGTATTCATGGGTAGATTCAAATGCCAGAGTGTTTGTAAATGTAAGAAAGAGTAAAAGTGTCTATTGAACTGTAGATACAGGAAGCAGGGTGGCCAAGTGAATGCTTATGCGAGGGCTAATTGTATAAGAAAGTGACACAAAACAAATTATTATTGTTAAAGCGCTTACTGTAAACAGAGCATTGCTTTCTTTGTGGGCTGAGGTTCAGTGATTTTACCTTAAGATCTCCACTTTTCATAATTTAGACATTTTGGGGGGGTTATTTTTAACTCAAAATAAAACAAACAAATGACAACCCCAAACCCAAAGCCTAAAACAGAAACCCAGAAGCTTGAGAGTTTCTGAAAGCTCCAAAGGTTTTTGCAGCTTCTTGCATATTTATGATTCTGTATCTTTTCTTTTTCATATTCATCTTCTGTTTCCATTCTGTGTTACTACTGGCATTATACAGTTTTCTGCAACTTTTTCTATATCTGTCCTAGTTCTATACTAGTGTTACCTGTGGTATCTTAACAAAACTGTTAGTGTCACAATTGTAAACAATTTCACAAAATGTAGCCAAGAATAACGATGATAAAGAGGAGGGTGCTAGTGGGAGAAACAATACAATATAGAGAAATCTTCTGGCATGGTGACCCATAACCTGTGGGTTTGGGTTTTTTCCTATGTCTTATTTTATGTAGGCTCTAAAATTTTTTCATGGTAGAATCATAGGATATCTTGAGATGGAATGGACCCACAAGGATCACCAATTCAACTCCTGGCCCTGCACTGGACAACCCCAAGAATCATACCATGTGTTTGGACAGATTGCTATCAAAATGCATCTTGAACTCTGTCAGGCTGGTGTTGTGAGGTGCCTGGGGAGCCTGTTCCAGTGCTCAACCACCCTCTGGGTGAAGAACCTTTTTCTAATATCCAACCTAGACCTCCCCTGACACAACTTCAGGCCATTCCTTCGGGTTCTTTCACTGGTCACCACAGAGATCAGTGCCTGCCCATCTTCTTTCCCTCATGAGGAAGTTATAACTGCAATGAGATCTCCCCTCAGTCTCCTCTTCTCCAGGCAGAGCAAAACAAGTGACCTCAGCCACTCTGCATATGGCTTCCCCTCTACTCTTCACCATCTTCACAGCCTTCCTTTGGATGCTTTCTAAACTTTTTATATCATTTTTATACTGTGATGTCCCAAAGGAGGTTTCTATATATGTGACTAGGCTCTTCTTTCTTTAATGTGCTTCAAATTGAGAGGAATATTATTTATCTAAATGGTTGTCCTTTAATTTAAAAATACACTGGAACATTTCTCTTTTAGCATTCTTAATGTAAATTCAGCATTTTTATTTTCTCACATGTGAGAGGGTAAGTAAGATCTGCTGCACTGACTACTTCTGTAGTTCTCATTCCAGGAGGAAATAATTTTAAAAAGACTTGACATTTTCAAGTGATAAATCACCTTGTGCTTTATTAATATGAATATTTTTTATGATATTTGAATCTTCTACATCAACAAAGGATAAAAATTAAACATTTTTTACCACATACAGGTAAGTTACAAACAATAACAAAAAGATTTATTTAAAATAAATTTTTAAAAATGTTTAAAATTTTAGTGGTATGTCATCTCAGTCTATCTCATATTATACAAGTCAACAGTTTTTTACATTACTTCATTTATATTCTGTGATTTTGTTAATCACTGAGCTAAGCAAATGTAAAATTGATTCACTTCCTATCTATACACATATAAAATCATACTCACATCCTGGCATAAATCCCTGGATTGTAACAGCTTAAATGTCACTGTGAGAAGGTCACTTTACTTCAATGTGAATGGTGCTTGCATGTTCTGTGGAAGTGGCATTTGTTTTTATAGTTTGATTCATTAAAGTACCAGAAATAACAAAATCTTAGAATGCTTAAGGCTGGGAAACGCCTTCAAAATCATCACGTTCAATGGTTAACCCAGCACTACCAGCACTGAACCATGGCCTCAAGCCATAGTCACATGTGTTTTGAATACTTCCAGGGACGTCAGCTACATCTCTGGACAGCCTGTTCCAATGCTTTACTATCCTTTTAATGAAAAGTTTGCCTAATCCAAACCTCCCCTGGTGCAAATTGAGGCCATTTGCTCTTGTCCTGTCACTTTTTACCTCAAGAAGAGGTACCTACCTCACTACAACTTCTTTTTGTGTTGTGTAGAGAGTGAAAAGGTCTCACCTAAGCCTCCCTTTCTCCAACATAAAAAACCCCATCTCCCTCATTCCTCATAAGATTTGTGCTCTGTGTCTGTAAGTTTTCAGCCCATGTCTGTAAGTCAGTAAATTTACCATGAACACAAAAATGTTGTCACACTGATCATTGCTTTCAGCCTGAATCCCTTGGGAAGGCAGTCAGCTTGGAACAGGTGTATTTCTTTCAGCAGGAAAGGGATGGATTTGCTGTGGCCATCTTTAACGGTGTGCTGGTTTGGCTGCTGTAGAGTTAATTTTTTTCACAGTGGCTGGTATGGGGCTGTTTTGGATCTGTGCTGAATGCAGGGTTGATAATACAGAGATGTTTTCATTATTGCTGAGCAGGGCTTACACAGAGCCAAGGCCTTTTCTGCTATTCGTACTGCCATGATGGCAAGAAGGCTGGGGTTGCACTGGAAGTTGGGAGGGCGTGCATCTGGGATAGCTGACCCAAAAAGACCAAAGGAATATCCCACATCATATGACATCATGCTCAGAATATAAAGCTGGGGGAAGAAGGAGGAATGGAGGAACATCTCCCCAAGTAACTGCTACACATGATGGGGCCCTGCTGTCCTGGAGATGGCTGAACACCTGCCTACCCATGGAAAGTTGTGAATTAATTCTTTGGTTTTTGCTTTGCTTACATGTGTGACTTTTGCTTTCCCTATTAAACTTTGTCTCAACACACCAGTTTTCCAGCTGTCACCCTTCCAATTCTCTCCACAATCCCACTGATGGGGAGCTGAGCAAGAGGTTGTGTGGTATTTGGTTGCTGGCTGGTGTTAAACCATGACAAATGGCTTCACTGTTTTTAGGGGAATGTTGAAAGGCATTATTATTTATTCTAATTAATAAAACCATAAATCAGCGTATCTTTCCAAACTTCCTGGTTATTAATGACAGATTGCCCGGTGATGTCATTACAACGAAACATAAGATTGTTACTTCCTGAGCTTGAAACCATATCTGTCTTGAGAGAGAACGGTGATGGTTGCCTGGTCAATTGCAAGCTTGCACAGCCCCACTAAAATCACGGTTATGCATCCTGTGGTCACCCTGCTTCACTACTGCAAGTGACAGAGTACAGACAGAGTAGGGGCAGCATGACTGCTGTTTCAGTCATATATACTGAAAGTATTTATTTTCTGTTGTCAAGCAGCATTCACATAACCCATCTGATGTTTATCACCTGGTGTTTGTGACAGCTGTTGCCATGGCCACATATCAGAGATACAGGAGGCCTCCTAGATTTCTTCTATTGAATAGATTAAACACTTTCAAATGAAGCTGTAAAAGCCTGAACTAGAATTCCAAGGAACACAAATAGAGTTTCCGGACTTACTTCTCTTCGTAAGTAATATAATTTTCTGGATGAAACTTATCTTTCATTAAGCTATAAAGACGTATTAAGATGGACATAGAAGCATGATGCAAGTAGACTGTTCAGAATGCCTTTTTGCCTCTAGAAAGCTCTTTCTAAGTGTCAAGGTGTATAAACAAGATAGTCTGGATAGGGGTGTGCTTTATTATGTACCTTGTGATAAATCTTGATCCAGCCTACAATTTGTTATTGCATTTGTTAAATTTAATAACATGTGTGGTTTTGGAGATTGATGCTCTAAAAACACAGTTTTCTGGAGTGTTTTATTTTAAGCATTCAGAGTCTAAAAGACTTACAAAATTCCCGTTAATTGTGAAAATTCTCAGTGAACATTCAGCAATGTGTGGATTACTCAATACCCTAACTATTAAGTCCCCCCCAAAAAAAACACAGGCCAAATATGGTGTAGCTCTGATGGTGACTTGCCCAGTTTCTCATATGTCCTCTGTTGCAGAGGCATTCTTTGAAAATTATGGTATTATTTCTTCTCTGCAATGTTGTTTGAAAATATTACTACTCTTGGATCAGATGAAGGACTTCAAATAAATAATTCTCCATTCCATAAATTTGGGTTAACAGCATGCAGGGTATATGTTACAGTAAATAATGCAGTCTGATCATTCATTTGAAAACTGACATCTAAGTACAAGAAACAACGCCTCATTCTGATATTCCTCACTTTTGAATATATCATTTTGACATCCATTGTGATATTGTCAGTGTTAAGATTTTTAAACTAACAGGCCAGATCTCTGATGCTTGAGGTAATGGAAAAGCAGGAAACAATTATATGATATCAGCTGCTGGCGATGCTGGCTTTTCTCTCTGTATCTTCACTCCTCATATTCTATTTCTTTATTTGCCTTAGACTACTCTACTGAGCCTATCAAGTCTTTCTGCAATCAGCCTTTTCTAGTCATGGCAGAATCTAATGCCTTTGCTTCTACCCTTTGCTCTAGCATCACTGTTGTTAAGAACACAGATGGACCAGTCTTCCCTGCATGCTGGACAGTGGGAAATTCAGTTTCATGGAAAAAAAGAAACTCTTGCCCCAGAGACCAGAAGTCAGCTTATTTCACCTGCCAGACACAAATAGCTGAGTACAAGTAAATCATAGGTCCCTTGCTAATTTTGGCTTGATTTTACATGGGCAGCAATGGCAGAGCTTTAGCTTAGAGGTAATGTCTTCGTGAGTTCTGTGATCTAACCAAAGTCTGGAGGCAACAAAATTTTGTGGAGGGAAAAGAAAAGTGATTGTTTTGGTATGAAAGTAGTGATTTGTTTTTGGGAGATCTGTTCTCAGAAAAAGGTGACACACTTTAGTCAAAAGCATTCTAAAATCCAATATAAGGAAGGCAGGTAACTTGTACAGAATATTGCATCATGAAGTATTTTATTCAGGACTTGATTGTGTCATACAACTAATAAAACAACCATCATTTTTTCAGAAAGGAAAAAGAGTAGGAGTGTACTTTTCCCTTCAACATATCGGATTTTACTTGCAAAATTATAGCTGTCCAAGTTATAAAATGAGGAATATCAATTTATGATTGATGTCATGCTGTGTTTTATATACTTCATTCCATTATGCACTAAAAGAGGGAATTTTTTTTGCCACCATAAATAATACAATTTCACCAGTTAAATGTGATTCATACAGTCTACCTTCGTAACAACTTTCCTCATCCTAAAAGGTTTTGAGATGCTGTACTTCTAAGCATGACATTTACATGTGCTGTTAAGCTACTTAATGAAATTTTGATGTATTGTTCACGAATTGTCTATCTTCCTTCGTGGTCTGTAGCAATGAATTAATGGAAATGGGCAAAGTCAGAAGAAATTCTTCCTAATATCCAATCTAACCATCCTCTGAAGCAACTTGAGGCCATTTCCTCTCATTCTGTTACTTGCTTGTAGAATTCTAGAATTTGACACACACACACACAGGTGTTCTTTCGAGACGTTGAATTTATCCAGTCTCTGACAGATTGAAATTGCTGGTATGTGTCGTCAGTGCTGCCACTCTCTGCCTCCTGACACCCGCAGCACTCCACCCATGTTGGTGCGGCTGTCTTGGGCCCCTGTTCCAACGCACGGAGGCAAAAGAACCGGATTCTCAAGCACCAATGAGTGGTGGCCCTACCCTGGACCTGCTCTGGCTTCGCACTACCAACAGGAATTTCAAATTTCTCTCTGAAACTGTTCTCCATTGCAAAATGCAGCTTCTAGAGTTGCTACAGTTGCTAGTAAAGCCAAAAGACAAGAGAGAGGAGAGAGAATTCTGCCTGCCTTCCCCTACTCTTTGAAAGGACCCCTGGAAACCCCCCAGACCTGCAGTTCCATTTCTGGCCACACAGTGGGTGTTAAAGAGGCAGTGACAATTTCAGGCACAGATAGATATGGAATACAATAAAATTTTGGGTTTCCCAGGACATCTCAAAATCAAGTGTCCTATTTGTGACCCCACTTCTTGCACTACTGCAGTTATGCCACTGTTGTATAACACACCACAATGGAGCAGTTGCCTCAAAAATTATCAAGTTCGGTCCTGCCTCCACAAGGCCAGAACTGAAACTTGTTCCCTTTTGCAGCTCATGCATAGGCACCCATGGTGTTTCATGCAAGTTTCACCACCAAATGAGTGTTTAAGCCATATGCTACAAAAGTAATTAACCTTCTGCTTACAGACATGTATTTAATCTATTTTTTTGTAATGTGGTTTGTTTGCTTTTTAAGTGTGCACCTTCCCCAGGTAGCATGTTCCAGTGCTTGACAACATTTTCCACGAAGAAATTCTCTCTAATATCCAATCTAAACCTCCTCTGAAGCAATCTGAGGCCATTTCTTCTCCTTCTGTCACTTGTTGCCTAGGAGAAAAGGCCAAATCCTACCTCAGTACACCCTCCTCTCAGGTAGTAGTGGAGACCAATATTATCTCTCCAGAGCCTCCCTTTCCCAGCCCCCTCAGCTGCTCCACATCAGACTTGTGCTCAAGACCGTTCACCAGCTCTCTTGCCCTTCTCTGGACATGCTCCAGCACCAAAATGTGTTTCTTGCCATGATGGGCCCAAAAGTGAGCACTGGATTCAAGGTGTGGCCTCACATGTGCCAAGTCCAGAGGGATGACCCCTTTTCTAATCATGCTGGCCACACTATGCCTGATACAACCCAGGACACCACTGGCCTCCTTGGACACTTGGTCATAGAAGGAGATTGTCCTAGGTCACAGTGTAAAATGTGCCCAAAAGCATGTATTCTATCACCATCTTCATAAGCTGTTGAAACCGGGTGGGGCAGTGTTTTCTTGTCTCCTCCCTCTGGGAGCTATCTCTGTTTAATGGGCAATCAAGGACCCTGCCCATGGCTCATAGATAACTGCCTCTGGACGATCTCCTGTTAATGGGCCCATCAATGCCTTGCCCCATGACTCATCATCCCATTGTGAGATGCTCCACACAGAGGGAGGAACCAAGCATCCCATCCTGGATATAATCTGGGATTTCGAACACCACAAGCAGCCTTTTCCCACTGGATTCCCAGAGGACAAGAGCTACATAGACAGCACTGGACCTTCAGAGGAAAACCAGACCCTTCTACAGGATCACTGCTTCAACAGAACCACATCCATCACTGCAGCCACCATTTTTGTCAGACTGTTACTGCCACCCTGACCAACAGGGTGTCAGGTCGTAACCTGAGTCTGTCAGTTTAAACCAGGTTGGTTTTTTTTTTTCCTCCTTCCCTTTATTTTAAATTTTCCTAATAAATTGTTATTCTGACTTGGTGTCTCCCACTGGTTTCCTTTCAAACCAGTACGGAGAACAGGTTGGTCAAGAAGGACTTGCCTTTCACAAACCCATGCTGGCTGGGTCTGACGCCTGGTTGTCCTGTACATGCCCATGTGATGGCACTCAGCGAGATGTCTGCATAACTTTCCTCTGCATCGAAGTCAAATTATCACAGAAACCTTAAAGCACAAGCATATCTATATATATGTGTGTGTGTTTTAAAAAATTTGTAATTAAAGGCACAATTTCTGGAAAGAATTATTCATATAAAAAACCATCACTAATGTGACTAAGCCCGTTAATTTGAATGCCATTACTCAGATTTTAAGCAATGTAACTTGGAGGAGAATTGGCCCCATATGACTTCTAAATAGATAGTTATCAGTTAAATGAATTGGTTTTAAATGAATATGTCAATTAAATAAGCATAAATATAAAATCTTACAACTTTAGGCTTCTCCAGCTCTATTTGGCATGAATTCTCAAAAAACCTTTATAGAAATTTCAACTCTGGCTAATCACCTTAATCCCTTAAAAGAATTTTTAAGAGCTGAAGCACCACTCACCTTCTTTACTTTATAATTTAAACCTTCAGAAAAATAAGTTTAATCTATATTAATTCCAAAAAAGCAGGTGGGCCACTTACTTTGATTCCCTTAAAATAATCTAATTTCACAGACTTTATGATTCACTTAAATTAAGGTTGAGAAAATACAGCACAACCAGAATCATATGTTGTCCCAGGGTGGCTGTATGATACTGTATTCCCTATCACCTGCTTATTGCCCAGATACGAGTTCTGTACCTTTGAGCTACGTCTGGGAGAGCGGGGGGAAGCTGGTGGCATTCTTTTGGTGGCCTGTGTTCAAAACACAGACACAGATAGCTGGCTTGCTGGGAGGCCGCACACCACGGCCAGGAGGGGCCCATGCTGCATGCCAGCTCCAAAGAGAGCACAGCCACACCTACAGAAAGGACTCTGAATCTGCCAGGTCTTCTCCATAGCAAGAGGTTTTATTATCTAACATTATCTTTTTCTTTTTCTTTGTGCCTGCATGCACCTTGCTTGTTAAATAAACAGGTTTTTTTCACTTTCCTGCAAGAAATTCCTTTCAAACCTGTGGCAGAGGGGTTGCCAAAGCCTGCCTTCCATTAGAGGATACATTCATCTTGGGATGTTTCCTCTTAATTTGCCTCAAACCAAGAAATATGTATGTATGATTCAAAGTAAAGAACAAAATCTGTAACAAGTAAAAATAAGAATCAAATTGTTGATTTTGGATTTGACATTGAATCTTAAACTCTATAATAGTTTGAGGGCATTTCATTGTCCTTGCTATTTCCTGCTATGAAGATTTCTTTTCTGCTGGTTTACTAGTGATCCAGGTATTAACTGAACAACTGAACTGGGAAAGTGAAGATGATCTGATATCTGATTTCTTTGATTTCAAATGGGATTCTGTCTTGTGGACCTTACAGCCAAGTTGCCACATAGATAGCTCAGGACCACAGATAACAAATGGGAAACTATGAGACTATTTTCTCAGCTAGAACAAACGGCTATTTAGCACTTTATGGAGCTTAGCTAATAGTGATAGGAATATAATCCAGAACTGGAGCCATTTTAAACAAAAATATTTATACAAAACGATTTCTGTGAGACCTTCTGGTACTACTGCATATGTTTTCACATGGTCCAGTAAGTTTCCTTGCTTCTTTCCAATAGTTTCTGCCCTCTTGTTTTATTTTAAAGGGTGTGCTTGGTATAATGTATTTTGCAGGCATTACAATTCACAGTTTCTCCTTCCATCCTGCTGCATTAGCAGCAACAATTTAAAATTATCACATAGCTGATCCTAAAAGAATGAGAAGCATTTTTTTCTTTGAAAGACCTTTCTTTCTTTTTTTTTTTATTTNGATAATATAATAGCTCTTTAACCTATAATAGCTCAATAACCTCTTTTCAGCTATAATAGCTGAAAACATAGTTTTCACCTATTTCATGGGATGAGGCAAGACCTGGAGCTTTATAGACAGTGGAAATATTACTAGTCATCTGTAGGAAATGAGGAAAAAATATTAACATGTCTCTCTTACTTTGTATTCTGTCAAAGGCTCAATGCCCATACAAGAATTTTCTGCTATTGTATTTTCACAATTTTTTAAATATACACAATGAGGGAAAGCTGTTTAAAATACAAGTCTTCAAAAGTCTGTCTGCCAACAAAGTGACATTCTCATTTTTTCTCTTGAGCACGAAGGGCTATTTCTTTTTTTTTGTTTTTTTTTTGGTTTTTTTGTGGCTCTGTGTGCATCTGTGTGTGCGTGTGTGTGTGTGAACAACTGATTGCCATGTATGTCTGCTTCCATCTTACGCTGGTTAATTTCTACTGATTATTTAACTTTTTGCATACAAGAACTGCAGTTAAGACCAATATCAGGCCAAATTATCCTAAGCACTGACCTTTTTCAGTAATGATCTCAGCATGTCAAACATTGATAAAATCTTACCATAATGTTCTCTATTGGAAGATAAACATTAAAAGGAGTACTAACTTTGCAGGTAGATTGCCTACAGTATTTTCCTTGCAGATCAAATTTTTGACCAACCAGAAAACATTACTTGTGGATTTAGGGATTTAATACCTGCTATTAGAAAAAAAAAATGGATCATTTTCAAAGAAAAATCTATAGGATACTCTTGTTCTTTCTGGTTAAAATCATGGTTAAGGAAGAGAATACACTCAGTTTAATGTGAGAAAAAAAGTGGGACACATATTTAAAAACATGCAATCATTTCAGTTTTTTAGACTGCAAATGAGGTATTGCTTGNGAAAGACCTTTCTTTCTTTTTTTTTTTATTTTTTTCTTTACATAACAACTTCTTTGAAAGGCACACCAAAGATTAGAGAGCTATAACCTCTCAGCTATAATAGCTCTTTAACCTCTAATATATAATNTGTGTGTGAACAACTGATTGCCATGTATGTCTGCTTCCATCTTACGCTGGTTAATTTCTACTGATTATTTAACTTTTTGCATACAAGAACTGCAGTTAAGACCAATATCAGGCCAAATTATCCTAAGCACTGACCTTTTTCAGTAATGATCTCAGCATGTCAAACATTGATAAAATCTTACCATAATGTTCTCTATTGGAAGATAAACATTAAAAGGAGTACTAACTTTGCAGGTAGATTGCCTACAGTATTTTCCTTGCAGATCAAATTTTTGACCAACCAGAAAACATTACTTGTGGATTTAGGGATTTAATACCTGCTATTAGAAAAAAAAAATGGATCATTTTCAAAGAAAAATCTATAGGATACTCTTGTTCTTTCTGGTTAAAATCATGGTTAAGGAAGAGAATACACTCAGTTTAATGTGAGAAAAAAAGTGGGACACATATTTAAAAACATGCAATCATTTCAGTTTTTTAGACTGCAAATGAGGTATTGCTTGTAATGACTGTATAATTAATCCCATTGACTTCTTTCAAGTTTGTCATATGGATGACAAACAGTATCAGTAAATATTCTGGAGTTCAGTCTTGCTGATGAAAACAGTGCCCAGACCAGTTAAAGCTCTTCCATCTTCAACAAGTTAAATTGAATAAGATCAAGACTTGTTGTTTGGTTTGCTAAGACTCTTCAATACAGTCAGCAGAAGCAGTCAGCATTCACCAAGTTAAAAGCTGTGATTTTTTGTGCCTCTTTGTTCTCTAGAGGGATAACACAATGTTTTTGACCTCTGGTCATGGGAATGGGTAAAAAACCTAAACCAGCAAACTGTTCCTCATGATTCTCTTTCATGCAACTACTGAGGAGAAATACATCTCTGCTACAACTATCTAGGAATATTCTGGTTTCAAGGGGGAGGATATCACAAAGTGAATGATCCTTGAACTACATGAAATGTTAGCCTGAACATCGTGTTTCAGGAAGTGAACTTGAAATTATCTGTACTTTGACCTGCAAAATATTGGGTGACTTTTTCAGTAATGCTGATGAAAAATATTCCTGCATCATTACACTGTGGATTGTTTACTTAACTGATAAATTATTTCAGTTCAATTCGAAATTATGGAGGCATTTCTGAGAACAGCTTGAGAAGTTATTTTCTTCTGAAAGTCAGATACAGGAAAAAAGTAATACTCTATTTTCTTTATTAAATAGTTACTAAACTTACATATGTTTATAAGGAAGAAAAGGTACTTTTGTCTTTAAATCAGCTTGGAATTAGTTCATGAATATATCATGAAAACAATGACCTCAAGAACCAGCCACTGATTTTTTCTGCATGTCCTTTGTGATGGAGGGAAACAGGCTAGCCATGGCATTGAAATTCCTTTAAATAAGAAATGAACCAGAGATTATCCATATTTTGGTTTTTTTCTTCTGGCAAACAGCCATGTGGAAGTTTCCTCAGGTTATCTTCTTTGTCACACTCTGTGCATGCACATTTTACCATGTTTGTTACTTATGTTTTAAGCCCATAATTTTGAAAAAAATGCAAACTTATATAAATATTTCATATTTATTTTTATTTTATATTAAAAAATCACTAATATCTAAATTCTAGTATATTCCTTTAAAATTTAATTTTTGTCATCAGCAAGTAATACAAATTTGCATAGGAAAACAAATTGCTTACTTTACAACTTCCTTAATCTGGAAAAAGCAAAATGTCAAACAGATTTACCAAACTGTCAGTTGTTACCAATTGTCTGGAAAAAATGGTTAACAGAAGAAGATTATTTCATGTATTCTCAATGCAGGGTAATAGAAATAAATGTAGTCTTTGCTACTGATTTTAGTGGATGAAAATCAAGGGCACTAATAAACAGACTTATTGCCTTAGTGAATATAGTGTCAGTTTGATATTGCTTTTATCTATAGCTGCCACTCCCACTTTTATTTCTAAATGCTACTCTTTATCCTTTCAAAATTGCAATGTAGGGCTCGGGCTAAAAAAACACCAAAAAAACAGCTCTTAGTTGACTAAGAAATTTGTAAATTTCCTATATTCTACTGCATAAGATAATTTTAATTGTGATGGATAGTAACTTTATAGTTACTTATTTACTCAACTCTCCTTGTATGTGTGTTTACAATGGTCTGCACTAGAAGCTGCAGTGAGTCTGTTGTCTTGGGGATTGTATGAGCCAGTCCCAGGAAATGGGTAGACTGAGATCCAAATGAACTTGCTGGGCAGGCTGTGGATCTGAACCAGGCTGTTGGAGGGGCCGAGCTCATACAAATATGTATATATATCGTCACTTATAGGTGCCCATCTTGCTCAGCCAGAAAGAGGAGTTGTCTACGCTTGTAGACTTGAGACTGTTGCTGTCTACACTTCTGTGAGTGATCTGAGGGCATCTGTCTGTGATCTATGCAGCCAGCTCTATGTACACACATGGAGCATAAAGCGTGCTTTGTTTGCATGTGCCTTCTGGGAACTCATCTTCAGCCTTTCTACTGGTTGGCCTTGAGTACACAGAATGGCACCATCCTGACTTGTCAAAACTCTTTTTCTAACAACAAATTTTACTGGATAGAGTCTGGTTACAAATTAAGTACCGAAATTTTTTAACTGAGGGGTTTTGTATATTATAGTGTTTAAGATGATGAGTCTATATTAAGTTTTCTAAAATGCATCTTATTTTATGGAGTACTGAAAGAGAAATACAGAATCCAGAACCTTTTCTTCATTCTCCCTTTCCACAAAGAATTCAATCTTGATAGCCTTTTTCTTATGGCTGTTCAAATGGTACTTGATTGAAGTTGTATTTTCTATTTCATCCTCCTTTACTTTAGTTGGATACATGAATATGAATTTATCTAGGTGTATATATGGAGACATTTATAAATATGGGCCTGTAAACGATGTTAACAACTAGATAAATATTAGGTAGAGATGAGGTACTCTAGTGTAGATCCACCAAAGATGAACCTGTAATTCCACAAAGTCAAATAAAATGAATACATAAATTAAGCAGCAGAAAAGAAAATAATCCATAAGAAAAGTGGCAGGAAAAAAGTGTGTAATTTAGCGATCTTGCTATAAAACTTGCCATCTTACTTATAAACTCTGATTTCTAGCTAAATCTTGCCTTGTCTGTAATAATATACTTGAATTCAGTTATTCAACTGCAAGTTTTCAAACTCTTGTACAATGCTGATCACTTCTCCATCAGTATTTCTCCCTTTAATCCCTTGACCCTACATGACAACTTATTTTTGACACACTATGATTTCTGTCTTTTTGCTGTATGAGAAGTTTGACTTGCTTGAACTTTCCAGGCAGGTTGTTGGATGCCTCTTTAAGTCTTTGACTCAACTGACCTTACAGGCTCTGTGTTTTAGTGCTGCCTAAGAGAACACATTTTTTTCCTCTATGCAGTTTTTCTTCTATGTGTCATTCATTCTGTTTGTGTTTGCATCATGTGCCTTTTAAGTAATGCAGTAAGTCTTTATTATTTACACTCTATATTTCCTGCTTGGCTGTCTTCAGTAAGCAAACCACTTTCTTTAGCTCCTTCAATAATAACATCACAATATAGAGCGCTGAAAATGTTAATTCCCTTAACCTCAAAATTTCTTTTTCTTTCAAATGTTTCTTGCATTTCTTCAATTTATTTTGTAAACTGCAATTGTGCCAATAGATATGGCAGCACACCTTTTAGTCATCTCACAGGTGTCAATAGATTATTACAGAACACAGGTAGATCAGTTCTCCCCCAGCTGCAATCCTGCATGATTTTAGATTGTTATCACTGAAGCTTACGAAGACCTGGCCAACACCCCACAGGATGATGAAAAATTCAATAATTAAAGACAGTGGAGAAAAATTAGTATGATGACATGTTATTCTGAGGATGTCTTAAACATTGGTGATTGAACTAGAAATCCTACAATATTTTTACTGAAGAAAGGGGTAGTTGTCATAATTTATTTTCACAGCTTTTATGAATTAACCACCATTTTGTATTAAATATTGTCCTTATGAAAGAGATAATTTATACAATAATAAAGACGATTAAGATGACTTTGTTAACTAATTTTTTAAATTTCACAGCTTTTTTATTTTTAAATTATGAAGCATATTTTTAATTATATTATTTGTGTTCAGTTAAGTGGTATTTATTTTTTTGTATCTCTATATAGCTTGAAATTAAGCATAATTGTAAGGGTTTTTTTAACTATCCTCCGTACTATTCCACATAAAGTGAAAAGTGCTTTAATCATAGAATCCAAGGATGGTTTGGGTCAGAAGGGGCCTTTATAGATCATCTAGTCCAACCCCTCTGCCATGGACAGAGACATCTTTAATCTTTTTATAGATTAGATTGCTCAAAACTCTGTCCAAATTGACCTGGGACTTAACTTTCCTATTCTATTCTATTCTATTCTATTCTATTCTATTCTATTCTATTCTATTCTATTCTATTCTATTCTATTCTATTCTATTCTATTCTATTCTATTCTATTCTATTCTTATATTTGACTACAAAGGGCAAAACAACCTAGTAGCCACCTAAGTTCTTCAGCAGCTTTTGCAGTATAATTAACCTGTTTTATTGTTATCATGAAATTTTCACTAGTATATACATGTCAGTATTTTAGGACTAATTATTCCAGTAACACTGGAAAAGCAAGAAGTTCACATACCTTCAGTTAATCAGCAGGCATGATACTAGATCTGATTAGTTACTCATAATTAGTTAATTAATAATGATTTATTTGTAATTATTTGAACTTGATTTCCAGAATAAAGAAATAAAATGTCAGAGATTGAACTAGACCATCATTATTTTATTTGAACAGAAAGCAAGCCTTCCCATCAGAGGCTTCTGAAAAGAAACCCACATTAAGTTTTTCTAGCAATTGCATATAAAAAGATTCTCAGAAATAACACTTTGTAGGGCTGAAATTGTCATATTCTGAGTGAATACAACAATTAAAAAGATAGAAAAGCAAAAAGCCAGATCCCAGTATGAGTTCTGTAAACTTGCTTGAGTAACTTTCCAGACATGCCATCAATGGGGAATAAAGAAAATAATTTTGAAGGCACAGACATACCAAGATGATACAGGATTTGACTACAAGAATTTTAAAAGAAATCTGCAGAGATGGTATAAAGTAGAGAGTGAAAGGGAGAAATGCAACGTAACAATAAACTTTCCAGGTTTAAAAAAAAATATTATTATTAGATCTTCATAGAAATGTTTTAAATAATTACAAAGAGTCCATAATTGAAGCTTTGTTCTTCCTGATAGAGATGACACCTGTGCATTTAAAAAAAAAAGCATAAATTTGATAATTAGGTTGTCACTGGTCCTTTTATACAGCCAATACCTGTCATAACTCTGTGCTAGTTGCCACACTTTTCCTTCCTATCAGTGATTACTGTTTGTCATCACAATGTCTTGTAGTTTTGTCTCCTTTCTAACTAGTGTTTTCTTACCTGATCACTATCTGAAGCTCCTCATCAATGACTTATAAATTATACTAAGGAGGACAAAAAAGACTGCATAAAGGAAATTGTATTTGTTGCATAATTGAGTTAAATTAACTAGTAAGACTGAGAGGTTTTGGGAAATAAGAATTTAAAATTAGAAAAATAAATAAAAAGGATAATGCTGTGAAAGTTTCTGTTAACAATCTTCTTGGAAGGACTAAAGCAAGAAATAATTTTATTTTTTTATCAACTAGCAAGATTTGACATAAACGGAAAGAATAATAAAGTTGACCAACAAACAAAAAGACAGGAGTTCATGAAATCTAATAGGCATTTATTTGAAATAACTAGTAAATTGGTAGAAAGCTTTTTAGAGGTTTTCACACAGCCAAACACAGAATAATGCCCATTAATTTCTCCAAGGGATAAAATATGGAACCAGAAATACATGTGAAGTTATGCTTCCAATAATATTCTCAAAATTAGGATTGTGAAAGAAAATGCAGGTGGAGGGAGATGTGAAAACTATTTGGCATATGTCAAACAATTTCATTTTCTAAGCTCATACACCGGAAGCATAATGATGTCGAAGGCTGACTCGTCTGTGGGATGAACTCAATACAACAATACAGATTTCTTTCCAGATGACAGGTAAGGTACCTTAGACTCCAACTGATGATGGAAAAAGGAGTGGAAATGGGATAAGCCTTCATCGTGATAAAGAATATAAATTACCAAATAGAGAAACAAGAGAACGATTCTTGTAAGGCTTTACTAGAGTAACATGGGAAAGGTTATCAGGCTAGGAGACACCTTGGAAAAATGGACCTTAAGACAGAAATTAATAAAAGAAAGAAGGGCAAAACAGTAGATTACTGATGCTGGTTTACATCATAATATTCTCAGTCTTAGTGCTTGTGTTTAGCCAAGGACAACTCCCAGCCAGGTGACAGAAATTCCTCTGCTGGTATGGTAGCAGTGGAAAGAAACTCGATCAGAATCATTATAGAGTCAGTAAACAAAGCACTACACACTGGATCCAAAAAAGTATTAAGGACTACTCCTTATGTTCAGAATTTTTGTTCATCCCAAGAATACTATAAATTTGTGGAAGGAGATATTCTGGATTCCTGAAAAAAATTAGATGTTATTCTTTGTGCCTTTTTTTCTCAGCTGTGGTAGTCTTACTTATAGCAGCAGGATATCAGATAGCCTTTCTGCCAATTTACCTAAAATACTGCCTTAGGAAAATAAGAAAATAATATGGCAAAATACAAATAAATTAACAAACTAACAAACAAACAAACAAAAAACCCCAGTCACACAACAGCCTACATTCCTGACATAGCATGGACAGAATGACCATGAATCTACTAGATTTCATAATTCTCGTAACTGGGTTTCATTTGAGTTTGATGCTCCAAGCTGGCATAAGTAACTATTGTGACTGCACTATGGTTCAGTCCTTATAGAAACTACGTCATGAGCAAAATTTTGCATTTCAGCAGCACTTCAAAGAAAAGAAAGTACTTCACAAATTGAAGAAAACCATGTAAGAAAATCTAAAAGATAATCTAGAATTTCAGCACTTTTTGATGACCCCTCATACAGTGACTTGTAAAGCTGCTCTAATTTCCTTAGATTCCCTCTCCTTTATTGTATTTATTGCTCACCGAACTGTGATGGCCCCCATGGCAGTAATGTACAGATGACAGCTGTTAACAGAAGCTACAGTTGTGGTGCTGAAACAAATGTCTCTAAAAGAAAAGAAAATCAGAGGATATTGATTCCCTCCTTCTTAGGATTACTGATTAGTGAACAACTTTGTATCACAATTTTGCAACGCTGCTTCAAGTAACATTATCTTTGTTTACAACACTGTGAATATAAAATATAAATACAATTTTAAATTATTGGCAGCTTTCACTGTTGTCATAGCTAGATGGTTTTAAGTAACATTTTGTCACTTCAGCCCTTTCTTTCTCTGTCATCTTTTTCTGTCTTCTATTTTTGTCTTTCTCTGACTCTCTTTCTGGCTGTCTCTCTGGCTGTGTCTTTCCTCCTTCCTCTCCTCCTTCCTCCCCCTTTCTGTTTTGCTTGCTTTTCCTTTCTCCCTTTTTTTGTGTCTCTCTTTCCCTTTCTTGTTCTCTTTTTTTAAATCCAATAGTTTGATTGATCAGGTGTATTCTCTAATTCAAAATAAATGAAGTCTCATCACTGGGTGAAATTGACATAATACATAATCTAAATTAAGTGTTTCAATATATGTGATCCCAATAACTTGTGGGAATATACTGTGACCATATAATACTCATTACATGAAGTTAAGATCATTGGATTTGGCATGGTGTAATGGTAGCCTAATTGCTAGACTTGCTGTTGACAACAATACAGTGTAAATAATCAGTAATGTTGAAGGATAGTGGAAGTATAAATAGTACTGCCTAAGGAACATAAATGACTACAAGTCCATGGGACCTGATGAGATTCACCTGCAGGTCCTGAGGGAACTGGCAGCTGAAGTTGGCTAAGCCACTATCCATCCTTTTTCAAAAATTGTGGCAGTCAGATGAACTTCCCGATGACCGGAAAAAGGGAAATATAACCCTCATTTCAAAAAGGTTGAACACTGAGGTATCTACAAACAAGTCAGTCTCACCTCTGTGCCAGGAAAGATCATGGAACACATTCTCCTGGAAACTATGCTGAGGCCCATGAAAAACAAAGAGGTGACTGGAGACAACCAATACGGCTTCATGAAGGGCAAACCATGCCTAAAATTTTGGTGGCCATCTTTGATGGGGCTAGAGCATTCATCAGTGAATAGAGGCAAAGGAACTGACATCATCTACCTGGACTTGTGCCAAGTGTTCAACATTATCCCACATTACATCCTCATGTCTATTTTGGAAAAATATGGATTTCATGGATGAGTCACTCAGTGGATAAAGAACAGGCTGGATGGCCATACACAAAAAGCTGGGGTCAGTTGCTCACTGGCCATATGGACACCAGTGATGAGTAGTACCCTGCAGGGGTTGGTGTTGGGGCAGATACTGTTCAACATCTTCGTTACTGTCATGGAGAATGAGATCGAGTGCACACTCAACAAGTTTGCCAATGACACCAAGCCTCGTGGTTGTATTGGTTTGGCATGCCCTGGTTTTTGGTAGCAGGGGGGCTGCAAAGATGGCTCTTGTGAGGAAGCTGCTGGAAGTTTCCACCATGTCCAGCAGAGCCAGTCTCTGATGGCTCTGAAAGATGGACATGCTGCTGGCCAAAACTGGGCCAATGAGAGAGGCTGGTAACGCCTCTGTGATGACATATTTAAGAAGAAAATCAAAACAAAGTCACAGGAGGTTTTGCTTCTAGTCAGAGAAGAGGAGGAGGTGAGAATGTGTGAAGGAAACAACATGGCGACACCAGTGAAAAGGGAGGGGGAGGAGGTGCTCCAGGCACCAGAGCCAAGATTCCCCTGCAGGCCGTGGTGAAGACCACGGTGAAGCAGCTGTGCCCCTGCAGCCCATGGGGATCCATGGGGAATGCAGAGATCCACCCGCAGCCTGTGGGAGATGTGCCTGTGCCGGAGTGGGTGGATGCCTGGAGGAGGCTGTGTCCAGTAGAAGAGCCGGTGGAGAGAGAGGGCCCTTGCTTCCAGGCTGGAGCAGCCTGTCCTTGGAGGACTGCACCCTCAAAGAGAGAGACACAGTGTAGCAATTTTGGGAGGACTGTGTGCCCGTGGGAGGGACTCACACTGCAGCAGGTGCGGTTTGGCTGCTGCTCGGGAGAGTGGACCTATGTCAGAGAGGTTCACGGAGAACTATCTCCTGTGGGAGGGACCCCACAGCCTCACAGGGTAAGACTCCTCTCCCAGAGTAGCGGAAGAGAATCTCAGTGATGAACTGACCAAACCCCCATGCCCTGTCTCCCTGCACTGTGGGTGGGAAGGAGGGAGGGGCTGGGGGGAAAAGGTGTTTTAAGGGCTAATTTTACTTCTCATTATCCTCCTCCAATTGTGTTAGCAATAAATCCACTTTGTAACTTTAAGTTAAGCCTGTTTTGCCCTTTTGCCCTTTTTGTCCCCATCCTTATCTCAACTCATGAAGCGCTTGTTAATTTTTTTTCCTTTCTCTCCTCTGCCTAGCTGTGGCAGGGGAGGGTGAGTGAGTGATTCTCATGGGTACTTGACATCAGGCCAGTGACAAATCACAACAGTGGTGCTGTTGTTATGCTGGAGGGAAGGGATGCCATCCAGAGGGACCTGGACAGAATTGAGAGGTGGGTCTGTGTGAAACTCACAGAGTTCAACAAAGTGAAGCACAAGGTCCTACACCTGGGTTGTGGCAATCCCAGGAACATATACAAGTTGAGTGGAAAAGTGATCGAGAGTAGCCCTTTGGAGGAGGACTTTGGAGTGATGTTGGATAAAAAACTCAACATGAGCAGCAATGTGCACTCATAGCCCAGAAAGCCAACTGAGTCCTGGGCTCCATCAAAAGAGGTCTGACCAGCAGGTCAAAGGAGGTGATTTTCCCCCTCTACACTACTTTTGTGAGGCCCCACCTGTGAATACTGCATGCAGGTCAGGGTCCCCAGCACAAGAAAGACGTCTACCTGTTGGAACAATTCCAGAGCAGGACCACAGGAATGACAAAGTACCTTCTCTGTGAAGACAGGCTGGGAAAGTTGGTGTTACTCATCCTCAAGAAGAGAAGGTTGCATGGAGACCTCATAGTCTTCCAGTATCTGAAGGGGGACCGTTCGTCAGGAACTGTAGTTACAGGACAAGGAGGAATAGATTCCAACTGAAAGACAGTCGGTAAAGATTAGGCGTGAGGAAGAAATTTTTTATTGTGAAGGTGATGAAGCACTGGAACAGGCTGTCCAGAGAAACTGCAGATGTTTGAACCCTGGCAGTGTTCAAGTCCAGGTTTGGGGGCAATGGGACTCTGAGATATCTGGTTTAATGGATGACGTGCCTGCCCATGGCAGGGGGATTGAAACTAGATGATCTTTAGAGTGCCTTCCAACCCAAACCATTCTATGATTTGAATTATTGATCCCTGTATTGGTATGAGAGGTATGGATTCATAGCCATCTGTCAGCTGGACTTTGAACTATTCATAATGACCTTTTCATCCCTCTTGTAGTTCACACACTGGTATCTTCACTGCTTATGTTTCACTACAGGGGTGCTAGTAGAGACCGAGTGAGAAGACGGAGTAAAGGCAAGTAATATTCACTAGTGTCTTCTTGTCCACAAAACCAGTCATTTCATCATAGAATGAAATCATCTTGATCATACCTGGCTTTTATTATTTTTTTTAATAGAAGTAAACCAATAAAAACTTTAAAAGTTTTATGTTATCAACTTTTTCTTTTAATACCTATTTCATGATTTATTTTGTTGAAAATATTATTCTGCAGAAAGACATTTAAGGCCTTTATTGTGTTCTACACAAATCTTCACAAATATTTCTATTAGGTTGTTGTGTCTAAAACACAACTAGAACACCTAAAAGAAGACTAATTTATGCTAAAGAATAAGGGCACAGGCTGAGATATTTTCATAATTTCCATTTACCTTCCAACAACTAAATTTTGGGCTGGGCATGATTCCCATGCATACTAATGGTGGTAACTGCCTTTGTAAACAATCTGTCCCTGTACAAAAGAAATTGTGTATTAGAAAGCACATGTTACTAAGATAGGTAGTTATAACTCTACATGCTACTGCTTGCAACATGCTAAATGTAGCACTCTACATCATACTATACGGGTTTTATTTTATAGGAACTGATAATTTACAGTAAAATTTGCTACAAGATTCTGTTCCAAATAATGTTTTAAAATACAAAACTTAATTTATATTTCATAAAATTTACACAAGAATAATAAAAACACAGTATCACATTTCTGATTAATAATCTTTCTATTGTGTAATATATTGAAAGGAATTTTTCTGTGTGAGCACATAAAGCCTACACAAAAAGTAATAGAATCAATATTTGCAAAGAAAGTTTCTTAACAATTTAACAGTAATTTTTTAATACAAATTGTATTTCATGAAGCATGTTTTAAATGTTTTGGTACATGAAGCGTTGTATTAGAAACAACGGTCTTAAAGAAATTTATGGTCTTAACTTCCAGCAATACAAGATGCCAATGCATTTGGAGTAGTGGGTTAAACAAACTTTAGAAAAATATTGCTTGGCTGAGTTACCCAGGCGACTATGGTCACTCTCTCAAAAGAGAATGAGCCTAAGGTTGTGACTGAAAAATATTTAAAATTATCTACTAATTAACTGCTTCAAACAAGGAAGTTAACTATATATGAAAGCATTTTCTCAAATAGCGTATCTATAAGAGGTGAAAAAAATACTCATGTTGATATTTTGAAATATTTATTAATGTTGCTTTAGGTTACATTTCCATTAGAGAAATTCAAAAGATTTCTTATCATCCATTAAAAATTAATAGTACTTTTAATAATATCAAGATCTTGGAAAACATGTATGCCTGGTGTCAAAAAAGTCATGCATAAACACAGTTTTCTATACTCTCTAGCAGCCTAGCATCAGTTATCTCAGTATATCCAATTGTTCCACATTTTGGATAAAGTAACAAAACATGTAGGAAAATTACAAAATAAGAAATAAGCTGACTGATTTTTAAATATGCAATTGTTCTAACAATTGCAACCCTAAGAAGTTTCCATCCACCAGTCTCTATGATATTTATGAATGAGGTCCTGCACTATAATCAAGCTCGCCCCTGTTTAGAAATAAAAACATGTAAAAAGAGGAATAAGATTTTGACTGGATTAATAACATAATAAGGTGCCTAAAAGCAATGTTTGTAAGGCTAATTCTACACAATTCGCTTAAGGTTTGCATGCGTGCCAAAACTGAAATTTGTAGTGTACCTTTTTGTTCCTTAACCTCTCCATTTCCAGTTCAGAGCATCTTTTTTTTTTGTTTAATTGATTTTTAACTTTTATTAATTTTTTAACTGCAGTGTACTAGAACATTAAAGTCAACCGTATTCCCAGGCACCCCAGTTTATACTAATTTATGAAGATGATAATGTCAAAAAATATTCTGACTTTGTTTTGTAACTGGCAGGAAAAGAAAAATCATATTTCATGCATTAAACTTTTTTTAGAAGAGGCATGTTGACTCTGAAAAGTAACAGAAAAATAATTATTCATAGGCATCGTAAAACCATTCTCATATGTGTACTAAAAAGTGTATATTTCACGTACATTGACTGATATATTTTGTACATGACAGTTCACAAATTTGTTATCATATATAATGAAAGATGATCTTAAAAGGTGTTTCAATGTTCAATCCTGCTTCATTTAGATAAAGATTTCAAGTCTTGTCGCAATACCAGTCAGAAAATACAAAACTATGAATAACTAATGAAGAGAAGTATTAAACATACAACCACAAATAGGTCGATTTTGCATTTCCCGTCTTGACAAATAGTCTATTTTGTTAGAAATTTGTTAAAGTAAGGAGAAACTGGGAGCTGGTCCCTCTCCTTAGCTTACAGTCTCTCCCTGACCTGATCTCTGATCATATAACCTAAAGATAACACAAGGGGATTTTGTTTCTTTTTCTTAGAAATAAGGATTGCCCATGGAAAAGATGTTTGGAGGTTATTTATTCCTGAATTTTCATTAAGATGTTCAGACTATACAGAGATTTGATCAATTTTCATCAAGTGTGACAATGGGTTGCATTTTTCCACTCTTGCCCTTGCCTTTAACAGTCATTACAAAGTGAGAAAAAAAATATAAAATGCTATCTCGTGTTAGCCACAGAATCATAGAATCCCAGAATGGTTTGGGTTGGACAGGACATTAAAGATCATCTAGTTCCAAATCCTGTGTGACAGCGTTGCGATCCAATTTAAACCCAGAGAAGCAAGGAAAGCTAAGTCTCTGTGCATAAACCAGAAAGGACTTAGAAGGTTCTAAATATTCCCAAAAACGAGATTAAAACCAAATGAGGTTAGATGTTGGTGCCAAAAANCTATTAGGCTCTTAACAGACAGGGACACCTTCCATCCACTAGACTAAGTTGCTTGAAGCCCCGTCCAACCTGGCCTTGAACACTTCCAGTGGCTGGGCTTCCTCAGATTCTTGGGGCACTGTTGCAGCACTTCACCACCCTCATAGTGAAGAATTTCTTCCTTATGTCCAATCTAAACCAACCACACCTCGGTTTGAAGCTGTTCTCCTTTGTCTATCATTCCATGCCCTGTAAGTGCCACATAATAGGGTATTAAGAAGCAGTGCAATCTTGAGCCTTTTCCCAATCAGTTTGACCCACCTCAGCTCTTCAGGTTGGAGTCACATGATGAGGCTTCATTCCAGGTATTTTAAGTGTATCTGGTTTTTTCGTTTTAATCATCTCTGTTTTTCTCAGCTGACAGGATATCTGTGTATTGATGAACAATTTAAAATGAGTTAGAGCACAAGTAAGCCACAGAAAGATGATCAAAGTGGCAAATGGGGTTAGACCAGAGAAGAGCTGGGTGAGAATATGTGACAGGAACAATTCTGCAGACACCAAGGTCAGTGGAGGAGGAGAGTGAGGAGGTGCTCCAGGCACCAGAGTTGAGATTCCCCTGCAGCCTGTGGTGCAGCCCATGGTGTCTTGGGGTGACCATGTCATGTGTATCCCCTACCATCGCTCTATGCCCAAACATGAGTCCTGTGCTTTTAAACTGAGCCTGGGAGAGCAGAGAGAAGCGGCCGGGCGAACTTTTCAAAACAATCTGTGCTTCAAGGTCGCTCGGCTTGGCGTTCAGCTGTGTGGGGAGAAGTGTGGAGGAAGCACGCTGCCTGCTTTTTCCACCCAGCTTTTCGGCTCCTTTTTCCTCAGAGAGAGACAGAGAGAAAACTTGGCTTTGTTTTCTTCTCCTCTGGACTTGCTCAGATCACCGGAGCGTCTAGGCTCCACCGGAGGACCCTCCCCCGGCCTGGAGTGGGGCACCCACGTCGACCCAGCTCCAAGGAAGAGGAGAGAGACCACCCCCCTGCAGTGAGGACTCTGGGATTTTCCGGGTTTCTGCTCCACAGTGAGAGAGATTTTGGGTCTTTGGCATTGTTGTTGTTTTCCTATGTGCGTTGGTTTAATAAATAGTTCTTTTTCTCTCTTTCACATTCCTCCGGGGAATAGTTTTCTTTTCCCGAACCTGGTGGGGGAGGGGCGGCAGTGCCCTGCTTGCTTTGAGGAGACGTCCTTTTGGACATTTTTTCCTTGAAATTGGCCCAAACCGGGACACATGGTGAGACAGCTGTGTCCCTGCAGCCCATGGAGGTCCACGGGGATGTAGAGATCCACCTGTAGCCCATGGAGGAGCCCCACACTGGAGCCTATAGGAAGCTGTGACCCTGTGGGAGATCTGTGGAGAGGGATTCTGCTCCCATGCTAGAGCAGCCTGTCCCTGAAGGACTGTACCCTGTGGAAGAGTGACCCAGGCTGCAGCAGTTTTGGGAGGACTGTTACCCATGGGATGGACTCACACCTGCAACAGGTCACAGAGAGCTGTTGCTCATGAGATGGAGCCCAACTGCAGAAGTTCATGGAGAACTGTCTCCTGTCGGAGGGACCCCACAGTGCAGCAGGGGGGACTGCTCTCCCTGAGCAGTGGGATAAACCATGGGTGATGAATTGACCATAACCCCCATTTGCTGCCTCCCTGTGCTGCTGGGATAGGAAGTAGAGCTAGGAAGGAGGGAGGGGTGGGGGGAAGGTGATAGTAAGGTTTTATTTTTCTCCTCATTATACTGCTCTGATTTTGTTAGCAATAAATTCAATTAATATTTCTACATCTGATTTGCCCATGATGGTATTTGATGAGTGATGTCTCCCGGTCCTTATCTCAACCCAAGAACACTTTGTTAAATTTTTCCTCCCCTGTCCAGCTGTGGAGAGGAATGAGAGAGCAGCTTTGGTGGGTGTCTGGCATCTGGCCAGCATCAACCCACTACACAGGACTCACTCTTCTTCATGTGATCCTGAAGAGAACAGTGCTGCCACTATGCAATCTCTCCATTTCACATGATTTTGTAGACATCAAACTAATATCAAGGGGGTGAAAAGGAGGTTTTTTTAGACATCAGATTTATACAGATCTTTTCTGTAGAATCCTGTCAGGCTGAGAAGTCATGAGGTAAGATACCATTCTCTAGTCTTCTTACTCTGTGAAAACATCATTTTGATACACAGTAACAAAATATTTATTATTTATCAAACTTATTCCCCTCTGTATACGATAAAAAAGCCTGAGACTAAGCAGAAAAATTGTAAAAAGAATAATTAGATGGTCAAATTTGACTAAACCTCTGTTGGGCTTGTTTGCTACTTTAGTGTGGAGTTAGAAATGTTAGAAGGACAAAAACACCCCAATAAATCCTCTGCAAATACAAAGTGAAGGGAATCATGAAACCTTCTTGTTTTAGATCTTGCTAAGGAACACATGTTCTATTCCATGGAAGTAGATACAATAATATAACTGGGAGGGAAAGGTTAAAATGTCCCTGAAACTATACAGATAAGTTCTAAACAAATCCAATAAATTGAAGCTTTATATTTTCTTTCTTAGTGTGAAACCAGATTTGTTGTTGAGTTCACAAAACATGCCTTTGCTACATGATCAGATTACTTTCTGTTTCTAGAATGTTAAACTTACTCTGAATATATTTTTATGTTTAATGCCTTATAAAATAGCTAAAAAATTTCATTCTGTTTCCTCATTTCTTCACGACTGCAACTTCAGTGTGTTACTGCTAATGAAATTGTGTAAAATCTGCAAACTGATAATTGTCAGATTTCAGAGTTAACATGTTTCTGTTCAGGAAGTAGGCTTTTTTTTAGGCATTAGATACTGACTTTCTGTTCGTGTAAAATGAGAAAAACAATTTTCAGAATAGAAGGGTTTATTTTTCCATTTCTCTCACTTGAGAGACTTCATAAATACTGATGTCCATACAGCCAGCTGCTATTTTGACATTCCTGGCATTTTATTCTTGGTCAAGGGCAACATACAACCAGTCATCTCTCACACTCCATCACTCTCTCAGAGAAATAAAGCAAAGAGAAATGACTATAAAACCTCAGATTTCTGATCTCTGTTTCATTACTCTCTGAGGTTTATATATTTAAAGTGGAAAATTAAGTACAGAAAATTAAGTCTTGACATTCATTATAAGTCTTTTAAATTGCTCTAAACTGAAAAAGGTCATAAAATAGAATCAGCCTTAATCTTTTTTTATCAAAGTTTGACGTGACCATTGCATCTTAAATTCCACCCATTCCCAGCTGCACACCACTGATCCATTAATCACATTTATTGTTGTCTGTGCTTATCCATGATTTCTGTCAAAAGCTGCTGGGGGGAGAAACTATCATTGCAGTTTAAAACATTATTCAGGAATTTTAAAATAATATTTCTTTCAGTTGCAAAAAAGTCATAAGACGCTTTTTCTTCCTTTGGCTTTTTTTTTCTGGAAACCTTTTGATCTGTCATTTGTAGTTAGAAGCAAAAAGAGATGTTTACATTTCAGTTGTTACTAATACACCTTTCTTTCCAGATTAACAAAATTCCTTGTCCTTTTAAGGTTCTGAGTTTCAGAAATATGCATAAGTCATCACATATCATCAACTTTCATAACAGATCATGGCCCAATTAAATTTACAGGTAAGCTGGTGTGAGAGACTGAAGTGTTAGACTAAAACAGTCGGACAGGGTGCTCTGCTGAGGCCAGGTTTGCACCCCTCAAACAAGGGGAAGAGGAGAATTTTTTTTCGGGGCGGGGAGGGGATGTGGATGAAATCTCTGATCTACATAAGAACAGCCCAGGTGCAGAGGGGGTGCACACCCACTACCGGAAGATGATCACAATAAACTAGCCTTTATTTCCCAAGAAGATGCATTTGAGCCAGATGAAAGGCTGGTAAGAAGAGGATACCATGAGACGAGATAATGCTTTTTCTCCTGACAGGAGTCCTCCCTTACACAACTGGCTCAGGTGTAAAACTCTACCTCCTGTCCCACACCCAGCCCTGAGGGAGGTATTGTGACACTCACACTAGGCCTGAAGGTGTTTATGCCTCTGATGAGGCATAACTGGCTCAACTACACTAGCATGAGAAAAAGATGTCATGTATTAAAACGATTCAAAAATCATCAAAGTCCCCCAGTGTGTCCCCAGGCTCATTTCTGGGCCCTTCCACCAGAGAATTGATACACAGTGTTGAGACAGCAAAAACTTCCCCACCAGAGGAGGTACCTGGGCAATCCCAGCTGAACCTGAACCCATATTAACCCCTAGAACTTTGTGTTTCATGGGCTTCCCCCATGCCCAGAAGATCAAGATTGCACTGATGACTTTGACCAAGGAACATGGAAATTGCAACAATCAAGTCTTGTCACTGGATCCACTGTGATCCACAGGAAATGATGTCTTTCCTCTCCACTATCTACTACTATGCTTTCTTTCTCCTTCTTTCTTTTCCCTATGTATTTTCTTAAATGATATTTTTATTGGTTTTATGTTGTTATATGTCTACAGATATCTCAGAAATGTTCGTTTTCCATAATTCTGATAAAATTTTTTGACTTCACATGCTTGGAAGCAGCTACAGTTCTCACACAAAAATGCAACAAATTATTTTTGAATTTATTGCAGCAATGTGTGTGTAGGAAACTAATAAAGGAATTAAATCTTAAGTAATGATCTATAAATAAATAAATAAATAAATAAATATGTTTGTTTCAGTTAGGTTTAGATGCTTTCTGTCACCTTTTATTAAGTCAGTTATTTTAATTTTTTTCTCAAAAGTTTGTAGGAATTACAGTTGACAAGGAAGAGACAAGGAAGAATATTTCAGTCTTTGAAATAAAAAATATAGTAAGTTTTATTAGTTGCTGAACCTACAACTAGTTATTTTTAAAATTACACTGCCCTGTGACTTCGCCATAATACACAGGAAATTTAAAAAAAATGTGCATCCATTTCCAGTCCATAAGCACTTAATATAAAAAGTCTTAAGTCATGACAATTGTAAATAAAGCTATGTGTATAACCCTGATTAACAGTGGGGTGTTAAGTTCACTGACACTTTCTGCATAAGACTTGCTCCAGATCCTTAGAGCTGGTGTCTGATGTGACTCCTCCCAGGGTGTGTAAGCAGCAGAGCCTCATTGTGCCAGCACACTATCATCTTGCTGTCTGAGCAAACACAAATTGTGGTTACAAAGGTACCATTGGAAGACAAGAAGCACTTTGAGCCATATCACTTCCCAAATCAGGGAAGTAGAGTGGAAAATCATCCCAAACACAATATTCTTTAGTAATTAAAACCTCGTCTGCTGGAAGATGTCTCTGCTAATGACACAACAGTTGAAACTAGATGATCTCTGAGGTTTGTTCCAACCCAAACCATTCTTAATTTCTGTGAAATATGGTGATGGAAGACAGCACTAGTTAAAAAAATCCAAGACTTCAACTCTCTGCTGTATGCCACATTAATTTTACTGCACTGCATCTTTTTTTTTTTTTTAATAAAAGACTATTTTCAAAAAGCATGCTCTTTTTCTTTAGGAGAACATACATATAAGTTGCTCTTTTGCATAATTTTTTATGTTTTGTAAACATTTGCTTTTCTTCGGTTTAGAGCAATTGTAGAGACTTCCATTGTTGGAAATTTTGCACATAGTTGTAGTATGTATGTTTGTATTAAAAAACATTTTGACAAAAAAGGAAGAAAAATATTTTTCCAGCTCTTTAAATAGCTTTGCCCAGAATTACTGGATTTTTCTTCACTACATATTCTCTATGGAAAGAAACCGAAAGCATCACGAAGCATCTAGGTATAAAATATAAAAGGATTTAATAACATGCTTCACTTGCTCAGAGCAAATTGGGAACCCTGTACATCTTTGCAAACCAGTCTTTCCAGAATGGTGGAGTAAATAACTGATGCAAAATGTGTTACTCTAGTATATTTTACAGTGCTATAATATTTTCTAATTTTGCTGCAGTGACTACTATTATTTACCAAAAAAAAAAAATTGAACACTCTTTTGTGTCAAATATCAAAACTTGGAGATCTAAAAGTGATTATATTTCTCCTCAGTAAAAACCCCTACCCTTAAAATAAGTTGATAATATTAAAAAAAATGGTGGGAGGTATTTTTTTCCTTTTTCTTTTCTTTTTCCCCTTCTCAGCATAGCACAGCAGGAAAAAAAAAATTCAGTATAGGATTTCTTGTGCTATAGTAAGGTGGAATACATAGAATCACAGAATCATAGAATGGTTAGGAGTGGAAAGGACTTCTGGAAATCACCTAGTCCAACTCTCCTGCTAAAGCAGGTTCACTTTAAGTACATTGCACAGAATATCCTCAGAGAAGGAGCCTTCACAGCCTCTCTGGGCAGCCTGTTCCAGTGCTCTCTCACATTCAAAGTAAGGAAGTTTTTCCTGATATAGAGATCAAACATCCAGTGCTTCATCTTGTCTTTTACCCCCCATCCTCTTGCTGGGCACCACTGAAAAGAGTCTCAAGTTATTTGTATGCATTGATAAGAATTTCTCGCAGTTTCCTCTTCTCCAGGCTAAATAAGTTCAGCTCCCTCAGCCTTTCCTCGAAAGACAGATGCTACAATCCTAATCAGAGTCCTACACAGACCCGCTCTGGGTTGCTTGTCTTTCTTGAACTGAGGAACCAAGAACTGGACACGGCACTCCAGATACTGCCTCACCCACGAAGCAGAGGGGCAGGCTCACCTCTCTCTGCCTGATGGCAACGCTTTTCCTAATACATCCTTGGCCTTCCTGGCCACCAGGGCATGTATGGACATCTTGTTGTCCACCAGGACCCCAAGTCCTTACCCACAGAGCTGGTCTCCAGCAGATCAGCCCCCAGCGTGTGCTGGTACCTGGGGTTATTCCTCCCCAGGTACTGACCTTGCACTTGAACTTCATTGGGTTCCTCTCTGCCCAGCTCTCCAGCCTGTTCAGATCTCACTGCATAACAGAACTGCTTTGTGGCGTACCAGACATTTTGTCAAGTTTAGTACCATCAGCAAACTCGTTGAGGGTACACTCTGTCCCTGCATCCAGGTCATTGATGAATAAGCTGAACAAGACTGGATGTAGTACTGAACCCTAGAGGAACATCACTAGTGACAGGTCTCCAACTATATTCTGTACCACTTATCACAACCTTCCAGGATCTGCCATTCAGACTATTCTCAATGCCATTCACTATCATTAGACTAATCTGCCCTTCCTGAGCTTTCCTTTGAGGATTTTAGGGGAGACGGTGTCAAAAGGCAAGATGAAGTCAAGGTAGATAACGTCCACGTCTCTCCCCCCCGCTATGCAGCCAGTCATGTCATCACAGAAGGCCTGTGGCCAATGGAAATTCTGTTCCTTTGACAATTCTTGTCTTTTTAGGCATGTGCTGACTCTGAAGGTGTCATTTTTGAGAGATGTTTTGTTTGTTCTTATTATGGAGACACCTGTCAACTAGGAACTCAACTGACAGCAAGAATGTTATTATTACGGAAGTGCCATAACTAAAGTGCCTGCTGTTTCTTTTCTTAGTGGGCAGATGTGCCTTTCCTAGGTATGACAGTTTTTCTATTTACTGGGAACAAAAGCATTTTTGTTGCATAAAACAGAGGTCCAGCCACAATGCCTTACTTCAAGCAAATTTTAAAACAAAAAAAAAGCTGTTTATTTACTAACAGAAAGTTTTACCAAAGGTTTGAATTCTGCATTTCAATAATAGTGAATTCAAAAGAATACTTCTAAATGTTTAACTATACTTACTTTCTCTATCAATACTTTTTCTGCACTTCTGCAGGAAGTATTAATCTCAACGACTATGTCTTTCTGTAAGTGGAGCCCTAGCTGCAAGATAATGGGTCTGTGACGCTGTTAGGGGCTGCCTGAGGCCGCACAGCGTCCAGCTGCAGACATCCTTGATAGCTGCAGCACACGGAGAAGGCTGGCTCCTTTGCAAGGAGCGAGGCCCAAACAGAGGTGGTGAAAAAGTGTCAGCAGACGCAAAGGAAGAGATAGTGATCCTTCGATTTATTGCAAAATCCAAGTACAAAAGACCAGGGTGGGACGAGGGTCCAAGGGTCTCATAAGGGGTGGAGCAAAGGGAAACAACCAGTGGGGATCAATGTAGGGGGAGGAGTCCACGATACAACAACCAATGGGGATAACAAGGAGGAGGGAACTGGGACAGGGAACCAATGGGGCATAGAATACAGAACAGAATTCTAGAAATGATGCATATTAAACAGGAGTAATGAATAAGCATGAACTCATGCAGAAACTGGGTGTAAGGGCTGAGCCTTAGACCTTGGTGCCTGTCCACCAGGGCTCTGGATTTTGGTGTGCCTCTAAGACAGCCACATGCACCGCAACAGGTCTGGGTCCTGCATGTGGTTCCAGACTCTGCCTCTGACTCTCCTTGGTTGATTACCTGTAGCCTATGAAAAAGTAAAAAAAAAAAATCCTCAAATCAAAAAACAAAAGCAAATCCATTCTCCACCCAGCCTGTACTTGTGCTTGAGATTACCCCAACCCAGGTACAGTGTTGCAGTGGGTGCAGATGGTAAGGTACCACGACCTTCCCTAAAGCATCTCTGGGAAGTCGCTTCAGCGAGGCCACAGTACTCACACATACTCATGCACACGAGTAAATCCAAAACAAGCCGACGGCAAAGGAATCTCTGAAGGGTCTTCGTATGGGGTTTCTCGGGGTAAGTTTATTCCAGCCATGCGTGAAGGGGTCCAGGGACGAAGACAGGGAACTGGGGTGGGTCCAGAGTTTCATATGGGGAAGATAGGAGTGGAGAGAGCATCAGAGCCAATGATCTGAGGGTGCAGGGGTGGAGCACAGGCGGGGCCAGGGTACAGGAACCAATGGGGCAATAGGGAGGGAGGAGCCAAGGGACAAGGGCCAATGGGAGGATGGGGAAAGGAGACCTTTCTGGAATGGGGACATATAGGGTAGAAAGGGGCAGGGTGGCCAACGGGCCAATCAGAGAAACATAACTGGGGTACATTAATATAATTAAACAAAGCATCCTGGGAGGAGCTTCTTTGGTCTCCATAACTGGGAGGTAGCCGGCTCAGCGCCTTTCCTCTGAGGGATCTTTGAGTCCCCTTGATCGGCAGGCCCACCGGCCTCCACAGTACAGGACTTTGCACTTGGCCTTCTTGAATTTTATGAGGTTCATATGAGCCTGCCTCTCAAGCCTGTCAAGGTCCCTCTGGATGGCATCCTCTCCCTCCAGCATGACTGCACCACTCAGGTTGGTGTCATCAGCAAACTTGCTGAGGGTGCACTGGATCCCACTGTCCGTGTCACTGACAAAGATGTTGAACTGTGCCAGTCCCAATACTGACCCTTGGGGACACCACTGATCACCTGGACATTGAGCCATTGACAAAAGCTCTTTGAGTGAGACCATCCAGCCAATTTTGTATCCAATGAGGTGTCCATCCATCAAATCCATGTAATTATTTTTTCAAATCTCTCCAGAAGATGTGTAAAACAGTTTGTATAATGTATGTAATTACTTACTACATATTAAAATACTGCCTAACATTGCCTATTGTAATTGTAACATAAACCACTTTAAACATGCGTTCTAATTTGTGTATAAAATCCCAAGAGACTGGTTTAGTCCACGGAAGCTCTTAAGGCAAAAAATACATTGCTTTAGGGGGGATAAATGTTTTGAATAATATCCATAGCTGAAAATGTGTCTTCATAAGCATTATGAAACACAGTTTTAATACAGATTTTAAACATTTACTTACAGAAAAGAACCTACTACATCTTTTTAATACTATTTTATCAAAAGTCTGATAATAAAGTACTGTAAAACCTGCTGTTCAAACTTTGACAAAAATAATGCTAGTAATTCATATACTTCCTCTAATGTTCAGTTTATTAAGAGAAAAAGATTAAAGGATCTGAGGGAAAATCTATTATCAAATGTCATTTAAAAAAAGTTATATTGGAACTAAACAGAAGAATGACATAAAACAAATTTGTGGACCGTAGGGGAAATCCCTTACCTTGCAGATTGTTCAAAAATAGTGCAACAGATTGTCTGATACTTACTACTGTACTGGTGATTTTTTTCCCAAAAAATGGATATATGAACTAAAGTGGGTGCTTTTTCTGGTTTCATTGTAGCCAGAATCAAATCCAGCCACGGGAATGGCTAAAATGACTGCTAAAAAGACAGTGCAGTCAAGGGTGTACATAATATGTCACTTTTTGATGCTTAGGAAGATGAGAATCAGAAACTCTGAAAACACATGAGCAATTACATTCAGAAAAGTAATAAGGATGAAAATACTGAGTGAGACCTCTAAGAGAGAAATATAAAGAAATAAAGAATTAAAAGAAGCTGAATTTTCCTAAGGAAACAACTATAAAGCCATATGCAATTTTTCCAGTGATCTGCGTTTACAAAGGAATAATTGGAATTTGTGTGTTGTTTCTTAATGGAACTATATGGGCTAAAAAGCTTTAGCAGTGAAACTTTCCAGCTTTCTGCAGCTTTCTGTGAGACTGCAGCATTTCGTGAGAGCTCTGTCTTTCTCATGCAAACTATTAGAAACAATGATATGGGTTTTGTAAACTAACTTTGCTATCTCGCACCTGCAGTTGTTTGTAGGATTGTTATGATACTGACTAGAGAAATATTTTGGAATAGATGTTGTGAGAATTGACCAATCACCCTAGAAGGTGGATGACCAGAGGTCCAATGACCTTACACCGTGTAAGAATACTAAGGTATAAAACAAGCTGTATGTAATAAAATAGAGGGGCTACTTCTCCTTTCTTCCTGGAGCAAATCTGTGTTGGTTTTCTCTCCGTCCTCACTACAACAGCAACAGAACTATAATGTTCTCTTTTGTTGTAAAGCCTGCTGCACCTTTTCTTTTCTTGGATAAAATGGTGACTAGAAAGTTTCTATTGCCACAATTGAAAGCTTTACAGTCAAGCTAGACAAGTGTCTGCTTAATTATATATGTGAATGCCTGTGCACACTGGATAAATTGCATCCATGTGTTTCTCTCACAGACTAATTAAAAAATTTCTCATTATAGTTTTATAGTTGAAGCTGACTTGTAGTAGGCCAAATTGGCTAGTTATGCTTTGATTTTTGGCTCTTTTTTTTTTTTTTTTGTTAGTTTGGGGTTTGTTTGTTTGTTGGATTTTTGGTTTTGTCTTTGTTTTTTTTATAAAAATTATTAAGGTTTAGAGGGATTACTTAGAGACATGAATTACTTTATAATTTTACTATCTTGTCACATATAAACTACTGCACTCAGAGATAAATTTTCATTGTATAGCTGATGTCAGATATAGATGCATAGTAGATTTTCTCCAGACATTAGTTCAAAGAGTGATAATGCACACAGCTACTGTAACTCAGGAGCCAATTTAATTTTGATCTCTATCTTAACACTGTTTTGTCAGAGGCATGTGGGGGAGGGGTTGCACATATGCCACTTGCAAGAGGCAACTAGGAGAAGATGGGAGAAAGCCTTGTCTCTGGGAAGACTTTGCCTGGCAACCATTTCATGTCTCACATGGGAGAGGCAGTCAGCAGGAGACCACCAAGGACACTGTACCCTCCAGAGAGGTTCCCCAATCAGATGGCAAAAGGTCTCCACCAATGGACTGCCGTGGAAGGCTGGACTGGGCCAATGGTCTCCTGTCAGAAGGCAGACCTTGGGAGGAGCCAGGAGATATAAAAGTAATTACGTCGCAAGCCCTGAGGTCTTTTGGTCTTGCTGCTTGCCCTGGTAGAGGTTTTTGTCCTTTTTGCCCTGGCTCCAGCCTGCCTTTTGGATCTTCTGCCCTCGCTGGCCCTTGCTCGCCTTCCTCGTTTATCCTCCCTTTCACTGGGCGCTTGGCTGGACACTGGCTGACCTCTGAGCCTTGTGTGTAACGTTTGTCCTGCCCCAGCCCTTCTCTTGTGCCAGCCATCGCCTTTCCTGCCTCCCTGTGCTCCTGTCCAATGCCCTGCCTGCTTCATCCCTGTGTTCCTGCCTGCCTCTAACCTTGCTTCGCTGATCCAGCCTGCTGTCACGGTCCCTGACACGACCCTGTCCAGAGTTCTGTGCCTCCTGCCTGAGCACCCACTCAATCACCGCGTGTCCGGCTGCCCGTTGCCGCGGGAGCTGTGCCTGTGGGGCTGCACCTCTCCGGGAGCTGTGCAGGCTCCCCGGCGGGCAGCGTGTACACACGCCTGCTGCTTGGACATAGATGGCATTCCCTGACCTTCTGGTGGTAACACCCGCTTTTTCTCTCTGTCTTCCCTCTTTCTCTCCCTCCCCAACCTTTTTCATTTTCCTTCCTCCTTTTTGTCTTTTCTACTCTTCTTTAGTAGGGCAACGCCTTTTTTACCAACAAACAGTTCTCAGATATAATGTTTGTCTTGTTTGACTTAATTTCATCCTAGACCATCCATTTTAAAAGAACTCCCCACAGTTCCCCACAGTGGGACTTGGCAGCTGACTAAGGGCTTGATCTATTACCCAGATAAGTCAAAGGAAGTTTTAAGTAATTCTAATTTCACAGGCTTAGGTGAAAACTCATAATGTTCTTGGAAACATTGCTATGACGAAAGAATGTCACTCTGTGAATAATGTGAAAGGAAACAGGCATTCAAACGCTGCCGTGGACTAGAATGAAGAACCTTTATATATGTTTGGAAAATTAACCTTCTGACCGATAATCAGTATATTTGGAGCTCCACTTTCCTGCATTTATATATCTTACTCTCTCTAACTTTGAATATGTTTCTGACTTCAATCTTTATGGGGTTTTTTAGCTTCTTTTTAGCCTCTAGAACCTAATCAGCATTCAACCAAATCTTATTCTGGCTGTTGATATTGTACAACTATAATTCTAAAGGCACTTGTTCCTCAAAGATAACTGTTCTGTGCAGGAATTAAGCATAGTTACACATTCCAGGTGTTGAAATAAAAATACATACATAGCAGTGTANGAAATATGTGTCATGGACCACCATTTAGAAAATGTCATGTTAGAGTTTCAATACTTTTAATATTTTATGCATAAGAATAATTAAGAATAATTAAGNGTTCAATTCTGATAGGGAAAGAGAGAAAGAAAATGTTCTTCTAGAATGGAGTGAAAAAGTTAATTTCTGAGTCTTCCTTTGAAGGCCCTCCAAAGAACTCCATAGGCATACATCATGAATCTTGCCTGGTGTCATAACCAAATCTTCAAGGATAATTAGTGTGTAAGAAATCAGTGTCTCCAAAACAACTGTGCTGTTTTAGGAAGAGTAAAGAGCAATATACTGAGTAAGAAGTAAGAATAAGACTATCAAAATTGTAATGATGTTTCTTCATTCCCTTCTTTCCCCTACCCAGACCCACCACAAGGAGAAAATAAGGTGTTTGCAAAAGGACTGCAATATAATTTGACTATGTATTCTGCAATAATCTGAAGGTTATTTATTTTTTACAAGGGTATATTTAGAAATAATTTGTGTTGTGGAGTTAGGGAATTGTATCAACAATTTTTTATGAGGATAGATGGAGAATGTTGAATACGGAGAACAATTAGTGTAATATAAGAAATTCTAAAAATATCACTTCAGAGTTAGGGCTTCAT